>VWZS01004958.1:7098-17834 GCA_013397075.1 Rhabdornis inornatus
ATGGGATGGGATGATGGGATAATGGGATGGGATAATGGGATGGGATGGAAGGTCTGTTCCCACCGCACCCATTCCATGATCCGAAGGCTCCATGCTTTGATGAATTCCCTGTTTCTCCTTTCCCAGCCCAGGTTATCCCTCCCCATCCCAGCCCGGCCTCCCGCTTTGGACTCCGTGTCCCAGAATCCCAGCCCCCAGCAGAGCTGGATCCAGCCCTGGAATTCCCATTCCCAGCTGCTCCTCCATGGGCTGCCATGACCAGAATCCTGTCCCTTTTCCCACCCCAGCTCCATCAGATCCCTTGGGATCTGATCCGTCGGGAATGTGGCATCTCCCGGTTCCGCGCTCCAGGCCCTGCGTCAGCGGCTCCGGAATTCCCGGGAACAAAGGGCAAAGCCCCGATCCATATTTTTTTCCCCAAAACTAGGCACGGGGCCAGGCCTTGGCATTGCTTCCCCCACGCTCCAGCAGCCAAGGATTGCACAGAATCCCTGGGAAAACGCCCGGAAAACGGGATGAGAGGGACTCCTCGTGCCCGGCGGGCATGGGCCGGAGAATTCCGGCCAAAAATCAGCCACGGGATCCAGGAACACTCCTGGAATTTGTATTCCAAGCAGGGTGAGGGGACGTGGCCCAGGTGATTCTGGAATTGGGAGTGGGAATTCCTTGTCCTGCTCAGGGATGAGCCTGGGAATCGTGAGAGGATTCAGAGCCAGCACTGGGATTTTTTTTTTTTCCTTAATAAAGCGGGAAAAATGAAGGAAAATGGGATTGTCTGAGGATGCTGAGGGAAGCAGAGTCCTTTTCCAGAGGGAAAGATCCCAGTTAAAACACAAACCACCATCCCTGGAAACACGGGACGAGGGGTTGGCTCCGGATCCATGTGGCTCCGAGCAAATCCGAGGTGAGCTGGAATTACCCAGCAGGATCCGTTTGGGAATTTTTCCCGTTTTTCCGAGAGTCTTTTTGCTCTTTCCTCAGTCGGTTTCCAGCACCTGGAAGCAGATGTGGATTCCCAGGGATCCCACCTGCATTCCAGCTGGGGCCTGGAGAATTCCAGGGGTCACTTCCAGACCAAAGGGTGGAACTGGATAACCAGGGAATCATCAAATATCCCGAATTTTGGGGATGATGCCAGGCTGAGATCCAGGTGTCTGGGAATTGGTGTCAGGGTCACTTTGGGATGTTCCCAAATTCCATGACAAGCCTGGAATGTCATGGATCTCCCATGAACTCTTTGCCACTCCTCCGTCCCTCCGGGATTTCCCGGAATCCCAGATTTCCTCAGATGGATCCCAAACCACCAAGCTTTGGGAATTGCCCGGAGCCTGGAAAACCACAAGAGGTTGTTCACAATTCCTTCTGCTCCAAGGAAACTTCCAGTCCTGGAATCATGGAATGGTTTGGGTGGGAAGGAAAATCCCATCCCATGGGACACCTGCCACGATCCCAGGTTGCTCCAAGCCCCTGGAAACCTGGCCTGGAAAACTTCCGGGGATCCAGGGGCAGCCACAGAATCCCTGGGAATCTTCAGGGACTTGGCTCAGTGCCAGTACAACCCACAGGGCCGGGAATTCTGCTTCCAAGGGGAATCTGCTGAGTGAAAGAGGATGGAAAATTGGGATTTGCATCCCCCAGGAATCCTGGATAACCTGTCCCTTCCCTGACCTTGTTCCTCCTTCTGGAAAGATTTTCCTGAACATTCCCCTCCTTTCTTGCATTTGGAGCCTGGAATTTTGCCGGCCACCAGGACACAGGGAGAATCTCTTCCCATTCCATGTTTTTTCCTTTGGAAACAGCAGGATCAGCCTCTTCCCTGCCTCTCCCCTCCACATAAACAATTCCAGATCCTCCCGGCTGCTCCTGCAGGTTGGATTTTCCTGGAAAATCGCGGGAAGCAAGGAAAGCAAAGGCCCCGGTGAGCCGGGATCCAGGAGCATCCCGGAGTGCCGGGAATCCGAGGATGGAAGGAGATCGGAGCTGTCCCTGGGAGCTGCTGGAACCAGGACACAACAACCCCGGGAGCGAGGCTGGGAAAGGCACAGGATGTGACAGGGACAGAGGAAATCTGGGAAAATCCGGTTTCCAGCACAAATCAACCCTGACAGGGAAGGAGGGAACGGAATGTTCCCAAATCCTCCACATTCCTGGATCCGTCACATTCCTGGATCTGTCACATTCCTGGATCCGTCACATTCCTGGATCTGTCACATTCCTGGATCCACCACATTCCTGAATCCGCCACATTCCTGGATCCACCACATTCCTGGATCTGCTGCGTTCCCGGATCCACCACATTCCTGGACTCGCCACATTCCCGGATCCGCCACCTCCCCACGCCAACCCAACGGCACCAGCCCGGATCCACAGCCGGGAAAAACGGGATTTGGAGCTGTTCCCTGTGTTCCCTGCCCTTCCCAGGGCTCTGTGGCTGCTTCCCGTGGTTACAAATCCCACTGGGATCATGGGAATGATCCCAGCCTTGGGACAGCCGGAATCTCCCAGGCATTGACCAAATCCAGGGAATTTTACTGGGATGGAGCAGCTGTGAGGAGATTCCCGGCCAAGGCTGTCCCGACCCAATCTTAGGGATCCTCCCCCACCGGACAAAGCAGGGAATTCCTGCCGGGAATGAGCCTGGAGAGGTTCCAGGAGAAAATTCCAGGCTCTGTCCCTCCTTTTCCTGGATCACGCTGCTTTATCAAGGCTCTTCCCTGATGGAATCTTGGAATTTTGGGTGGGAAGGGACCTCAAAGCCCTTCCAGTGCCATCCCATGCCATGGACAGTGACAATTCCCACTATCCCAGCTGGATTTTCCCAGATTTCCATCCATGCTCCTCCTCCAGGCGGGAATGGTTGATCCCCCAGGATGAGGCCTCTGGGAGATTTTTTTTTCCATGAATTTTCCTCACTGCTTTTCCCTGCCTTCTCCTGAAGCCGATCCCCAGATCCAAAACATTTCCCAGCAGGATTCTCCCAGCCTGAACAGTGGGATTGTCACCACGGCTGGATGTGGTGGCTCTTCCCTGGTGCTCCACAGTGGGAATCTGGGAATTCCCATCCCTGTATCCCATCCCTGTATCCCATCCCTGTATCCCTGTATCCCTGTATCCCTGTATCCCTGTATCCCTGTATCCCTGTATCCCTGTATCCCTGTATCCCTGTATCCCTGTATCCCAGTATCCCAGTATCCCTGTATCCCATCCCACCCCATCCCTGTATCCCTGTATCCCTGTATCCCATCCCATTATCCCATCAGGATGCAGGGGGCAGATCCCGGATCTCCAGGAGTTCATGGGATGTTTATTTTTTTTGGGAAAAGGGAGCGGATGGCGGCCCTTGGGGACACCGCGTTGTCCCCGGGTGATGTCCGTGACCTTGGGAAGGGAAGCGCTCCCGTTGGGAACGTTCCAGCATTGACGTTTTCCGCTCCCGAGCCCTCGGAGCCGGGCTGTGGTCAGGGATGAGGCTCTCCGGCTCCTCCGGATCGATGGGAACACCACAAGGACTTCTCCAGTGTCCTTGTCCCCACCGCCACGGGATGGGGAGGGACCATCCCAATCCTTGACCCCCCAATCCTTGGATTTTCTGCCTTCCCTTGGAATGCCCCATCCTGCTCTCCAGGAACGCTGGGAGAAGGAAAGCCATGGAATCCCTTGGATCCTGGGAATGGTTTTCCATGAGGGTGGAGGGAGATGGGGAATGGAGAACACAGGAGACGCCGCAAAATCCCGGGATTTTTGTCCCTAAGGGGCTGGGAAGGGCCCTTCTGGAATGTATGGGAAGGATTCCGGAAAATCCTCCAGGAGCCGAGCCCTCTCTGGGATGTTTTCCTGCCTCCATCAGCACATTCCCGATGTCCCAGCTGGATGGATCCAGCCCCAAATCCATTCCCAGGAGGGATGAGCCTGCTGGAGGCACCAAGAGCCTAAAAATCCACTCCAGGCCTTGGGATTTCATGGAATTCCAGTCTGGATTGGGTTGGAAGGGACCATCAATCCCACCCCAGTCTCTCCCAGCCTGGCATTGGATCCATCCCCATCCCGACTCCTCACTGGGAAGGCATTTTGGGATCCAGGGGCTTCACTGGGAATTTGGGACTCCAGGAAGGGTCTCCCTTCCCTTTTCCATCCCCAAATTCCATAAAAATCCCTCGGGATACATCCTGAGTGTCCTGGATCCCAGAATCCCAGAATGGTTTGGATGGGATCCATGGATTTTAAATCCCATCCCATTCCAATCCAGCTATCCCAGGTGGCTCCAACCTTTCCTTGGATATTCCCAGGGATCCAGGGATTCTCTGGGAATTCCAGCCCAGCCAGGAATTCCTTCCCAAGACCCCACCCATCCCTGCCTTTTTCCTCCTTGATTTCTGCCGTGGAAAATCCTGTTCCCGAAGCCCGGAGCAGGGTTTGGAGCACCTGGAGAGGTGGAAAACACCGGGAAAAGTGGTGAGGAAAATCCATGGAAAAAAAACATTTCCCAGAGGGATCAGCCTGTGCCCACCTGGAGGAGACACACAGGAGGAAATGTGGGAAAATCTGGGATAGTGGGAAGGGTCCCTGCCCATGGAAGGGGGTGGGATGGATGGGATTTGAGGTCCCTTCCCACCCAAACCATTCCATGATTCCGAGGGATTCTGTCCCAGCTTCCCCCACCCCTCCCCGGATCCTGCTCCGGCTGCAGCTCCGCATCCCTGGAACCGGCAGCAGCCGGAGGCAAGGGCAGCCTTTGGTCGTTTTCCAGGAAATCCAAGGACACGGAATGACCGGGAGAGGCCCATTAGGGCCGGCAGGTGCCTGATGGAAAACAGAGACGGCTGCAGGCGCTTCCCAAAATTTAATTAGGGATTGTAAACAGCTCCACTGGGCCGGGCCTGGACAGCGGGATAAATAAACCCTGTGGAAAATGGTCCTGGGGGAAGGGTGTCCTGGGAAAAGGGGGAATTTTGGGGCAGCCCAGGGAGTTGGGGGAGGGAAAACGGGACCAAACTCGGCCCCAGGTTTGGATCCGGCTCTCTCCCAGCGCTGGGAGAGGAGCCGAGGGTGGGAAAACAGGCAGGAAAAATCCAGGAGCGGATCCTCCGGATCCTGGCGTGGCTTTGGGAAGTCGCATGGGCCGGGGAAGTGCTGCCGCGGCCGGACATCCCACAGGGATTCTCCACCTCTGGATTTGGATCCTTCAGCTCCGGGTTGGGATCCTCCAGCTCTGGATTTGGGTTCTCCACATCTGGATTTGGGTTCTTCGGCTCCATGCTTGGATCATTCACCTCCGGATTCATGGATCCTCCACCTCTAGACTGGATTTTTCACCTTCGGATTCGTATCCGCCGCCTCTGGATTCGGGTTCTGCACCTCGGGATTCAGATCTTCAACATCTGGATTTGGACCCTACACCTCTGGATTTGGATCCTCCACCTCTGGATTTAGATCCTCCACCTCTGGATTTGGATCTCTCCGCCTCTGGATAGGATTTTTCACCTTCAGGTTTGGATCTGCCGCCTCTGGATTTGGTTCCTCCCAATCTGGATTTGGTTTCTGCACCTCTGGGATTGGATCCTTCACATCTGGATCTGGGTTCCTCACCTCCATGTTTGGATCTCTCACCTCTGGATTCGGATCCTGTACCTACGGATTGGATTTTTGACCTCTGGATTCGGATCCTCTGGGTTTCAGTCCTGGGTTTGGCCTGAAATGTCACTGACCCTCCGCTCCCATCCTGCTGTCCATGGATTCCGGGAATCCCAGAATGGTTTGGGTGGGAAGGGACCTTCAGTCCCATCCCTGTATCCCATCCCATCCCATCCCATCCCATCCCATCCCATCCCATCCCATCCCATCCCATCCCATCCCATCCTATCCCATTATCCCATTATCCCATTATCCCATTATCCCATTATCCCACCCCTGCCATGGGCAGGGACACTTTCCTCTGTGTCCATCCTGGCCTTGGTCACCGTCATGGATGGCAATGGGATCTCAGCCAGGAATATTTTCCTCGTTTCCCACTATTTCTGGAATATTTTCCTCATTTCCCACCATTTCTGGGGGACAGGGACAAATCCATCCCTTTTTGTCCCAGTTCTGGGGGAGCTGGAGCCTTTCCCTGCTCCCAGCCTCCTTCTGATCCCTTTTCCAGCCGCAGAAGGGGGCGGGAATGGGATGTGGGAGCGGGATACGAGGAGAGGATGGAGCCAAGGGGTTGGAAAGGGAGACAAGGGCTGGAGGGACGGGACACAGGGAATGGAATTCCCACTGGGAAAGGGAAGCTTGGGATGGGATCTTGGGAAAGAATTCCTGGCTGGGAGGGTGGGGAGGGGCTGGGATGGAATTCCCAGAGAATCCCTGGATCCCTGGGAATATCCGAGGAAAGGTTGGAGCACCGTGGGATAGTGGGATTGGAATGGGATGGGATTTAAAATCCATGGATCCCATCCAAAACCATTCTGGGATTCTGGGATCCAGGACACTCAGGATCCATCCCGAGGGATTTTTATGGAATTCACGGTTGGAAAAGGGACGGGAGACCCTTCCTGGAGTCCCGAATTCCAACTGAATTCCCAAAATTCCTTCCCGGAGAGGAGTCACAATGGGGATGGATCCAATGCCAGGCTGGGAGAGCTGGGAATGGAGGGAATTCCCTGGGAAAGGGGGAGATGGGATTTGGGAAGGAATTCCTGGCTGGGAGGGTGGGGAGAAGCTGGGATGGAATTCCCAGAGAATCCCTGGAGTGTCCAAGGAAAGGTTGGAGCCGCATGGGATAACGGGAGGCGTTGGGGTTGGAATGGGATGGGATGGGATTTAAGGTCTTTCCCACCCAAACCATTCCAGGATTCCATGGAATATCGGCCCCCAGCATGCAGAGCAGTCGGAATGAGGAATTCCAGCTGCTCCCTGTTCCGAAGGCTGGAACAGAGCCGGGATCCAGAGCCTGGATCTGATCCCACCTGGACCTTTCCAGAACCAATGTGCAAAGTGGAAGATCCTGGCTGGGAGTCGACATTCCCAATCCCTGTCCCGGACATTCCGGATGGGCTCCCACCACCTCCTCTGCCTGTTGGAAATTTGGATTTGGCCTCCAGGGCACATTCCCGTTTTCCCACCCCAATCCCTGTTTTCCACTCGTGTCAGATTCGTTGTCCCAAGTGTCCGGTGCCACCATCTGCTTCCCAAAGGGATGGATGAGGAGCTTTTTCCCGGGAGATAACGGCATTAGGGAGTCTGGCAGGAATTAGGGAAGCACTCGCAGGATTTATTCCGGAGCTTAATCCAATTCCAGCTGCAGGAGAGTTTGAGCTCTGCATCCACAGCCTTTGGAGCAGGACAGGCAAATCCAATTCCAATCCCTCTGGAAAACCTCGGCACGGGGTGAGGGCGACGTCCCCGGGATGCTCCAGAGCCGCCTCTCACCCGGAGCAGGAATCCTGGGAGCTGGAGCGGTGGGAAAATCCACAGGGCTGGGAGAGGGGGATCCAAACTGGGATCGGGGGTGCCTGGGTCACCCAACCTCAACATTCCCGATCCTTGTCACCACCCTCAACATTCCCAATCCATGTCACCAATCCGATCATTCCTGATCCATGTCACCAACCCCAACATTCCCAATCCATGTCATCAACCTCAACATTCCCAATCCATGTCAAATAACCTCAACATTCCCAGTCCACATCACCAACCTGAACATTCCCAATCCAAGTCACTCAACCTCAACATTCCCAATCCATGTCACCTACATCAACATTTCTGAGCTGTGACACCAATGTCAACATTCCCAATCCATGTCAAATAACCTCAACATTCCCAATCCAGGTCACCCAACCTTAACATTCCCGATCCATGTCACCAACCCCAACATTCCCAATGCGTGTCCCCAACCTCAACATTCCCAATCCATGTCAAATAACCTCAACATTCCCAATCCTTGTCACCAACCTCAGCATTCCTGATCCATGACACCAACCTCAACATTCCCAATCTCTGTCACCCACAGCCAGGAATTCCTTCCCCAGATCCCACCCCAAGCTCCCCTTTCCCAGTGGAAGCCATTCCCTGGCTCCTGGCCCTCCGGCCCTTTCCCAAATCCCAGCTCTCCTGGAGCCCCTTGAGGCTCGGGAAGCAGCTCCAAGGATTCCCTGGAGCTCAGGGTTTTCCTTGGAGCTGCATCCCATGGGATTTTCCTGCCGGGACACAGAACCCCAGCCTGGAGCCATCCCAGCAGCTCCAGAGGATCCCGGAATGGTTTGGGTGGGATTCATGGACCTTCAATCCCATCCCATTCCAACCCTGACACCTCCCCTATCCCAGGGTGCTCCAATCCCATCCAACCTTTCCTTGGGCACTTCCAGGGATGGAGCAGCCTCAGCTTCCATGGGAATTCCAGCCAGAGCCTCACGTGCTTTTCCCGAAATTTTGCAGCACCTAGGAAAGATTCACTGGAATTTTCCCTCTTGTTTGGACTCCAAGTGCAAACGGAACACCCGGAAAACTCAGCTCTGTTTTTTTTTTAAATCTCCTTTTCCTTATTTTTTTTTTTCCTTCCCTGCTTTGTAGCTCTCTCCACTCCGGGAAAACTGTGGAGCAGGGAATGGGGCTTCCCTAAAAACCATCCCGTGGTTCTCCAGCTGCTCCAGGATTTTCCTGCCTTTTCCCTGGGCACTTCCATGCTCCCAATTAAATCCCGACCTTGTCCTTGCCTCCTCCCTCAGGAACTCCTCCCGGCTTTTCCAGGAGAATCCTGGGAAGCAGCTGGGCTGGGCAAAAATTCCAAGATTTGGGATGGGTTGGTCCCAGCTGGAGACAAAAGGGGAGGGCTGAAGAGAGAGTGTCCATTGGAAAGTGGGGAAAAGGGAAAATATGAGGGGAAAAGGGGGAAAAAAGAGTGGGAAAGAGGTGGGAAAATATGGAAATAAAAGGTGGAAAAATAGGGGGAAAGAGGTGGAAAAATGATGGAAAAGAGGTGGGAAAATATGGAAAGAAAAGGTGGGAAAAGAGGGGGAAAGAGGTGGAAAAATGATGGAAAAGAGGTGGGAAAATATGGAAAGAAAAGGTGGGAAAAGAGGGGGAAAGAGGAGGAAAAGATGGGAAAAGGGGTGAAAAAAAAGGGAAGAAGAGGTGGGAAAAGAGGGGGAAAAAGTTGGGAAAGGAGGGGAAAAGAGATGGGAAAAGAGGGGAAAAACGTGGGGAAAAGAAGGAAAAGAGGTGGAAAAAGAGGAAATAAGAGGAGGAAAAAGGGGAAAAGATGGGGAAAGAGGTGGAAAAACAAGGGAATAAGAAGTGGAAAAAGAGGGCGGAAGTAGGTGGGAAAGGAGGAGAAAAGAGGTGGAAAAATGAAGGAAAAGAGGTGGAAAATAAGGGAATAAGAGGCAGAAGGAGAGGGGGAAAGAGGCAGGAAAAAAAGGGAAGAAGAGGTTGGAAAAAAAGGGAAGAAAAGGTGGGAAAAAAGGGAAGAAGAGGTGGGAAAAGAAGGGAAGAAGAGGTGGGAATTTGGGGTTGATCAGGAAATAAAACGATGCGAAAAGAGATAAAAGGAGGGTGATAAGAGAGATAAAAAGATATAAAACGGCGATAAAAGTGGTGTAAAATCAGGATTAAAGGGGTTTAAAAGGAGGGCGACAAGAGGTTTAAAAGGGGATGGATCAGGGAAAAATCAGGAAATTAAAAGTTGGTAAAAGAGGCGTAAAAGGGAGGTAAAAATGTTTAAAACCAGGAGCGAATGAGGATTGGAAGAAGGGCGATAAAAGACAGGGAATGGGGTGGTAAGAGATGGAAAAAGGGAAAAAAGCGATGAAAGAGGAGGAAAAGGAGAGGGAAAGAGGCTTAAAAAGAGGAGGGAAAAGTGGTTGGAAAGGAGGGAAAAGTGGTTGGAAAGGAGGGAAAAGTGGTTGGAAAGGAGGGAAAAGTGGTTGGAAAGAGGGGCGATCAGAGGTGTGAAAGGAGAGTGATGAGAGAGAAAAAAGGAAATAAAACGATGATAAAAAAGGTGTAAAAATTGGAGTAAAAGAGGTAAAAAGAGGAGAAAAACAGGGGTAAAATGAGAGTAAAAGAGGAGTAAAATGAGGAGTAAATGGGTTCGGAAAGGGAGGTGATAAGAGAGAAAAAAGGAAATAAAATTATTATAGAAGAAGTGTAAAAAGAGGAATAAAAAAGGTGCAAAAAGAGGAAGAAACGGATTCTGAGAGAGAGGTGATAAGAGATAAAAAGGAAATAAAATTATTGCACAAGGGGTGTAAAAATTGGAGTAAAAGAGGGGTAAAAAGAGGAGAAAAACAGGGGTAAAATGAGAGTAAAAGAGGAGTAAAAGAGGAGTAACATGAGGAGTAAATGGGTTCGGAAAGGGAGGTGATAAGAGAGAAAAAAGGAAATAAAATTATGATAAAGAGGTGTAAAAAGAGGAATAAAAGAGGAACAAATGGGTTCGGAAAGGGAGGTGATAAGAGAGAAAAAAGGAAATAAAATTATGATAAAGAGGTGTAAAAAGAGGAATAAAAGAGGAACAAATGGGTTCGGAAAGGGAGGTGATAAGAGAGAAAAAAGGAAATAAAATTATGATAAAGAGGTGTAAAAAGAGGAATAAAAGAGGAATAAATGGGTTCGGAAAGGGAGGTGATAAGAGAGAAAAAAGGAAATAAAATTATTATAGAAAAAGTGTAAAAAGAGGAATAAAAAAGGTGCAAAAAGAGGAAGAAACGGATTCTGAGAGAGAGGTGATAAGAGATAAAAAGGAAATAAAATTATTG
>VWZS01004963.1:0-63949 GCA_013397075.1 Rhabdornis inornatus
CCTGCCCCTTCCCCATGTCCCCAGTGCCATCCCTGCACCACAATTCATGTCTGGCACACAGGGCACCCTCTGGCTGCTGCAGGGTGCCAAGGGAGCACATCCCACAGCTGGACACAGCCCCCAACACTGCCAGACACAAACCAGCTGCAGCTCCATACACCTTGAAATAGAAATCTGAAACATGATGAACAATTCCTAGAAATTCTATTTTCTGAATATATTTCTTTGCATTCCCATGAGAATGTTTCAGCCATTCTCTGAAGAGGAAATCCATCGCCTGCCCAATCAAACCCCTGGTATTTATCTTGTTTTAAAGTTTACCTGAATTTTATTTACGCTCTGGCTCTTCTACAGTTTCCACAACATTTTGGAAATTAAATTTTGTACAAGTATTTCTAGTTCCAGAGAGTGTCTGGTTTTTTTCTCAGTAATCACTATTTTGGTATAATATCTTATAACTGGGCTAACTGTACTCTAAGCCTACCACTGCAGGAAAATCTACAAGATGAATTTATCCTGTGAATACACTGATATATCATAATGAAAGAAAGACTGTATTGGTTCAGACATTTAGCTTTGGGCTTCTGAAAGAACAAACTTCACACTACATTCCCATCTCCTCTGCAGCAGACTCTTACAGGAAATAATATTTCTTTTTCTACCTCTTCTTTTTGTCCTGCAGTCTGTTTCCAGGAGAACAGTGGTTCCAATTTCCATACTATCTGAAGTATCCCTTTACAGTTAAAAAAAGAGGTAAATAAAAAGAATAGATTAAAACAATTCCTTGTTATGTGAGGAGAGACTAGATAAAATATTAGACCAAGGGATTAACTTTTCCTCTTGCAAACCTCCTAATTCCCTTCAGGCACAAGGCAATCTTTCATTACTTTAGTTTCCCTATTGTATTGAAGGATGACAATTATACTTTGCTGCCTGGATATTTAACCCTGAAATACATGGTCTCACCCCTGCATTAAAAGATACTAAATAGATGTAAATAAACCTCTAACTTTGTGAAAATGTGTTCTTCCCTTTTCAAAATGTGTTCTGACATACCTTTTGCCACGTTATCCTAGTACACTGGACACTAAATAATGACTCAGATCAGTTCCCAGAGAATATGAATTAATACTACAAACCCACCAAGAGTCCACCAGCACTGACAGAATTACCTAAGTGCCACCAGGGACCAACCAGCAAATGGACTTGAGAAAGGCAGGGAGCAAGACCTGGCTGCTCTGGGTGACAATGTCCACAGCCCTTTCCTCGAATGTCCCTCTAGGCACATGAAATAGTTCAGAGACCAAAATACCTACCAAACAAGGCAATATTCGGAATTCCTAATGCATATGATTTTTTTTTAAACAGATACTAAAAACCCCAACTGTCCCAGACATCTTTTAGAAGTCACTTCTAAGAAAGAACTCCTCAGAGCCATTTACAGTCTCAGCCATGAATCAGTGCTGTGCCACTGAAAAAGGGATGCACAGTCTGTGACAGCAGAGTAAAGCCTGTCTGCTTATTGCTATTAGTGTAGTACCAGTGTAGAGCTTAGAAAGCACTTGCATCAGTGCTTCCTTAGTGCAAAAGGTTTTATAAATCTGCAAACCTTCAGCTAGTAAGAACCACTGAAACAGTCTATCAGTTGCATCAGGAAATCAGTGGTCTCATAATATTAAAGTGGCCTAATCTTAAAGGTGATCTAAAAAGGCCTTTTACCTGCCAAAGACTAACTCTGGTTTCTGTCTTTCTTCTGCAACAACTGACAACATAACTAAGAACTAAAATCAGATAAGAAGTTGCATTCCATAAGTGGCTCTGGCTGTTTGTGAAGACACTCTTAGTTTGGGGGTAGAGGAGTGGATAAAGAAATGTGGCAAAAGCAAGGAAGCATAAAAGAAAGATATCTTGATTTAATTCTAAAACACATTGCTTAAGCAAATAAATAAACCTACCAATTGTGTTCCATTTTAAATAGAATTTAAAAAGGAACTCCTCCATTTTTAAGCTCTATAGCCCACTAAGTCAGAAGATATTTTCTGTTCACTGGTATACTTCCACTCCAATCTGAGTACATCAAACCTTCCCTTGGGAAAGATAAAAAGTCTCTGCATTTGTTTTGACCCAAAGACTGCATTTAGCACTCTTTAGGAGTTGTACCCCCTTTGTTCTGTGATGGACTTGTCTCAGTAACTGTGCAGATGTCCTGAGAGCTGTGCAGACTCCCAGCTGGCAGCAGTTTGCTCTCCCAGCCAGGCACAGGGCAGTTCAGCACACAATCCCTGTGCAGCACAGGGAGAGCCACTCCTGCTTGCACAGCTTCCCAAGGCAATAATGCTGCAGACCTACTACTGTTTATTTCTTTGTGCTCACTCCCTTTCCTGCTTAAGCAGGATCCTGTACTTAGTTCTGTGTTTTCCTATTATTTTTCTCTATATTAAGACTAGGTTGTGCCATGTAAACAGATACAGTCTGAGCTAAAACTCTTGCCTCATAAAATTTCTTGCTCTTTCATCCTTTCTCTTACAGAAGGAGAGAATACTTCCCTATTCTTCTTCCATTTTGTAATATGTGTTGTGCAAAGTAAACACATTTTAACAGAAACAAATGGGCTTCTGGTTGACTCACAGACACTCTTCTACTTTAAAAGCCAGTTCAGACTTGAGTTCCCATTTTTACCACCTTGATTTCAAAGAAGATCACAAATATTTAAGGCCTCATAGCAGGTAAAAAGTTGGGTAATTTTGGAAATAACAATAACTATGGTACCTGAAACTATATTTTAAAAATTGAGATGTAAGCAGCTGATAGATCTCTAGGTTTCTACATGAAGACTGCAAAGAGACCTCCCAGATCTGTGATGGAAGTGAGCTACACAGTGGCCATCACTATTCACACCTAAAAGGGTATGGCCCTAACGGAGGCAATAAAGGAAGAAACTAAAAAAGCAGATGGAACAGAAGATTCTGCCTGAGAGCAAATGAGCACTTAATTACATAAAGAGAAATGAAAACTGTAAATTCAGGATCAGTCAAAAGATTTGAAAACATTTTTAAAAAATTAAAATGTGAGTTTCTCTCAAGCTACATTTGAGACAGAACTGACCAAGCTCCATCACTGATAATCTCAGCATTTAACACGTTCTTCTTGGCTGTTATTAATATATTCTGAGTCAAATGCATGCATTTCTACTTTCTGATGACTAGAACCTAATTTTTTATTTTCTAGCAGCAAAGAAAAGCAAAACAGAAAAGCTACAAACTAGAAGTCTCAATATACCATGAAATTAATCTTGCAAACCGAAGTGCTGATGACCAAGAAACGAAGCCAACTCCTTCCCATGTGTTTATGCAGGTGTGCCATCTGCTGGAGATGGGTCATTTTCATGTGTCAAACCTTAGTGATGGATTTTTATTATTTTAAAATACATCTAAGATCCAGCAGCAGTTTCCAAGCTTTTGAAAAGCCTATGTAAAAGATACTTGCATACAGGCTGGTTGTATGTACATCAGAGAGGTCTAAGTGCAAGGATCTGAACTGCTTAACCACCAGCAACTTGTACAAAGTGCCACCTTCCTCAGCAGTTTATGGGTGATGGGAACAACCACAAAATATACAGGATCTGGTACAGGTTACTACCTCAGTCTGAAGACAATATCCCCAATCTGGAAAGTTGTTGCAATTTTAGGATGAGGGTTTTTGACTCCAGCTCCTGAGAGTCCACAGCCCCTTGACTGATGCTACAGACCCCCTAAGCCCAGCTACCAGTAAGGCACACACACCATCTGCCCACTGGGAATGGATGTCTCAGGAACACTAAGAACGGGGCAGGCTGCATAATCCTCTTCACTAATCTCTTTGTTTCCCCAGTTTTGGCTTAGGAGTCTCTTGGTGCTTTCCTAGAGCTGCAGGAATGCAGGTAAGCTGTCAGTGAGCACCTGTGTGAATCCTGAGAGTTCCCACATCTCCCTGCATGCTGCTTTAAGGACATTGGGTTTGGTTTCTCTAGGACCTGGCTCCAGCTCTCCCCTGTGCTCCCTCATCCTGGTACGAAGGAGGACAGCAAGCAATCACCATCCATCTTTTCCATGCCATTTGTGACACTGTAGATCTCTACAACACAACCCCACAAGAACTTCTTCCCATTATCTTCTTCCAGGAGTGGTACTAGTTCACTTATTTCCTAATACATAAGATATACCTGAAATCATTACATATTTCCCTTTCTGCTGTCTCTGAACCTTTAGCAATTGTAGCTTATCTGTTCAGAGACAAAGAGCTAGAACTCCACATCCTGTTCAAAAGATGTAAATGACCTGGGTATTTGTACCTGGTGACATTCTTTGTTCTGTTATCCCTTATTTCTAAGTAATTTTAACAAAGGATTTTTATGAGCTGCTGAGTACTGAGCTGATATTTTCCAGGAACTACCTATCCCATCTGCAAATGCAAGGCCCACATTTTTTATGTGAAGATAAAATTGAGCTCTGTCTTCCCCCTCCATAGGGCAGCATACAACATATACTGGATTTCACCTGCCATTTTACTGCCTGCTCACTCACTCTCTTCGAAATTATCATTCAGCACCAGTTCTTGTCCCTACTGTCCTGAATCCCTGCATGAACAACACACTGTCCCCTCACTACTGGCCCTCTTTTTCCAAGTCATTTTAGAACATGTTGACCATCACAGAACTGCAGAACTCTACTGGTAACCTCCCTGTTCTGCCAAGGACCAATGAAATTCCACTTCTTTTCAATTCCTTGAATGTTTTCCACTTAAACTACAGCTGTATAGTTTCTTTTAAGATCTTAGGTAATAGACCTTATCAAAATCATTTTGGAAATCCAAATATTTTGCATATTTTCCCAACTGGTTTCAATGGACTCAGAAAACAAAAGCTGAGCAATTTTCACTTTCAAACTAAGCAGAAGGAATTTGTCAGTGATCACAGATCTTGTTTTAATCTCACCATCCAGCTGTTTTCATCTGTGCCTTATCCTTGACAATAAAAAGGCCTATTCTTGAAAAAGCTCAGTGTCAGCCTAAGACATCTGAGCATCAAAGCATCTGTGTTTCTACCACAAGAACCTTTGTTTCTGAATAAATGGAGGTTAAACATAAGATTTCCAGGCCCAGAATTCCAGTGATAAATTTTCACCCATCAGTCTTGAAATCTAAGACTGGAACTTTCTTGTTTCCAGGTAAGAAAAAGATAAGTATATATTCTCTTTACTATTGCAACTTACACAGGTTAAGATTTACAGTGTCCTCAGAAAAAAACCTGCATTTGTTGAAGTTTATACCTCTGATACCTTTTGCACCAGAGACTGATCTGTAACTCAGGATGGCAACATGCTCCATATTGAGGGGAAACTTTCCACACCTGCTCCACCAGAAATTTCAGGGGCACTTCTGTGACACACAGGGGAAAAAAGATGTCTAAAAGATGTCTAAAATATAGAGAGATAAATGCTTACTTGGCTTTAAATGGGGAATCAGACACAGCATTTTTTGCTTCCATCAAGCTCTCATATTCCTTTGCCCTAGAGGAGAAAATATTCATTATTATTGACTATTGTCTAAAGTGTACAGGATGTAAGAAAGCAAGGGAGTTCAAACCTTTGGGGTTTTCTGCTTCATAGTGAAGCACAGCATTTCTGTCAATGCTGCCCTGTCATAATCCATATTCCACTGGTGCTTAACTACGGCCATTGGTCATTACCAATTTATGATTAACATCACTACTTTAAAATAACATCAGTACACAAGAGGTGTATTTAAGTTGACTTTTCAAATGGTAGAAAATTTCGCAAGTGATATATACAACTGTAATCTACTGCCAATTATAAAATTATTAGTGATATATTGCTATATAATATTATGATAAAAATACATAAGTAATATTATTCTATAAAATATTAATGACTTAGACATGTAGTGCAGACCAGATTAGTACATCACAGAGATTACAATTAACATACAAATAACTGATTGTATTTGCAGGTACAGGAGCATTTTTAATGTAACTACTGACTGTAGTGTAACAGTGAATGTTAGGCAAACAGCACAGAAACACCTCCACCAATGACTCCTTTACTGCTGGAAACAGAAACACGACCTCTTTAGTCCCTTAAAAGTATTGTTTACACTGGCCACATGCCAAAAAGCAGGAAGAGGGAGACAAGGCTTCTTTCCACCGCTTGTTTTCACTGCAGCCAGCCTGTGCCAATAGGTGCAAACCATGAGTCCTTCCTGGAGCAAGGCAGGACCCACAGTGACAATCCTGTACCCATTTCTAACACACACACAAAGCAAAGCTAATCCAGGCACTGCAGTGATGCAGATACATTTCTCTCAGATACATAGATCAAACTTTTCTTTATATTTTCTGTTCACCAAATGGCTCAAGTTTCCCAAAGCTACTCTGATTGTCCTCTGGTTTTCTTCACCATTCCAACATATGCCCCACACAAATATTGTTACATCACCACCAGCTCTGATTTGTGGGTCATTAATAAAGCTATTAATCACAGCTGAATTTAGTATTAAACATGAAGGTGAGATTCCTTTATTAACCTTTTGCCTTCTTAGCCAGAAACAACACATTTCAGCTTCTGTGGGGACAAGTCAGCCAAACATGAATTATTACCCCAAAACCCTGTTACCAAATGCTCATGGCTGCAGTGTTTTAAATCCCCTGCAAAGCCTGGACCAACCCTCTGCTAAGCACAGCTCTAATGCTTCCATTCAGCTTTCACCAACCCTGCTTTTCCTGTGTGAGTATCCAAATATCCTCCTGCTAGCAGCACATACATGATAACCTGAGATAATTTACTTACCTATATATCAGCTGCTACTGATAGCACCAGTTAAACGGCTTAGGGTTATAAATATAATTAATAAGACTAACAAAACTTCTCAACACATCTTATATCCCATTGATCACCATTTGTCCCCTCATTCACCTCTGCCCTTCATTGCTTTGATACTGCAAGAGTGATTTAAGATCTGGAAACTCAGGAGTGTAACAGGAACCTATTTGGTTGCAGTTCTTATTTTTTTTCAGTTTAAAATATCATAGCTTCCTAGAAACTGAAATGAATGTGATGTTTCAAGTGCTGAAGTGTAAGGGCATTCGTTGTAACTATTTATTTTCCTACAGAAGACTTGCAAATAGGTACTAAAACATGTTGTGTAGATCATCTGCTAACACCTATGAAACTCTGAATTAGCAACATCTAAAAACCTCTGCTTTATGTGCTACTGGACATTTTTATTAGTGTTTTGTGTTAACATCAGAAAATCTTCCATTTAACTCTGAGTTATCTTCAAGGATAGCAAGGCCATTGGAAACTCTAGCCACCCTTTAAAAGTAAAACCAAGCTCAAAGAACATGAACTTCATGTCTCCTCAATATAACTTAGATTTTGAAAGTTTCACTGTATTTTTTTAGTACATCACTGTTGTAAAATGATGGCCTTTATTTCTGTTTTAATCACAATTTTTGATGACGAATATGCTGACTCACTCAGCAGTCTGACACATACGAACTCAAAATGTTCTGAAAAAGTTTTTCTCCTATCTGTGCCAACAATAAATTATTATTTCAACTTGCATTCCAAGGTCTGACAAATCTTTAACTAAATTCAACACAAGCAGCCCTGGAGAAATAATTAAAACTGGACCCAGTAACTGCATTAAATCAACAGGTCGTATGAATAACTCTGCACCCTGAGCAAGCAGAAACCTGAAGAACATTATCCAGTTCCAGCAGAGATATTCAGCTAGTGGATCTGCTCATGCAAAGAGGAGAGCAGTCAGAAACAGTAACACACTGTAAGAGTGTTGTGTTTTTGAAGGCTGATGTGCCTGCTAGGAGTTAATAAAACATCTCATTTCTACTGCAGCTCTAAAAATCTGCATGAGCTTTTCTCTTATTTGAAACCCTTCTTGCTTAAAAATGCAGAGAAAATATGTAACAATGACTCTTACCTCACTGAGAAGTATTTTTAGAGAGAAATGCAAAAATAAGCTACAATATTCAGCTGAGCATCCTGAGCTGGGGACCATTTAGCCATGAAGAGTGACACTGCCAGTTCATGATATAATGATGTCCTGCACTCACACCGATTTGCAGATGTCACTTTTTAGACTAAGAACAAATTGCACGTCTGATAACTCACTTTCCACTTTAAGATATTTTTAACTTTCTTCTTGTTGTGACAGGCAACAAAAAATGATTAAATTTAGTCATGGGATTTGACACTACAGCAGGCTGACTTCTATTTGTTGATTACTATTGATTTTCTTTGATACTTCATTTAAAAATCAATAGCTAGAAAGAAAAATAGGCATGGTTTACACAAATTTAAACATGCTATTGTATGCTAGAAGAGGCTACAGTTTTGGCAGGGCACTGGCATCCAATTATGAGAAAAGCTCTTAACAGGTGAAACCAAGGGCTCCAGATCGATATTCAGTTTTCTTTCTCAATCAGAGAAAGTGGCCATAAATTAGGCTCATCAATGTTATTTTCAAGACACTCTCAAAGCAAATAATTTTACATTTTTTCAGCCTTCCACTCCACTCATACTAGAGAAGGCAAAGTTCAGAACAAAACTTGGAGGAAAAAAAAAAAAGAAATTTGTAGTACCTGGAGTTCATCCGTGCCTTTAGCTTTTTGGCTTTCTTTTTAATTTTCTGTTTCTCCTCTCCATCCTTTAATGGTTCCACAGGAACAGAACTCTCAATCACAATGTCCACAATGTACTTCTTTAATGACAGGTGCTCCTGCAGAAAATATTGAAATAATATTTAATGGTATGTACAGTATGTGATGGAGATCATAGATTGTCTTCCCAGGAAAAAAAACAGTGGTAAATATTTAACTGAAGGTTATGAAAATGAAGCCAAATTTTAATATAAATCTTGGGAAAGTGATTATTTCACACTGGAGAGAACAAGCTGTGTGCTTTCTAAAAAGGGAGAAAATTATTAAAATAAGAACAATAAATACTGTGCCTTCTATTCAAGAAATTGTTACCTAAAAAGTATGGACTCCAAGCTGACATCCTCCCTCTCCTCCTGCCTTTTACAGCTACAGAAACCTGCCCTGCCTACTTAACTCATTACATGAAATAAGTTAATTTTGGTTTTTATATTAATTCCTCATCAAAATCTAAATGTGTCTTAACCTTCATTAAAATATATGGAAATGTATTTTACTATTTTATTATTCACTACTTACAACGTTACCATTTATTAATAGGACTATTACTTTCCCTCTCACATTAAAAACTTGCATTTAAGCAAAATATTGGTGAAATTCCAGTTCCCCACAGAAGAAATGCTAAATAACCAGTTCAATGCCAGTTATTAAAATGTATTTACACAATTTTTAAAATACTAAGGCTTGTACCTGTTTTCTTACAAAATACCAAACTTATTATAAAGTACAGGTCACATGGCTTATTAGGATAAATTATCCTTGAAAATTATTAAGACGTGGTTATTCCTTCCCTTTTGGTAAGTACCCTTAAAATTCAAAGTAAAAGGTAAAGTGCTAAAAAAATTTATAGATAAAGATTTAGATAAAAGATATTGACAAAATTTATAGATAACATTTGTATATTTTATAAAAATCTATATTTTCCAGAAAACAACCTATATTTATTCTTTCATTGATTCAATACTGTGCCTATTGCAAATAAAATAAATCTCAGTGAAATTTCCTGGAAAAAGACCATTTAGTTTTTGGAAAGCAGTGCTGCATGGTATAACCTAGGAATATATATCTGGTGGAAACAGCAAATGAAATACCTAATTTAAATCATAGGAATGCAAAACGAATACTGAATTAGTTGGTCTAGTTCTAGTGAGTGAGTACTGGACATAAGAAATGCAACATTATCCTCTGAGCAAATTCTAAAGGTAATGTTGACGTTCCCTTTGCTCCTCTGCCTACCTTGGCTAAGTCCCAGCACAGCTGAACAGTTTTCCTCAATGAATTGTCCAAGTTGTTCAAACCATACACATTGCTAGAGACTGCTACAGTCATTGTAAGGTAATTTTAACAGTTTCTCTAGGCATTTTCCTGCCCTCAAGAGTCTCCACTTAGTTTTAGCAAGAAGTGCTTTAAAGAAAACCTTCTCGGGGTATCTGCAGAGGCTGTGCCCTTGGACTCCCAGAGGAGTGCATTGCCATGGGTTATTCTCCACCAAGCTGCTGCACTGCAGAATAAGCCATCCCTGTCCTGGTTATGAACCCACAGCTCAATTTTGTCCCCTCACAGAGATGTATCCTTTAACAGCCACTTAAAAATACCTTTTCCACTAATTTTCTCTTTAAAACCAGAAATCCAGTCCTTAGGTTCAAACTGCACAGTTTACAGGTGGGTTGGAGTTTGACAATGTTAAGAAAGGAAAGAACTTCCTCAGAGCAGACCATGGCACTGCTGCTTTGCTACCAAGCTTCAGGGTACCGACCCTGTGACATCTACTGAGAAAGAATTGATGAATGATTTCCATGGGATTTGGGATGAACATCCTTGCTTTCCAAAGGCACAGCCCAGCACCTCCAGGAGCCTCCCTCAGGTCTGTCCTGAGGGATGCAGCACTGGTAACACACAAAAGTGAGTCCAGAGCTGTTACTGTACTTCTACATCTTCCTTCAACAGTGCAGCTGGGATTCTGGTTCTGCACATCTTCAAACTGGCACTGCTCCAAAGTGACAGCAGAGTAGAGTGAAGTCCCACTGCACTCTGGGCCGGCCACCACGCCACACCAGGACAGCTGTGACCGTGGGGTCACTCTTGTGCTGGGCACAAAGCAAGGAGACAAAGCTTTGCAGCCCCTACACAGACACTCATCACGCATCTCTTTTTCCGTCACCTTATGTGTGATTCCTGCTGACTCGAAGAGAACTGTAGGGTTCAACAAGCACATTCATGGCCCAGGCTGTGGGGCCAGGAGAGCACCCACGATGGTTGCACACATTTGTTCACAGGAACTCGAGCACCTCTGTGCACGATGGTTCTCAGCATTCTCAGCTTTCACACGGGCCAGTGTGGATTAATATCAGACTTCATCCATACAGCTCATTAAAGTCAGACCACAGTAATAATACCTTGTGTCACAAAAACAATCACTTTCTGAAGGTACAGATCAAAGCCTGGGATTATCACCGTGGGCAGATCGACACCATTCAGGTGTGAAACAAGAATAACAAATAGCTTGGTATTGGGTGACAACTGGCACCTGAGGATAGCTGCTGCTACATCACCCTCCAGAGCAGGGGAAAAATATTTATCCCCGTGTTTTCTTAAGCTCCCACCAGTTACCTGAAAAAAGTAAGGTTTTAAAATCCACTGAGTCACAGTGAAGAACAGTAAATCCAATCCTTTAAATAATTAAACTCATGAGCAATTTTACCTGCACAGACATAGCAGTGCAGGTGAACACACCACAAAAATAACAACCATCAGAGCATAAAAGGGAGTGAGACCAGTGCAGTGTTTTCAAAGCAAACTTTTATCATCCTTTCATTTAAGTAAGAATGAAACTCATCAATTTGGGGTGGGTGTATTTCTAATAAATGTAATGCAGGATAACTGGGTAATCCGGACACTTCTTCCTGAAAGCCTTTCACTTTTTAAAAATTATTATTTTTATATAAGTAAATGCTTAGTGCAGTCAGAATTTCTGGGACTAAATTAATTTATCCTCTCCCTAAGAGCATTCTGGGCTTCTTCTTACAGCAACGTGAGGGGTCATCACTGGTCTGGTCCTGTGCTACACTGAGCACATTCTGGCCCCAAATCACCAGATACTGGTATACCACCAGAACTCCAGAGAATTCAGGCCATTATAAATGCAAAGCATTATTAAATAGAGGATCTTTCCTAATGGAAGCTGCTGTCATTATGATCTGTATTCAGCCCTACCAAAAATGTTCAGTGTGGTTTCAGTTTCAGCCATATCAATTTTAGCTGTGCAATTTCTTTGAAGCTCAGTTTTAAAGGCTTATGTACAATATACTAATTTTGCTGATTCTGTCCTACCAGAAACCTTTTATCTCAGGGTTAAACCAGAGCCAGCTACAATGGCCATTCCATATCAGATTTCTGCCAGCATTTTTCATACTTGATACCCATCCTCTGAGCTGCACAGCTGAGGTCAGGAACATCACAAAATAAGGTCTCAGCTTTCATGAAGGTGGCAGAATCTGTGCCACAAAGAGCAGGCCCTGTTCTGTGCTGGGATGTACAGCTGCAAAATAAAGGAACAAGAACTGAATGCTGGCAGGGATTTCTTCATGATCACCTGGATCTGCTCCTCTCTGCTCACGTGATGATGGCTCAGTGACCATTAGAGTAGAAATACTCCTGCTGTTTCCCTCCTGTGTTATTTCCATGCATTCTCCAAAGCTACAGACTACTGGTAAAAATCCCAAGGTATCCTGTACCTGTCTCAGGGGGAGACCCTCAGTCTCCAGCTGAAAAAAACCATGAAGTCAAAGTAAGGTAGTAAACATCCACCACGTGATATTTAATGGCATTTTGTACAGACACATGTTGTTATTGGACAACGACATGGAATATCTAAATTTTTATAGAACACTGAAGTAATTTTTAGAACAACTGACATAAATTTCTATAAGAGTTTCAATACTTTATTTACAAACAAATTGATAAAGACTAATATTAAATGCCCATGTAAAACTGCAGTCATTGCAAAGCAGACAGAAATTAGATTATTTACAAAAAATGTCTCTGCTATTCCTTTCTTCTCTCTCCATTCTCAACTCTTCTGTCTTTTAGTCAAGTCACTGAAAACCCTGAAGCTTTCCAAATGCAACAGATAGGCCTCATCTACAAACTACATGAGAAATTGAGTTGCCAAAACCATTGAAGCTAAAGCTAATAAGGTCAGTCCTGAAGTCACATTCCTGCTGGTTATTGCCTAGTCCCCTTCAACTGCCTGAACCAGAAAATCTACCCTGTTAATCTCATATCTTGAAGTTGATAATTTTAGTTGACTAGGCACTTCTTATAACCAATGTTTTCTCTGTTTCTTATATGACATGTTTATACTACAAGGATAACAGCATTATAATCAATATCCCCTGAAACAAAAGCAATCTTTTTCAGACTCTAGAACAAACATAATTGCAAAGTTTTCCATGGACAGTGCAGCAAATGCTACAAAGTGCTGAAATGCTATATAGCTGAGCAGGGTCCAGTTCTTCTTGGCTGAGGAAAACCATACCTTAAACCAGATTCTGAACCTCAGTAATCTGTATAAAATACAGAAGCTGGACAAGAAATTTCCCAATTGACATCCTCTTCATACAATAGCCATTCACAAGACCAGTACTCTTCAGCAGCTCTCCCCATTCAGCGTCCTAATTACAGCAAGAGCATCCATGGACCTGTCCTTGGCAGATGAAACCTTGGATATGTATTTATCAAACCAGAAAACAACTGCAAAATCATGTTCCTACCCCATCTTTTTGACTATGACACGTCTTGGCTCTCTGTATTACATATAAGCTACTATTCATTTCACTACTCAAAAAATATTAATAGGAACTTTATTAAATTGTGAAGCGTGCCAAACAGGATTCTTCCTAACAAAACTCTCTCCTTCTAAAATTAGAGGTAACCATAACAGAAATACTTATTTCCTGTTCCTTTCTTTTTAAGTGAGTGTTGCCTTTTTATGAATTCTGCCTGGGGCAAGCCTGCATAGGCAGGACAATATTGCAGCAAAGCCAAGAAGGGAAGGAGAGCCTGGCTGCGGTGGTGAGGGCAGCCCCAGCTGCAGATCCTGTGTTATCCCTGGCCCTCCCTCAGCAGTGTTCCCCCAGCACAGGCAGGGACAGGAGCTCTGGAATCCCTGGAGCAGCAGCCAGACAATCAGGGAGGCAGCACTGCAGGGGGATCCTGTGCCCAGCACGGGCAGGGCAAGGCTGGCAGTGCCACGGCCACCCAGGGCTCCTGAGCTGTGCTGCATCATTTATAAACTCATCAAGCCACAGATGGGCAAAACCTTCTGGCTATTGGACTTCCACCCAACAAAACTAAGCCAAAATGACCTTGCTGAATCTCAAGAGTTTATAGGTTTTTTTTTTCTCTGTTATTTTTTCATTTTCATTCCCTTCTATATTTCTGGATTCTGGCCAGAACTGAAACAGAAATGCCAGAATACTGTAAGGCTGGTTATTCTGTTATTTTTGTATTCTTTCCAACCTCGAACCCCAAGTTCTGAAAGAAAAGGCATTCTCATAAGTGTTCTAACCCAATTCTGCACACCAAGGCAACTTGAAAAACATCTGTCTCCAGCTATTTATCTAAATTCAGTCTTCAGAACTTCCAAACACTTGTTGTTACTTGCCCTCTCCCATCAGCATTAAATATAAACATGAGGAAGACTATAAAGAAATAGTTGAAAACTTGTAGTAGCTTATATCACATAATAATAGCTATCATTCATTTACCATTTTAATATAAAAAATATATATCAAATTGAGTATTTTCCACAAACGTAACGTACATAAGGAATATATTCTAGCAAATCAATAGGTAACTATTCTGAAGCCTAAATCTTTTGGATTTACATCTCTACCTGTTTCAAAATAAACAATATCCTGTAACTGCAGAAAATAATTTAAAAATGTTTTCACTATTTATTACCAATTCAGGAATAATGGCTTCTTACTTATGTATACAATCACTTATGGGATATATTTGCCAAATTTTGAAGGGTTTTTTTCAATTCTAAATCATGTTACCACAGGAATATTTGCTCCTGATTTTACTACGTGTTTCAACAGAACTCCTCACTATTTTATTTTTTCCTCATAACCTAGGACAATATTTAATATAGAAAACAGATGCTGAAGCAGACCATGAGTTATATCGAAAGCAACCTTCAATTTTAAACAATGACAGCCTGAAACACAAATGATCAGTAGCTCTCCATCATAAAGAGATCAAATACTATTATAAGCCCACAAGAGATAATCCACTCAAAAATATGAAGAATCATAAAAAGGAAGGTATTCCTAATTAATATGAATTAATAAGTGTTACTAGAGGTGCTACATGTATAAGAACCAAGTTATAATGTAATTTTCAAATGTTACTTTCCCAAAATCAAGACTTTAATTATTCACATTTCTATACTAGACTGTATTTTAGAAGATGAGTTGAGAGCATTGAAAAAATTTTATAATTCATTCAAAACTGAAGAGTGACCTTCATTGTACAACTAGGTTTTCCCTGACATCTGGGATTTAGGGTTTTTTCCATGAGAGACTAATCCTGCTTTTTAGCATGCCCAAACTAAAAACTATTTTTACTACTAATAGTGACTGCACTTTCAGTCACCTTGCTTGTCCATAGATTCAATGACACCAAGATAAATAACAAATACAACTCTTCATACGAGCTTTAAGTATTCAGATTTTTAATCTCATTCCCACTTGTCACGACAAAATGTGGGAACAGAAGGCAAAGCAAAGGTGTCTCTTGTGTGAGGATGAGAATTCTGCATCCTGGCCATGGAAAGCATCCCTGCAGATGAGGGAGGAAAGCTGGAAGGCACTGACATTATCATCCGGCTGCAAGGACAGCTCAGAGAAAGGGGGGATCACAGTGCACTTGGGCCTGCCAGCAGTAGTTTTTTTTTTTACTGGCTGTGAATATTCAAGATATCCAAGCCAAAAATAGGAAGGGTGCAGCTGCTGGCAGTGATCTATCAAAATTAAAGGCACAGCCAATAAACAATTAATCATGTTCATTTTTGCCAAGAAAAACAACACTTTATAATAAATTAAAGGTAAGAAGCTATTGCTATGCAAAGTACAAAAATTCAGAATTGATGTATGGGGTTCTGAGAGACCTTCTGCAAGCTGCAACATGGATTAGACTTTATAATCATTGATTGTTCATGACAATGTCTTCTAGGACAGAAGTATTCACAGCAGAATGACATGGCCAGAGCTCCTGGGCTGAAAGGACCACAGGTATCCATGAGGGATGAAATATCCACAGATGCCTGGTGTAATTCCACTCCTCTAGCAACACACAACTCTGATCTAAAAAAAAAATCCTTCCTTCCTCAGGAAAAAAAAAAATTGAGTAAAGCCAACTCAACCAGAACCTGAGGCTTTACTGGGATGGGGAGATCTTGTTTGCAAGTGATTTACAGATTGTTTCCTGTGAGCAACAGAGAAGAAAAATGGGCTACTGTTGGAGAACTATAATCACATGCCAAGAAAAAAAAATTAATTTACTGCGAAATGCGTGGATAAAGCAAACAGGAATATTGTTCTACATATGACCAAAGCATATGCACCAGCACTTGCCCAGAACTGGCTGCAGCACCAGCAGAGCTGGCTCAGGGTCATCTCCCTGGGCTGCAGTGGTCACAGTGCAGCAGCCAAATGCCAGGAGAGATGAAGGGCAAACACCAGGCCAAGAGCAAGGCTGGACACACTGGGCAGAGCTGGGGCTGCCCTGGATCCCTGGAGGTGCCAGGCCAGGCTGGACAGGGCTTGGAGCACCCTGGGAGGGTGGAAGGTGTCCCTGCCCAGGGCACTGGAGGAGCTCTAAGGTCCCTTCCACCCAAAACCTGTCTGATTCTATGAAGACAGGTAGGCACATAACACACATATGAATGATCCAGAATCAAAAAGAGAATAATTAATTGTGTATAATGATTTTTAAAAGCCATATACCCACAGGTACAAACACTTCAAACTCCTCTATTAGCTGAAACTAAAAATGTGACCATGCTTAGTATTATTTTCCATTTTGCTTAATCATATCTTTTAGACAGGCTACCAAAGAAGTTCATAAAACACCATTATTTATTTAAATACAAGAATTTGAAAACTCTCTGATTCAGAAAGGAAAACAAAAGCATTTTTTTAATACTGCAAAGGCGGAAGCAATAAAAAAATAGTTATAATTGAATTGTAATGAAAACACAGTTATTAAAAAAATAATAATTAGCAAAATCCCAGCACCACCATGTGTCTAGACAAGAAAGCTCCTTGGAAATACAGATGAAGAGCAGCTAGGGTCAGACATTAAACTATTCCTACATCTTTTTCCCCCAGTAATTTCCTCTGCAAGAAATAACAGAAGCAGCACACACCTCTAGGAAAACAGCTCGATTTCTTTCAGAAAAAAAATCTAAGAATCTTTTAGAACTTCTAAGTGCAGTGAACACGAGCTCTGGCTGTGTGTGGTGCTGGCTGTAAAGCTCACCTGGCTGGCACAGCACAGGTACCAGCCCAGCTGTGCTTTGGGCTCCCAGCACTCCCTGCCTGTAGCTGGGGCAGCTGCCAGCACAGGAGGCACTCTGGAAATCAGAGCTGGGCCAGGACAGGCTCCCACTGCAGCCCCAGCCAGCTGGGCAGCCACACTCCACAGCAGCTTTAGTCATTGGCCAGCAGCTTTTTCTAAAGGAACGTGGGTGGGCTCACCCAACCAGGTCTTTCTATAAATCCTCACATTTTAATGCTGTCAGTCTTCAGACAACAATCACCTCTCTGCTCCATCATGGGATTATGTTTTCATTTGATCTAAATACACCTCTTAGAAGTTCTTTGTTGCCTTTATATAATGACAATAGAATCAGTTTTCTCTCCTGATAAAAAAAGCACATTTTTCACATAGGCAAACAACAGTTCATTAATATTCTTCCATCCTTCTCTGGAATACATAAAATTGTAGCATGCACCTTATATAAATTAACCAAGCCCTGCCAAGTTATCTATTGCATCTGGTTTTTAGAAGAGTTTTTCACTTATTAGAAACATCCATAGACCACATGGAATGACATGATTTATATTCTGAAAGTCCCTTTAAACCATGGCATTTAAACACCAGGAGAAGCAGAGCGAGCTGGGACAATGGTTCAAAGGGAGCTCTTGGGTGTATTTCTCCAAACAAACCAGGAGAGATAAGAAAGGCAAAGAAACAAGGGAAAGCAGAGGGGCATAAAAATGAATCTGTAGGAGCTACAAGTGGGAGAAAACCTCGACAAGGTCCTTGCAGAGACTCCTCAGCCTAATGAAATCACCAGGTGCTGTCCTACGGCTTTTGCAGGCACCTTTTCAGTGAGGCCTTTGTGTCACACAGGCTTTATTTAATTCAGCAAAGCAATTAGTCAGGACTACCAACATACTAATTGATTCCAGTGAAGTCAATGAAAGCAAATTGCTTACACTGTTTACATCTTTAGCTGAACTAAAAGCAAGGTGGATGTTGAGAGAGGGGACAGGAAATCAATAGCACAGAAAATGGCAGTGCAAGAGCAGGCGAAGCTGAGTTTGATGGGAGCAGCCAGGCACTTGAGCACAGAGATAATGTAGGCAGGATGCTCTTACTGCACTGGAGATAATGCTGAAATGGTGTGGGGCAGTGGGAGCACTGAAAGCTTCAGAAATACACTGAAGATGAATTTTAGCCTGCTGCAAGTTTTACCACCTAGGTAAATTAATGTATCCATAAGAGGCCAGACAAAAGCAAAGTTACAAAGGAAGTAACCAATGTGAACAGAACTTAATTTGCTTTTACAGGATAACCACTGATAGAAAATCAAGAGCTCTTTGCTGTAAGAGAAAGCTACAACTGTTTCACCTGGAGACTAATAAAGCCCCAAGTGCAAAGAAGCTGCCACACAATCTGAGAAAGAACTTGATGCTTTTTCATTTTTGTATCTTCATTCATAGCAAAACTATTTCCTTTGTGTGATTCACATCACATCAATTTGTGTTGAATTCACCTTCCTGATGGTCTAATCCCAGCTGTCAGCTCCTGCACCAGACATGCTGGAATTAAGCACAATAAGCACTTAATGCCAAACCAGTGGGACATTGCTCCGACACGAAGTCTGCTTTTACCTCTGAAAATGTCTCAAAAATTACAGAATTCACAGACACTACAGCAAAGAGAAAACCCCTAGAATACATCAGCTTCTTTTTATTTCTGGCAAGATCAACTCCTACCACCCACCTGGCCCAGAGGAATCAGAGTCCATAACCATTAAGAAGTTTTTAACTTTTTGCTCACAGTCAAATCAACCAAGAAAAATCCTTACTGTGTGAAGAGAAATTATATAATAATTTACCTAAATCAGAGGAGACACCTAAATCTGAGGTACCAACATGGACAAAACTGAAGTATTTCAAATCCTGTGATTTCTCAAGTAATAGTAAAGAAACTCTATGATCAGATTAGAATTTTATAAAAGCTTTCTTTCCAGGCAGCTACCTAATATACTGAACAGGCTGAACACAGAATGAGTCAAAGATCAAGAGTAAGTTATCTGAGGTGTCAAGTGCACAAGGTCAAAGGTGAAATTTTATTAGGTCAAAGGTGATATAAATAAAATCTTTTATGTCAAAAAAAGAAGGGTCACAGACAAGACATATATAATCTAAAGACACCACAGATGACAAGTAATAACTTTAAGTAGCACAAGTGTGCTCTCACTAGAGTTACCTTCACTGACTGAAAAATTGAAAATAGTGATAAATAAGTAACTATCACTATTACAAAGCTTCCCTGGGTACACTTCTGCATAATACTTTGGAATTTTTTTCAGAAGTATTTCAAAACCTGAGACGTTACTGAATGCTTCAGTTGTGAGGTTGGCATTAACTATGCAAGCTGAATAAAGGGATACACAAAGCAGATTGCTCTGGTTAGTAAAACTGCTTTCCTACTTTACAGTGCCCACATCTACAATGTGTCTTACTACTGCTCTTTAAAGAAAAAAAGTAATAAAAAGCAGAGAAGGCCTCAGACCTAGGAAATTTCAGGCTATGATGACATCGTTCAGAATTTTATACTTGGACTAACTGAAATATAGCCATAAATAATATATAAAATACCCAACAATGGAAGCATCCATATATTGCCAGTATGCCAAATACTGTGCACCACCTTGATTAAGGATATGGGAATCTGCTATAGTAACTCTCAAGCTGTTCATTCAGTTAAAATTGTTATCTCCTTTATCTCCTGCACTAAGCATTATTCAAGAAATACATACATTTAACCTCCATCTAGGTCTTATGTTCTCATCAAATTGTTTTGCTGAGAAGCCCTGGATTTAGGCACAAAAATCAGGATCTTTGTGCCCTCTAGTGGAACTTCTCTTTCAGCAGCTGGATGCAAACGCTGCTGAAACCAGTTCCTGGTTCCCATTTTCCAAGAACTGGAATTGTTCAGCTATCAGATTCGATGTGGAGAGCCTGTAATGCCCAGCCACAAAGAAATCCAGTTCACAGTTTTCCTCCAGACTCCTCTGAGCCAGCTGCCCAGCAAGAACCACACTTCAGTCACCAGTGTACCAGTAAAGGCCAGAGAGATCCAAGAAAATGTCAATCAGTACCTGGGACTGCCCACAACAGGAGAGATTCTGGGAAATCTCACAGCTGCTATTTCCAGGCAAACAGGTGCAGTATGGAGATTTCTCACATGGTAAGCCTGGCACCTAAAATGCAAATCCAAAAGCACACAACTCCCACTAACCACTGTCCAAAAGGAAAAAAGAAACTGAGAAACCAGTTTATGTAGTTTCATTACATCTGAGAAGGGGCAGAAAGGTGCAGCTCCACAAACATTTATTCCTCCAGACTACTGTGCCTCTCCAGTTATCTTTTTTCTGCTTTTCCAGTGATAACCACCTCTGTGGATTTCAGTACTACAGAGACCAAACCCTCCGAAGTTTGAAAAGGAAAACATGTTACAACCAGCTGTAAGAAGCTCAAAACAAAGAGAGTATTTCAGTAAATAAAAATAGTAAAAGAACTGTGAAGGAAAGTAAAATAATCAGAACTACTGGACAGTGTAATCTGAATCAGCTTGGCTGGAAACAGATTTCCAAACACAATTAAGTTCAATCTGAATCAGTGCTGAAGAACTGACTTGCACACTATTTCCTCCTAACACCTGACAGATAAAATACAGGAGCATTCACAATTTTTTTGGATGGGGCAGAACCCAAATTCTCAAAGAAAAGGCCTTGACTTAATACCATAGTTGAATTCTGGCAGCAGCAATGAAAAATTAGATGAGACATTAAAAGAGTAGCCTCTTGGTATAGTATCAAATGTCCTCTGCTTCCTCAAAATCACCCTAAATGCCATCTCTTCTAAAGAGGCTACTGAAAAACTATTCTTCTTAGCAATATTAATACCAAAATGTTTCAAATCTTACAGTTTTCAGCATTATGGACCTTGATGCACAGGATAGCACATCTGTTCACCTAAAAAGGACTAAGGGATTTTAAGCAACAAGAAGAAATAAAGAAGCCAGCAGGATGGTGACAACTGTAATTTTAGATATAAGATTTTTAGAATTTTTAGGATGAAAAGATAGATGTAGTGACATGAAAAATGCCTTTGATTAACCAAAAAGCAATTAGTTACATTTTACAAAGAAACAACTTCAAATGGCAATTGCCTGCAGTATGTGAATGCACTGTTCCTTTCACTGCTTTCCATTGGCAGTCTACTGTGATTCCCATGCTAACAGAAACAGTCTTGTTTAACTCCTTTTTCAAAACTTTCATGGGCAGCTGAATGGCATTTAAAACCAGAAGTAATATAGAAGAATTCTACAAAACTTACCACTTCTTCATCTGAAAGTTCTCGTCCTTGGATACTACTGTTTTCTCTCACAGCTTGTTGGTGTTTTTTCCCTTTAATGTGGCTGAAAAGATACACTTCTGATGAAATCTGTAATGACAATAGCTTCGTAGTTATTTTTCCTTTGCAAATTCCATCATGGATAAATAACAGTTCTTTAACCGTAATATAAAATATGCCAATTTGTCAGGGGTATGTTCAGAAATTCAAGCACAGTAATAAAACCTAATTTACATAAACATCTTTTATGCAGGGCTTAACAATAAATTACAGAATGATTTGCTAGCCAGCAGTGGAATAATAGATTAAAAGATACGTTAGGCTCTCCTCTCATTTTCAGTCCAATCTAATTTCATATATTGGAGTTTCATTCTGAAATGCATGATCAGTGAGTACACAAGACTCCAGCCTGCTGAGCCCGAGTTTCTGTTCCAGCACTGCCTGAGGTGATCCCATGCAACCTTGCTTAATGCAGTAATTAAAGAGAAAAAATGCTCAGTGGCATATAAGGCTCCAGTCATGCAGAGTCTCTGCAAAGCAGTGAAAGCAGTTATCAGTACGAGATCTCTCAGCTCCGGCCCAGGGGCTGTGGCTTCTCTCCCCCACCATTCCTGGGACAGGGAGGGCAGGCACAGGCAGAGAGCCCCTGCTGAGGCTGGCCTCTGCCAAGCAATGTCCTTGGCTCCCAACAGTGACCAAAAAATCAAACGCCAAGGGAAGAGAAGAGACAAAGAGAACACTCCTTTTCCTGTCCAACACTTCTAAGCGTCCAACCAAACTCAATTTGAGAACTTCTTCAGCTTGATGTGGTTTCTCTGTGTACTTCAGTCCAATGACTCTTAACCAACCAGCCCCTGAACTCACAGTAAATTCAAATATCCACAGCATCTTACGACCAGGTGTTCCCAGCTCAGCTGCCTGCTATATAAAGGACCACATTCTTTACTTTGCTTTAATTAACTATCTTCTTCCATCTGATGCTCCTGAGTAACCCCTTCTCTCAGCAGAGACAGCCAATAACTGAGCACTGCCCACAGCCTCCATGCTACCCACTACTCTCCAGCTATTTTACATCTACATGCACTTTTTACAAAAGCAGAGCAGGGCTACAGTAAATGTGCAGGTGAGTGAAGCAGAACTTGCAGCTTCACGGCTTGGGCTGGTCTTGCAACTGCAGCAGTATCCCCTCTGCCCAACTCACCATGACATTGCACAATGAGCACTGCTTCTTCCGCTCATAGGGGGTGAGCTTTGGTGCATAGTCAGTGTTAGCATGTCTTCCACTACTCAGTTCAGCTGCTTTCTCTTTTCTCTGCTCAATTTGTTCCATGTGCCTTCTAATACTTTCATCATGCTGAATGCAGAACAAACAAAGCAACGAAGACAAAACACATTGAATGACAGCAAATGGAATTGAACTGTGCAAAGAAATATTGACGTATTTTTCAACTAATGTTGAAAAAATTTTATACCTTCAGCTGAATCTTCTTCTGCAGTTCTTCCATGGCTTCTTGCTGAGCTGCAGTAAGAGCTGCCAGCCTCTCTTCTCGATCTCTAACCAAAAGATAATAAGTACAGGGAGAATTTGCATCAATGTAAAGCATGAATAATACCAACACATTAATGTTTGGAATTCAGAACAAGAAAACCCAACCATGAAGATTGTTCAGTAAAAAAAGAAAAGCAGCAAAAAACAACTTAAATAACAGAGAATGCAGACGTTTCCATTTGAATGACTTGACAGACACTTGAACCTTTGTAGCAGAACCTACAGTCCCAATCAGAGCACTGATAGTCAAGAAGATGCCACAAAAGAGTGATGAATGTGAAACCCTGCCACCACTTGCATTCCTCAGCCAAGGGCTGCAGTCAGTGAACCAGTGGGGAGGAGCAGACAACAAATAAAAAAAAAAATCCTTGCAGCACTGAGGGCAGTGCTCTATGAAATGTTCACTGGTACAAATTTAAATAATGAAACTTCCAGATAAAACTGACCAACAGCATCACCTTGTTGAAGAGATTTAGATTTTTTTTTCAGAGGGAAGAACAAGGGGTGTAACTTGACTTGTAACCATGAGCATAAAGCAGAAACCCACAGGTAAGAGTTTAATCTAGAACAACTTCCTAGTGATCAGTAAGCCAAGGGAGCAATTAAATCCTGAAGGGGAAGGAAGTCAGCTACTCATGCTGTTTATACAAACAAAACTTGCACAAGGTGGTGAGAGAGAAGCCTGGCACCTCTGAAGTGCCAAAGGAATAATGAAGCCTCTGGGTAAAACTGAGCTATGAAGGAATCAATCAAAGCCATTTTCAAAAAGCATTCCAAAATTACAGGAGCCTGAGTGACAAAAATAGAGAGCCTGACATAGGACTATCATCTAAACTGTAAAGGATTTCATCACATGTAGATTCCTGTTTGTCTGGGTTTTTAAACAGAAATCTGACAGAAAAAAAACAAAATCAGTTCCATAAATGTAGCAGGCTCAGATAAAGTAACAAAAAGTGACAGAAAATATAAAAGTGGATAGGAAAGAAGACAGCAGAGGAAGTAAATCAAATGAAAAACACTAAATATTGCTCTTTCAGAGAGAAAAAATTAACTCTTCCAATCACTGTGGGTGTGGGAGGGATGAGGAGGAGATTATGGATGAGAAGCATTAGGTATTTTATGAGTTATTGTCCCTGAGGTACGGAAAGGAAAACTGAACTACAAGCTCATTTTTGCTGTTTCTTTCAGTCTGCAATTTTACATATTTGTTTAATGCTACAAACTACAACAGATTATTACCATTTCATACTTTGGGTTAATAATGTTTTGTCTTTGAAACAAAATTCTCAGGTTTCCATTTATAAAGCATCAATACAACTCCTGCACAAGCCTTTCTGAAAAGCATTCTTTTTCCATGGTTAGGGTACTTTATACAGTTTTATGATTTCTACTGACAAGAATAACATTTTCTGTATTGTGGATTTCAACTCTGGAATATAAAATACTTTAAAATTACAACAAAAACTTTACTGGAAACAAGTTAAGGGCAGAGGGGCTTTTAAAGTCAGTTTTAAGTACATTGTTCCATTCATACAGATGTTTTAATCACCAACAGATGCACACAGTAAAGCTTATACTGAAGAAACTTTAAGCAGATACTGAAAAAATTTCTCATTCCAGCCAGTATTCAATCTTCAGGATACAAGCCAAATCCTAGGAGCAGGAAAAAGCCCAACAAAACACCAAATGATACCCCCAAGGTTCCACCAAAACACACTGCAATCCAGAATGGAAGGGACAGGACAGCCAGGTTCCTGTCAAGCTCAACCCCCCCTGAGCTTCAAACCCAGGACACTGAGTCCCCCTCTCACTCTGCTATGTTACAGAAACCTCAGAACTGTTATTAGGGACATGTAATGACCCTGACATAACAGAATCACCACATTGTAAGGCACCACACATATTCTTTCCCACTCTTTCTCAAAATTATCAAAAAAAAAAAAAAAAAAGGAAAAGTAAAGGAGAAAAAATCTCTCATGTAATCAACATCTGGCAAAGGAAAAAAAAGAATAACAAGTGCAAGCACGGTACTGCAATATCAAGTACAAAGGGTTTGAAAATGGAGTGTTAGAGCAACAAACACAGAGGAGATTTGCTGACACACAATAGCAACAGAAGGCAAATGGAAACTGCTTCTCCTCACAAGTCACAAGGAAATGAATGGGGTGCAACAAAGGGATGGGGCAGATTTAACTCTGATTAAACTCAAAGAGGAAGGAAATATATGCTAGGAGATTTTCAACAGGATTTAACTGTAGAAGGCCTGAGAAGACAAGTAGGGCAATTATTGGCTATTAGCTTACTTTGAGGTTTTCCTCAAATTTCAGGAAGATGTAGAAGCCTTACACATGCAGGGTCTATCTTCTCAAAACAGCATAACCAAATCCTCCATTAGTCCTAATCTTCCTCGAGTACTTCCAAATGAGAATAACATACTGAAGGATCCCTTCCAGCTCACTCTCTCTCATTGAGATTTTGGCCCAGTACACTGAGGAAAGGTTCATGAAGCCCCAGGAAAGGCTACAGATCTTGCCCAGAATTCATTACACATCTAATGGAAAGCTGAATCCATGATGTCACTCAGGACTTCAGAAGATGAAAGGTGATCAATACATTTCTGAATATTTTACTTGAGGAAAAAAATCGTCTTCATATCAATTTTGAAGAAAACAAGCCATGACATTAAAAACATACCCAGAACCATTAGTAAACACCCATCACAGAAAAAAACCTTAACTTTTACCAAGGTTTTAAGGAATGCTTGTGGCAAGGGAACTGCAGGAAAAGAGGGAGAAATAGGAGGGGAATACAAAGAATTTGGTAAATTAAACAAGCAGAATGTATCAGACTGCATCAGACTGGAAAGTAAACCTGTCTCACACACCAACATTCATTCTCTCTGCACCTCATGTTTGGCTCAAAAGGAAGAGAGAGGAGTCCATGTGAAGTCCTCTTTATGAACTTCTAATTATGGGCAAGACTATAAACCAAGAAGTTCACATGCAGCAGAATTAATGAAGCCTGATTTCCTGGCTGTGTGCTTCACAAGCGTAAACTTTGGTGTCTACAACAATGTGAAATCAAATTGATGCCAGTAAGTCCAAAAGTTTCTGGAGAGTGGAGGAAATGGAGAACATGGGTACATTAATCTTGTTGCCTTTGAAAACTAAGGTGAAATATGAAAAAGGCAAATTATTACAAGGTCTTATCTGCACTAAAACTAAGATGAATATAATAAGATGTAGCCTTACCACTTACATTGTGCATGTATGTAAGGAATACAAAAACAGACTACAGAATTTATGGTGACTCACCTGATTTCTTCTTTCAAGCCATTCATCAAGAATCCTTATTAATGCCACTTTTTAAAATCCTAAGCCTGACAAGCAGGAAGGTGCTGCTGCTACAGAGAAGGTGCAGTTTGCTGGGGAGGATAACAGTAAAGGGAACCAAAGGAATGACTGCAAAGTTACCTGGCCCTCTCCCGTGCTGCATCTTCTCGTGCTTTTTCCTTCTCTTGCCTCTGCTGTTCAATCCGTGCTTCCTGCTCCTTCCTCTTCATCAGCAGCTCCTCCACCCGGGCCTGCCGCTCGGCTTCCAGGGCTCTCTTGCGCTCCTAGCCAGGGAAAAGCGAATTCTCACTGCTCTTTTAGGCATGGAGCACACAGGAATTAAGAGAAACTGTGCTTGGACGTCTGCAGAGCCAAAAAGAAAGCCCAAGCTGCACTTCATTGTCCCCCTGCAGGCACAGAGCCCTCATACCTGCACTGCCTCGTCCCGTGCCTGTTTCTCCTCCTGCCTTCGCTGGCGCTCCTCCTGCAGCTCATTCAAGCGCTGCTCGTACTCCTTGAGCTTGTTCAGCACATCATGGCGCTTGTTCTGAGCTTCCAAGGTGTTTATAAAAGCAATTTCATTGACCTGAACGCAATCAGAAAGCATAAGAAAAGACCCAAGAAGTTGAAATAGCTTTCACCTCAGGGAATTTAATCCATTTGTTAATTATCCACTTGATAATTAAACTGGGAGGACATTCCTCCAGAATAGGCTGGAAAACCACCAACTTGAGAATAAGTCTTTAGGTTTTGTAATGATTTTTTATTGCTTTGTTTGTTTTAAACAAGACAGCCCACAGAATATAAAAAGAAAATTTGAATTGTAACAGAAAAACAAGAAACTTAGAGTAAAATACAGAAAATTTTTCTCAATTCTATCAGCATTGAGATTTCAGTCTATTCTCTCAGTCACAAAATGTGTAATGTTAAAACCCAGATGGCTGAATCAGTAAAATACACAAGTGCTAGTAGAATCCAACAGGGCTTTTGAGCTAACTCTAAATGCATGTGTACTTACTGATCAAAAAAGTGAAAGTATAGATAGCATGAATAAGAAAAAACCAAACAGGCTCATGGTGTAATATTTCTTATCCATAGAGCCTGCTTCGTGAACACGTGTTATTTTTTTCAACCACAGGACAGTGCAATATGTAAGAACAAAAAAATAATAAGGAAAGGTTAGCTTGAAATAACTTTAATGCATACACTAAATAAAACAGGTAAAGAGAACACATATGGACAGACAAAAACAGGTCATGAAAAAGGGAGGTAGGATCATGTTTGTAACTTTGTTTACTGACTAGAATCCATCTACAGAATGGATTTTACAGGTCAGTAAACAAGCAAGCACTGGGAATTTAGATAACCAACTGGGCAGCAACAGTTACCATGGTCTGCAGCTATCCTACCCATCAGCTATTTCTCTAAAGCCTTCTGGCCCAATTAACCTTGATTTCCAGAACACAAGGACCTCATGAGGCAGCAGATCCCACACACTTAAACACACACAATATTTGAAACATCTGCTTATCTGCAGAACTATGGCGAGCGTGATCTAGTTAATATAATTACAGAAGTCACACTGGTGTAATGGAATAGTAATCAATGTATGGCAGACTGAATTAGGTAGTCTAGAAATCCTTTTAATCCAACAGAGAAACAGCAACTAAGGAAAACAGCGCAATCAGTTTTGTTGTGCTTATCTTGAAACACAAATGAGCAGCTGCATCCATCACAGCTGAGATATAAGCTCATCATATAATGGAACAGTTTTGAGAGGATGCATGTATCTTCACTTGGGAAAAGCAGCCTTTAAAATAAAATAGTTCATTTCTTTTATGCTGGTTTTGGCTGGGATGGAGTTAACTCTCCTGTAGTAACTAGGACGGGGCTATGCCTTGGATTTGTGCTGGAAACTATGCTGACAACACAGGGATGGTTTAGTTACTGTTGAGCAGGGCTTGCACAGCATCAATGCCAAGAGACCAAAGGGACACTCGAGACCACAGCACACCATGTGCAGCAACAAAACCGGGGGAGGTTGGTGTGGGGCCTCTGCTCAGGGACTGGCAATTGTTTCCTTTTACATCACTTGTCTTTCTTTACCATTTATCTCTCTTTGTTATTTTCCTTTTTCTTAGAACTGATTTTTCCCAACCCAGTTATTAAACTGATTCTATATCAACCCATGAGATTTCTCACCTTTACACTTCTGATTCTCCCCCCGACCCCATGGAACAGGAGGCAGAATAAGTGTGTGGTTGTGTGGTGCTTAGTTGCTGGCTGGGGCTAAACCATTAAAAATTTTATCAAAGTAGTATGAATGAAGCAAACCAAAAAGTATCCATCTAGTGATTACCTTATGTAATTTTTTATTAAGTCAGAAGAGCACCAAGCATACTTAATTTAGAATAACTGCCACATGCTAACTGCAGGTCTCTGTCTATTCCCAGCTGCTCAACAACATTAGTGGTACAAAAACAGCAACACATCTACTGTTTAAGGACACTCAGTGCTGGATCTGGAATGGCTTTTTAACAAAGGAGAAGAAAAATGAGCTGGAAAAGCAGAGAATTGATCATCAGATCTTCTAGTCCTTCCAGGAGGACTAGAAATCACCAAAAATGCTGCCACCCTCTGTGAGGAACAAAAGCAAGCAAGGTAACAATCAACTCTTTATTTCAACCCATCTTTTCTTCCACACCAACCCACCATGATGTCTAGTAACAGCTAATTAATTTTAAGTCATATTAGAAAAGAGTGCATCATTTAGACATCAGCATTTATCTGCTTCATGGCTCACATGTGCTCGTATCTAACCCACACCGTCTTTCACAAACAACTCAGGAGCACTCTGAGGTACATTTATAAAAGCATAGCTATTAAATAGTTCCTCTTGAAAAAAAATCACTTACCTTGGCTTCTTCCTCTTGTGCTTTTTTCACAATTGCTTGTAGCTGCACTTCACGTTTGAATTCTGCATGGAGTAACTTCTCCTCCATCATCCTGCGCCTTTGGTCTAACAATTCTTCTTTCCATTTCCTCACATCTTTCTCCTACACAGAACAAGTCCATTCCTTACTAACACAGCATCTGACAACAGGGCCTCAATTCTTCTCAGGATTTTCTAATCCTTGAAGGTTTCTTCATGGTAACAAAATAATTTCATGCCCTACACAAAGCCTGCCTTAAGTTTAACAGCTACAGTTTGGTGAGTTTGCCATTTCTGTTGGATACATGCAATAAATTTCTACTCTTGTCATACCTTCTCTGAATCTGAGATTGTTTCCTATAAAACAGTCAAGAAGCTCATGATATAAAATAATGCATTAATTGCTGTGATGCACAAGTCAGCTGTGAAAATTATGTAAACTCAGACTCAGATGACAACTTCATTTCACCACTAGTTTGAATCTCTACTATGTGGAAAAAAATCCTTTTCTGAAAGGCAGCAGAGCAGCCCTTTATATCACAGAAAGCTTACCCTCTCCATTAATTTCTGAAGCTTCAGTGTCTTTTCTTCACGTAACTTTTCTCTCAACTGTTGAGCTTTCATTTGTTTCTCCTCATGCTTCTTTTTGGATTCTGCTATTGTTCTTTTAATAAAAACCAAAGAAGAGAAAAAGCAAGTTAGACAATATTAACTGCCAGTGTAGCAAACATTTCTATGCCATTTCACTAAGAGAAAACAAATAGGCCACTGGAGGGCAATTATTTCCTGTAAATGTGAATACTGTTCTTCTAGACTTCTTTAGTTAGTGGACAATGTAGCACGAGCCTACTCATGAAAAAATACAGAAACATTTCTGTAGCACTTTCCACCCAGAGACTTAAGCAGAGCAGATTTAGGAAGGGTTTCCATTAGCCACGAGTTTGGTTGCCTGTTTTGCCTGGCTGGGCCAGGCAGGTAAGCAGTGCAGCACCTCTTGCGCGAGGGGGACGAGAGTTTCTCGTGCATGTGGATGCCGTGGCCGGGGGGACGCGCGGGCTCTTCCTCCACTCTGTCACCCCACGAGTTGCTCTGGCGCCACGACTCACGAGCTGTGCACATAAAAACAAAGGTGGGGATCATTAAAACACACTCTTCTACAAGAAATGCCAATCATAAGGATTAGTTTCTCTAGTTCTCTCTCAGATGGGATTCCTTGGGCCTAGGTGCAAATACAGATTGAAGCATCTTTGATAGCTGTCCTTTTTTAATGCTTAATGATTTTATTACACTTTTATCCAGATGTTAATATAAAACTGGATTAAAAACCATAAAATTCTAACAGAGAGATGCAGAAAGAAAACTGAAGAACAAAGAGGCACAGAGACAGTTTGAACACAAAGTCCATCTTTCCTCAGGAAACAACAGCGAAAATAACATAACTTGGAACGTGTTGGGCAAGCTTCTGAAACCTTAACTGTCCACGAACAAAACAGGCATTTTTCTAAATGTTTGCTGTCATCTCCATATAAGCACAATAATATATAAAAAATTACCTTCATAATCTGCCAGAACATCATTCCAGTCCATAGACAAACCACAGAAGGATATGCTTCCATTGCCCATATTAGCCTGAAATTTAATAAGACCCAGACAGTAAAAACATAAACCTTAACTTGCAGGTGGACACACACATGAAACAGTGCCAACTCAGCAATATTCAGCAATGCTTCCAAACAGAACTGGCCACCCCAAAGGTAGACGCTGTTCCTGCTCTGACAGTAAAAAATGAAGACTTTTGCTTCACCTACTCTTCCACAGTAGCAATGAACATAACAAGTCCCAGCTCCCCCTGCTAGCACTGCACCCAGAAACAGGCAGCAGGACACTGCCTGAGTTTAGTAGGACTAAATATCCCTCAGTATGGCATAATAATTCCATGGCACTATTTCACACATCAAACAGGTTATGTTAATGCCAAAACAAACACTAGCAAATTCTGTATTTGTTCTCCACTGACAACAGAGCTTGAGTGTGGGTACAGTAAAATGAACTGGACACTCACAGAGAAGTCACTGTCATTGTCAGTCTCGATGTTAATGTCATTGTTTTCCTCTGCCTCAATCTCTCTGGTTAACTGCTCCTCCTCTGCAATTGCACTGGCAATGGCTTCTTCATTTGCCTTCTCCAGCCGATCTGCTAACTCTTCTTTCTTGGCAAGGACTTCTGCCATGGACTGGAGGAAACATGACAGCAGAAAAAAACCCAACATCAGCAGCAGGCACAAAAAGGAGGATTCCACGCAGTTAACATGAATTACATGATATTTTGTTCAACTTCTCTTTACTTACAGTTTTTTCACTGATGTATTTTGTGAAGGCAGCTGAAAACATAAACCCCACTAAGAGTGTTAGCAACTATTAACTCATTTAATAACAACATGAAACACTTATGAAATTAATTATTCACATAATTCAAAAATGTATTCTACAAACACTGTCATTAAAAGCACAAAGAGTTTTCCTGTAATTACTGTTTTAAATATTTACTCTTAGGGACTAAGGAAGGCATACTGAGACATGAGTGCATGTCATGCTGTTACCTCTATAAAAGGAACTGTGCTCCAAAGTATTATTTAAAGATGGAAATTATCTGCATGAACTGTAACTGGAAACTTTACCATAGTTAATACAATGGAATCTCAGGCTGTATTGTTTTCCAAAATGAATGACAAAAGAGTGAGGCAAAAATGTAAGCCTTGATATTCTGATTGTCTATTCCTTCTCTAGTGTCCAGCATTAACCAGTCCTCTTCCACACCAGTACCAATGTGCCACAATCCGCAAACTGGTGTTTAAAGCAGTAAAATGCTTCAAAGAGACACAGATCCCACCAACCTGGCAGCATCCTGAACTGCTAATAACTGAGCATCTGAAACAAGGTGAGTGGCTGAGATGCTTGAAATCTGCTCTAAAGCAAACAGGTACTTGTCTTAGAAATTATCTAGCAGGACTCCAGTTCGAAAAAGTTACAGTGATTTACAGGAAAACCTCTACAAATCAGAATTTTAATCTAGTTTCTGACAAAATAAAACCAAAACAAACACAAACCCCTAAAAAAACAAAACAGAACAAAGCACTTGAAAGTATAACCTGGATTTTATATAACATTACTGCAACTTTCCACTCAGAGAATCCCAGTGAAGCACACTCCCTGAGACCTGCACAATTCTCTGGACAGGAAACAACACTCTTTTTGGGAAGCCAGATAAAACAGAAAACTGACTTCATGGGTTTTTGCTTTAAGAATGGCCTTCCTCCAAATTGCTTACTCTAAAGGAAGACCCAGCAGAGCAGCTCAGCAAGTCTTAAAAAGCAGAGGTCTGACTTTGCTTCTAACAGAATTTTGACATCCCATGTATTTCCATTCTGAACGATGAGCAAAACTGAAGTAAAACTTTAAGGAGAATGTGACTTAAAATGACTTCTAGGGGAAGGAAATTAAAACTTAGCACAAACATTATTAAAAGAAATAATGAGAGCATAGATCCCTTTACTCCAAACAACACATTTCTATCTTTCTAGTTCAAGTTCCAAAACTTTACAGGAATTAAATTCTATAATGAAAAATATCTGTGCAACAATTTATTTTTCCTACAGTAAGGACCTCACTGATTTTTCTACAGTTTTACATAAGGCTAACAGTAAACACTGTGCAACACAGACCAAGAAAACAAAGGCTTAGATTTATTATTCACTCACAAATCTTAAAAGATTTCTTACCAATCTGGCAGCACTCACATTTGAAATATCTGAGGGATCCATTTCAGTTTCAGATTTAGCTTTTTCTGTTTGATGCCAGTCTGTAGTGTCAGTGCTCTGCAGGGAGGCTTCATTCATGTGCAGAGTTTTTGAACTGCAGTCTGTACTGGTGAGGACTGGAGGCATCTCAGGAGCTGGTTCTAAGGAATCCCCTTGCAATGCTGTGTCAGGGCTCCCATTGGCTTCCGAGGCTGTGAACTAACAAGAGGCATTTGCAAAATTAACAAAATGGAATATACTGATTGTTAAAGTCAGAGTCAAATTTTAAGGAAATACCTCGCAACAATAGTGAGTGATGCAAATAACTTTACTTACTTCAGGTGCTCATTACCTTGCAAATGTTGGATCTTTCTACCTGAAATCTATATATGAGATGTGCTGAATGCTGACTTTTTGGGAAACATGGAAAAGCTGTCCACAGCATCATAATTTTAATTAGCTTATTTGTGCTGACATCTTATTACATTTCCATAAGTGTAACTGAAATAACCATTTTTTAAAAAGCCTTTTCCAATCTTGTTAGTTCATAAAAGCTCTAGCCAACACCACCTTTAGAAAATGCTCTGAAGAAAAAGTTGCAAGATTTAAGGTTAGAAAACAGTTCAAAATGATGCACTGACCTGAGTCCTTTCAGGAAGGGGACCCTCCGAGTGATGCAAAGGATCCTTCTGTACCAGCTCGGTGCTTTCAGACACAGTACCGCCAACGGCTGAACTCCCGTGCTTGTTTTCTGCTGGTGGTGAAATCCCATTTTCTTTGTCACTGTCACCTCTGGACTTCAGTGATTCTGCAGCTACAGGAGCTTTTGTTGCCAGAGCTGTGGATCGAGATCGAATGGGCCTTCCACGCTGAACAGTTTCCCAGCCCTCTGCATCCTTTCGATCTACGTGAAAAAAACACCCCCCGTTCTCAGACAGGAACACTTATAAACAGAAGCATTAGAAACAACTATTTTATTACAGTATTACACAAGTTGTGGGAGAAAAATGTTCTCTTTAAAAATCAATACCAAAAAAATCAATGAAATATTCTTCAGCAAAGCTTTTTACTTCAAGGAATGCTACTGGTGTTACAGACACCAGACAGCTCCATTCGTGGGACACGTTCTGTTAGTGCACAGTGAAGCTACTCAGGCACACAAAGGTGTGGGAAATGGCAATGTGTTCTTCAGCTTGCCATGCTTTTTCCTTGCTATTTCAGGAGATGGTAAAGCACAACAAGGAAACCACATCTGCTCTTCTCTGCAGCAACAGCAACCTTAGAGGCCTTTTGTGAAAGTGCAAGTACAGACATAATTGCATGACTTAGCACGGAAAGCAGAAATGTGGCTTACTACCCTTACTATCCTGCCAGTGCTTTCTTTACTTCTTTATCTATTTGTTTCACTCTGATAGTAAAAATAAACTAATTGGTGCCAGCTTTTAGAAAATTGCTTTTCCTGGATCCCAGGAAATAGCAAAATATTGCTACAATGAGACTGCAAACTGAAGGAGAAAATAGAAAAGTAGTTTCCTTCAATTTACTTTGATTTCTACATAGCTGTTACCTATAACTTTCTGATCATCTGATATTGATATGTACTTGAAAACCACTTAAAGTTACATTTGTCTGCCTGAAGCATCAGGTGTGACCAGATTGCTAGATTTCAAGGTGAACTCCTTCTCCATATGTAACATTTTTGTGGCAAGCAATTAATAGCAGCACGTAATTTCCCACACATCTTGAAACAACTGTAAGTGATTCTCCGAAGCCTGACACTACAACTCACAAGTGTGAAAGGAAAGCTCAGGCCTGTCTATCTGCTGAACAAAAGTCCTTGCAAAAAACTCAAGAACTAAGTGTATATTGTCCAACATACTTTTGCTAAAGCTGCTTTCAAGATTGTTCATATGAAAGGAAGAGAAAGGTGTAGGAGATGACTTTTACCTGGAGAAGTAGAGATGCAAAAAAAATCACAACACTGTTTTACAAGGGGTAATAATCTACAATACAACTCGTATAAAGAATTAATTCTCTGGTTATTTCTAACATTTTTACTAACAAAGATGGCCACGTAGCTCATGCATAAAGAGCAGAGCTGGAGCTCAAACATTAAGGTTTAACATAGGAACATATAAAGAGCCTGTAGGTGGACTGTCCAACAGCAGCAGTAACCAGTGAACTGGAAATGAGCCAAACAGAACTAATGGCACTTTCATCCTTTGCTGCCCTTGGCATCCAGCACTTTACAAACACTGCTCATTTAACTATTGGGTTCTTTTAACATCTCAGGATGAAACACAGCAGCCTGGCCCAACAGCTGGTGTAAATCCTGAGTTATCAGGGAATTTGACAGGACTGTGCTGGAATTTACCTCCACTGAGCAACTCATGCAACAGCTGTTTTTACATAACTATAGAACTGCTCACAAACCTTAAGGATATTGGTAATGTCAGATGCAAAAAAATAATTTGGTATTTTACTATTGAGACTGTTTCACTCTAGAAAAATTCCTGTGCATTTTAAAGTAAACAAAATTCCCAAACTGTGTGAATGAATATGGCTGATCTCTTTAGATCACTGCTGGTACCAGAGGCTGCAAAAGCCTGTCTGTGTGCCTTCCCTCACGTGCATTTGCACACATTTCAGTGTGTCCCACTGACCAGAGATGGGAATAGCAGTGAGAAAAACACCAATTACATTGTCCTTTGCCACAGACTTCCCATTTGAGCCCTGTATGCAACTCTGGCCGTCTTTTCATTTCTTCATCTTCATCTAGAAAAAATATTACCTACAGGACCTAGTGATGGGTACATATTGCCCTCTCAGGGCAATTCTCCAGGGAACAGGGTTTAATTCCCCAGGAATCACAACCAGATTTACTGCAGGAAGCTCACAGCCTGTGCAGCATGGGACAGGGACTGCTCAGGCCCCTTGTCTACCACCCCACCCACTTCAGTAACTGATGGGACCACAAAGACTCTGCTCTATCTGGCTTAGGACAAAATCTGCCCAAGAAATTTCCCTGGCAAGTAACAGACAGAGATTGTTCAGAACTGCTAAAATCAACCAAAAAACCACCACTGCTTTACTGCAGCAACTTTTGGGTGGCAATTCTTTCTGCTTGTCATTTGCAAAACAAGATTATTTAAACATTTCACTTCTGAAAATTGAAGTAATCTTTTACATAAAAGCATCTTTTCTACATTTAAAGGATAAATGTAGAAGATACCCTTTTGTAATATCTACTACCTAAACATAATTTTACTAACATCTAGATAAGATATATTAATCATATATATGTATCTTAATAATTGTACTAATATCTTTTACTAATATGTACTGAAGTTTATTCTACCAAAAAAGAATATTCTTGCCTGTCTTGCCTAGTTGTTGTCTCGTGGCATATTTCTTAGTAGTCTAAAATGACAGAATTAATCAGAATAAAATTATTCAGAGCATAGAAAAACCATAATCACACTCACTAAAGTAAGAATTAATCTTTTCATAAAAGCCATACATGTGCCTGTAAGATCCATATTTATTACCCAAGACTCAACCAAGCATTTTAATAGCCCAGGAATACTTGCATTTGAAAGAATATCGTGTGGTGACTTCTTTAAACACAATTTCTAATGCATGTGTGTATTCAGACTCCTGACCTACCTGGAGTCAGCTTAACTGTGTGTAGTGGTTTCGGTCTGGCAATTTGGTATTTTTTGCTGTGAGATAGGGTTTTCTGTCTTTACATGTGTATTTCACAAAGATACAAACTTTCTCATTGGTATAACAATGTCTCAATATTAAAAATCCGACACTAATTAGTCCTTATCAAGTACAAAATAAATTACCCAAGTCTTGACAAATAAACATTTCTAAAAACCTTTACAAACCACCACACAGTGTGATGCCACCTGACAATTACAGTGCACCAGAAGATTCTGTTCATTTTCATTCACCAAGCAGTTCAGGGTTCAGTCACTTCCAGGCACATTTTTAGCTAAGAGCTTGCAAAGCTAATACATTTATTGACATTAGCTCACATCTAATGAGAGACAAAGTTAACACTCAGTAAGGCACCAATCCTCCTCCATACTTTTTCCCTGGAATTCTCATAGCCCAGTGGCCATCTCCACAGGCTATGTATCACATGCTGGGTTTGATTACTCCCAGAGCTTTGCAAATGAATAATTCATGTGCCTACCCTGATCATTCTCTAGTTTCATGTGAACTTGGCCGTCCCTGCCTGCTCTTGTGTTACACGAACGTGACAAGCCATCTGTCATCTCCAGGCCCTCCAAGCCACCAGGCTCCTGGGAAGCTGCTCCATCTGGAAGAACTGGAGCTCACTGGAAACCCCACAAACACAAAACCAGGCACCTGTGTGCAAACTCCTGGGGGTTCTACCTCAGCAGATGCATGGCCCTTCTAAAAAACTTACCTGCCAATAGCATCCTGCCCAAACCCCCACATAATTAAACCTCAGCCCCATCTGAGCCCAAGCCAGGACAGCTGCCTGAGAGGGCCTGACATCCTGCAAGGTCTCCAGTCTCAGCTACATGACAGAGAACTCCTAGTCACAGCTATGGACATGAGCAATCCATACAAGAAAGAGGAGAATGATAATAATAGTAATAACAATAAAAACAACCAGATTTCAAGTACGGCAACAGAAAAAAATTTGGTATTTCTGAGAAGTTCACTTGTTCTAGATTGCTCTTTGTCCTAAATTCTGTAATAATTATTTTTAATTATTTATATATGCATGACGTATGTGTTTATAGAATTAGAATGAGTATATCTTAATTGACAAATCAAAACCATGACATTTATAAACACCTACCTCTAATACACACTCTAAACCTATAACCCATCTCACTTTTTACCACAGGCACCAGGGAATTCCTGACCAGAAACTGCTCAGACAGCAAGAACAGACTACATTTCACATTGTAAAAAACACTCAAGAATGAAAGACAATTTTAAAAAATTCATTAAAATATTGAGGGTAACAATAAGTTTAATGAGGGAAATTAGATAAGATGATTTAACCTCATTTAATTATGCATCCAGAAAAGGAAAGATTAAAGAACTATATGGAAAAATAATGCATTTTCTTCCTCCCTAAGGGCTTACTTAGTTAAATTTGGAAATTGCATCAACCACGAAACTGATACAGTATCATCCCACTCATCCACATCACAAAATCATTGTGAGACCTAATGATAATGCTGTTGGGAATCCCTGGAGAAAAGGTGTCTGGGGAAATCCTGTGGCTGTAAGGTCCAGCTGGGCTTTGGGTGGGCAAGGGAGCATTACAGGAGCAGGGGAATCCTTCCCCCGAGGCCCACAGGCACAAACAGCTGGGAGTGCATTAGTGCTGGGCAAGGGGCACAGCAGATGACACACCAGCCTCAGAGCTGCTTCAATAATGCATGTGAAGAGCTTCTGTGGCTCCCTTCACATAAATGTCACAGATTTTCTTGTGCTTTCAGCAGTGGGGATAATTGGATCTTACCAAAGTGATTTTACCTCCCACATAAAGGACAACATGCTCCTACAGAGAATTGATTTGTTAAAAATGTAACAATTCAGCCACAAGAAAAATCACTGAAATTCTCTAATGCTAAATGTCAGCAATTAGAGATTCTTAAGAATAAACAAAGTCTAGAGGAATGACTGCTATTTCTTAAAATGAAATGCTTCACGTCCAGTACTACTACTAAGGGGCTTCTCTCTTTTTGGAGCTCATCAGCTGCAAGTAACATTCAATAAAACACAGCACAATACTGATTCTTCAGCCCTCTAAAAGCCTCTGAAAGTAACACAAGGATAAAGTCTTTTTTCCTCTCAGCCTCTTAAAATATGTTATCCATATTGAAATACAGATCACTTTTACTCCCTGTGTAGCTAACAAGATTCTCCATAGGCACAAGAACACCTAATAAAGGTACTTCAGCAACAGCAAGTCTGCAAGTCACCACACATGGCTTCTACTACTCCTAGGTTGAACATACAACTATCTTCAATTGATACATGCACTTCCTGGAACTTTTTTCTTTATAAAAAAGCACTTTAATTTTCTTTCAGAATATCCATTTCTACATCCTGCCTGATGGTTTTGCAGAAAGTCATCTGAGACCACACATGAAGAAAATAAATTTTTTTAAAAAAGCATTTCTGAAGACAATCTCAGGGATCCAGTGCAAAGAAACTAATTTCATAAACTAAATGGTTGTTTTTTACATCTGCAACTAAACCAATCTCTTCTAGAACAAAAGATCCTGAATCAAGCATTCTCCAAGAAGCATCTTTAGAGAAGCAATTCATAACTAAATGTGGTAACTCTTGTGTTCCAAGGAAAAAACATCAATTGTTAGTTCAGCACAATTCTAACAGCACGTTCTCCCAGGACATATGAAACCATCTTGAGACCTTCCCAGATTCCTGGACATGCATTATTCTTCATATTGTTAAGCCATCCCAACTTGCAGTCAGTTAGATAGGCAGTTTGTGACCAAAGACCTTTTGCTTCTTGGGATGTTATAAACTGGTATTTGAACAGATCAAATTCTAGTTAGTGAAAATACAGCAGAATGCTACCTACACATGAAAACACACTTTTGTCTCAACTATTGCAACGTAAGGCTGCGTTAATCTTTTACCTCTATATTGAATTTAATCATTGTATTTTGCAAGGTTTAATTTTGCTTAGCACACAGGTCATCACGTTCTGAATTCACTTTAAACCACAGAGTTTGTGAAAATAACTGAAGCCTGTGAAGGGGACTTGCCATTTTTCCGCAGTGACTTCTGTGCCGGAGGTACCAGACAGGCTTGTGCTGTTGCCAGCTCAGGATTGGCAGCTTTAGTTCCATGGTTGGCTTTTACCTTATCGGCCCAACTTACACCAGAAGGAGCCAGGCGTGTTGCAGAAATTGTCACTGCAGGGTTCCTAAATGAAAGCCACAGCTCTGTTTAGTGTCTGATCAAGTAACAGAAGGGTTTGTTAGAAAGCTTTATCAGAATCTGTCAGAGACTATCAGAACAGTGCCATAAACAACTACTTCTCCTTTGGCAAACTCTCCAGGTTGCAGCAATTTACACTAAAAAGTTGTTGTAATTTGCTCAACAGATCTTTGTTTTTAATAAACAAGACGAAATTTAATCTTTGTGATACTAATTTCTGAAGGCATGAGTGTTTTTGGCAACCAAAGCAACACATAATAACGAATTCTATGTACTAAGTCTCGAAAAAGACATTTTAAGCCTGGTGTTTGAACATCTAGTACTCCCAATTCCTTTTCATTAAAAATAATGAACAGAATTTTCCTATTCATCTTCCACATAAGTGATTTTATTTATCTTATATCCTTCTTGTTATTTCTTCTCCAATTTTTTTCTTTTTGCATTAACACTGTTGGATACCTCTGATTGTCCCTGTTTCTAGCTTCTGTACTTTTCCTACTTTTTCTACACTGCTTTGGGGAAGATATGAGAATGACTACAGGTATGAATCATTAATGTCTCCAGAGGTACACCACTACCTTCTCTTCTATCCCCTATTCCTTTCCTAGTAACTCCTAGCATTCTGCCAAAAATGTCTGTAGTACCAAGTATGTCTCAGCCCTTATTTTCCATCCTACTTTCTCTCTCACACAGAAAACATTGTAGCTTACTGAGGCTGCCTTGCTTTGAGACACACAAGTGAATTAAGACAGAAGAAAAAAGTTCTCAAGTGTGAAGGATAGAAAACTCATCTTGCTGTTCCCTGCTCTAACACACACAGTTGCTCATCATCTCCCTGTGACTGTGAATAAAACAACTCCAGCAGCAACAGCAACATGTACTTACAGTCAAATAAGCCAATGATAAGAATTGTGCTGAGCTGTTATGTTCTAATAAAAATAAAAGAGCACTGATTTCCACCAGATTCAAGTGTTCCATTTGAATGTTTGTACATATTTTCTCCCAGCACCAGCAGGCACATCTCAGATGTTGTCACAGGTAGTCATCAACAGATCCACCTACACAGGGCCTACACCAAACACACTTTGGTTTTTCCATCAGCACACTTTGCAGTATTTCTGTAGAAATATTTGATATGCACAATTTCTGAGAGCTCAGTCCTCAGAGGTGCTGACCAAACAGTCCAGTATCACATCTCTGCTGAGGACACTGCAACCACTCAGAAAACTGGGCAGTGTGCTCCCTAGATCCCAACAAACCCAAAGGAACTACAGCACACAGCCTGAGGAAGATTTCAACTGGACACATCTGTGCTCTCCAGACTGAGACAGCACCAGATAGTGCTGCTCTCAATCTGTGCACATTTTTGTTGAACTGCTTTCAGACATTTTCCTTTCAACAAGTACAAGATGCTTTACTGTAATATATAACATCCTCTACATTTGAGCTAGTATCAGTTTTGCCACACATCAGAATCATAATCTCACTTTACACTCACTCTTTCTGATCTGTATTTACTTCTGCTCACTCAGCTGGCCATTCACATTGCACACACTGGCAATTTTAAAATGCAGTTACAGACATTTTGACCTTTGTTTTGTAGAAAGAAGAGAGTACTAAACAGATCACATGCCAACAGTATTTTATCTGCAGGTCTTTGTAATGACCAGTAATTAAATATATTACAAAGTCAGGAAAAACTAAGTCCGTGATAGGATTTTCCTTTACAGATCATGGGCTTTTCTTTTAGGAATGCAAATAATTGCTTATATGATTTAATAAACAACAAAACAACACTATGGTTACTACAGAAAAATAGTGCATTCATGAGCTTTGCTTCAAATGAATCTTTATTTTAGCTTCAATAAACTTCTTAGCTGGTTTCATACCCAAAATTCAAACTCCTTCGAGCATTTGATGTCACACTAATCCTATCTGTGGATGGACTCGGTATCACGTGGCGTCCTGGTGACATTTTCTTTACTTCCCAAGCCAGTGAAGTAGGTCTGCAAATGCAGGAAAGAAAGGTTTAAAAATACAATTCACAAAAACTCTTCCTCTATCACCTTAAAGCAAAACTAGAATCGACAAATGCTCAGCGTATTAACAAATCCTGATGAATTCTATCATTCATTTTAGCAATTGTTTCTACACCAACTCCAAACCCTATCAGCCAGATCCATATCAAAAATAATGCCTCTTCTCAAGATTACAATGCTTATTTCAAATTCTAGTATAGAGCAAAGAATCAAACCAACCATTTGAAAGGAAAATATGGGGGAAGGACTGGAAATACCCTCTACTTCTAAGTGACAATGACAATGCACATAAAATGTCCTCACATCCATTTTGTCCAAAAGGAAAATCAGTTCTATTTACTGAATCTCTGCTAGAAAATGAAGTTTACTGTGAACTTTACTCTCGCTGTAGATTAAAAAAAAATATAAATCTAATTACCTGCTTTGAGCATCAGCTTTTTCTAGCTTCTCCTGTAGCTGTATCCAATCAATCAATGCTTTGAAGTCCCTTACATAGTTATCAAGCATCATCAGGACTTCCTGAAAAGCAACCATCACATCAATCTTTCTATTTAAAAAACAATCCCCCACCCCAATAAAGGAACTGAAAAGAAAGAAGGACATTTACTATTTAGCTTTCTCACTAAAAATAAACCCAAGAAAACCCCTGAAAACAAGAAGGCTCTGATAATTAAGATTTTTATGTGAACAATCGTTAAAACATTTATCCTGAAAAAAAAAGGTGCATATTCTTCAAGATCTGTGTCAGCATCAATGTGTGAGGACAAAATGGCAACATTTGCAAGAAAGTAATTCTTAACACACATAAGGACACCTGTTTCATTATTTATGCCCCTTTTCTGGCCAGTTATCTTTTAAAATATACTGTACTTACATCACCAAGTAGGCAAAACTGTATAAAACCCAACAGGTCTGTGGGAGACTAAAAATATCACAATTAATCTGTTTGTGAAGTAAGAGTAGACAAAAACTGCACAAAGGCAACAGTATCAGAACCTGGGTGAGATTAAACATACACTGTTTCTGTTTCACTGTCAGAAATAATGTGGCATGCTGGAGATTTACTCAAAATATGCAAAATCTTGATGAAGCAGTTTGAATCTGGAACCACGTGTTTGTCTCTAACAAATAAAATCAACTGTTACAAAAGGACATATTAATAAACTTCACACTACACCAGGAAGAAAGTCAGACAAAATGGCAGTGGCTGAAGAGGCTTGTTTGTGATTAAAACATCCTTAACTTTGAGAAATTACTGACTGTGTCTACTGATGCCCAGTTGGCACAAACCTGAGTGTAGTGTGTACAGGAAGGTCAGATTACATCCAGAAGCAATGAAAAATTCAAGGTAAGTTGCCTCTACTCAGTTAATGGCACCAGTTTTTCACTGCAAAGCAGAGCAACACACAATATAACGGAACTCTCAGTTGTGTTTCCTGAGCAAACTACAGTTATCTACTGCCCCTGGCAAGGAAGGGAGCAATTCTTTGTATTCCACATAAAAACTCAAAAATCATTGACTGAACGTGACAAAACCCACAAGATGTGAGGCACCTCCTCAGCAAAGCTGGTTATCACCAACAAAGCACATGAATTCCTTTCTAAGGGAGAGCTTGAGCTCATGCCAGTCAGGAAGAGCAGCTTTCAGAACTACTCTATCCGAGACAAGAAAAATGTGTCCTGTACTCTACCATGACAATGTGCTGAAAATAATCAAAATCCATGAATGAAGCTTGAATTCTATGAAACTTAAATGAGCTTTACACGCAGAATGTAAAGTACAGACATAATTTTATGGTATAAGGAAAAACACTAATGACAAAATGTTGCCGTTTCACAAGTTCTTTACTATGCCAAAGTAATTCCTGCTGGTAATAAGATAAATTTTCTGCTCAAAGCAAATAATTATTACTTAGAAATTTTGGGAACAATTACAAATGAGAAGGCATTGATTCTTAAGTGTGTAACTACAAATTTTAACAGTAAAACCTTTGATACCAAAACCAATAAAAACACTCTCTTACAGTCCAGGTAACTAATGCACATTTTTGTAACATCATGTCCCATACATATTTACTTTTAAGTGTCCTTTTAACAAAAAAGGACCTCTAACACATGCAAAATGTTTTTTCATATAAAATCAAATGGATTAATATCCATTTAAACGTTGAAATCCAGCTTCAGTTTTGACCTAAGTATCTCTTTAACTACTCTTTATGACACTATACAGAGCATGTGCTGGTTGCTGTAATGGAAAGGCACCACAAAGTCAGACACCAGGGAAATCAAACAGAATCCCACCGCTGATGCAGAAGTTGTGCTTTATTTTGAAATATTCCCCAAAAATACTAACAAAAAATCTTTCTTAAAAAGCAGTTGGTTTACAGCACCAAAATAATTCTTAAGCAAAGCCTGCTACAAGAAATGAACAAGTCAAGTGTTTCAGCCAGTTCTTTTTTCAGTTCCACTAATAAAATTTCAGCTTTCTAATCCAATTCATGTCCATTTAGGTTAGCCCATACTAAGTTGTGCTGACTGCTACTAACAATGAGAGCATAGAAAGCAAAACTTAATTCTGAATCATTTACTTTTCAAGTCAGCCACTGACATATTCCTCACAAAAAGAAAAAAAAGAATTAATGTGAATATGAGTTATATTTCTGAAGTTCGCTGGCACAGGAAAAAAAGGCAATAAATGGTTTAACCTATTTTAAGGAATGTTTAGCTGCACATTATCAGAAATGATCAGAGCAGACCCATGCAGCTGTAACCCGAGCCATGTTTTATGAACAAGGGAATACAAACAAGACAAGCAGCTGGAGCGGCCCCATAGTCACTGATGCACATCTCTCTCCCTAAAGCTATGAGGGCCATTTTGTCAAGCAGGATGGAGCAGAACAAAAGTGGCTCTGAAAGCGCCGTTGCAGGCATGCAGATAACTCCATATAGATGTCCAGCTAAAATTACCAATTAGTGCCGCGATCGGCTGCAGCGGCTTCGATTGGTTTGTAATGGAGCCGGGGCCGGCGCGGGGCAGGCCGGGCGGCGCCGTCCCTTTGTCCCCTTGTCCCCTGACACTGGATCCCGGCGGCGCTCCCGATCCATCCCGCTCTACCTGCGGCAGCTCCTGGAGCCCGCTGCTGAGCCAGGCCAAACCTGCACCACCCGAGAAGCTGCTGACTAAATGGAACCTTTATCGGCCACGCTGCGGCTGCACTGGAGTCACAACAATTTTATATCTCGTTATTTCTCAAGGTCACATCCACCCCGTACCATTTTTAAAGAGACAGACTGAACTAAGAAACAATACTGCTGAAAAATAACCCGTCAAGGAAAATCAGCGACATCAGACTCAAACCAGCCACAATGTAACCCCTGTTACCTTTTCCTCTCTGCTCTCAATTCTCTGATCAACAGCTCTGCATGTCCCTTTTTTTGTTTTCCCTTCTTTTCTCCAGCTTTCATTGATTACTCTGGCTGCCATATATTTATCTCAAAGTTAGACTTCTAGTCTCTTCAGCTGGGTGACTCTATTAATTACTTTGTAATCAACAAAGATATTCAAGAGTAGCTACATCAGAACAATGCTCAGTTAGACTCTGGTCCCAGATAAGCCCATTGTAATCCTTCAGAACAGAAATGCACTTCAGAAATCCCTTAACCACTCTGAAATGTCGTTTCATGCATTTATTCTCCCATTCTCCAACAAGGAAGAGGCAAACAGAAGTATGGAAGACTGTAGGACTTTAAGGTTATTCCAACCCAAAATAGTAGCACGTGCACCAGGGACATTAACTCAGTCACCACATCTGTACTTTAGCTTATTAGCCAAGCAAGAAATATGGGTTCTATTTTACAAACCATGCCTACTTTATGCTGTTTCATTATCTATAGTGAATAGTTTAGTATTTACCAAAATAAACACGATTTTTTTTATACTAGAGTATGCTTTTAGCAGACAAAGTTCACACACAACTAAGTTCCTTCTTTCTTTTTTTAAATGTATGTTTTCAAGATTAATTGGGTGTTTCAGTAATTTGACACAAAAATTGCTTCAAAAAATTCCTTGTGGCCTTTTCATACAGTTGAATTATGGATAATTAAAGCCAGCTCTGGGGTTGGTTCAACCATCGTGATTGTCAAAGCGATTCTTACAGCTTTGGGAAAGGATGAAAGGGAGCAGCTCCTCCAGACTAAGGACTCTCCCTATATCAACTTCAGTATGTGGCAAATCATGTTTTAAGCAAGCACATGGTCTCCTAGATTTAATCTCAAGTGTTAAATGCACCACACCTGGCCTCAGTTGCTCCTCACTGATGCACCTTTGACATGGCAGCCACAATCCCCTGTCTGACAAGGATGTGCTCCAAAGGACCACAACCCTTTCCAAAGGAAATTTTCTCCAGGAGAATTAATGCAGTGACACATGCAGGGAAAATTTAAACACATACATACATATATATATGCACATATATGTCTAATGCAAAGGATGGAGAGGCAAGAACAGGCATACCCAGACTGGCAACTACATGCTGGCTTTTCAGAATGGATCACCACTTTGAAAGACCTCACCCCTTTTTATCTTTAAGACTGAATGCTTGATCATGAACCCATTTTCCTGTCCTTCTGTTGACACAACCATGGAAGATGGCAACAATGAAAAAGTAAACGTCCAAAAAGAGGCAGCAGGAATGCTCATAAAGATTTTTCACTGGGCACTCAATCAACTGGAACCCTCTCACAGACCTCCCCTGACCCAAAAGCCTTCACTGAAGCTGATTCAGTTGTTCCTTCCACAGAAGAACATCATGGAACGTGTCTAAGCTTGTAATGGAAGTCTTTACCCACCTCTTCACCTTGTGCTCTTCGTGAGAAGCAGAACAACAGAACTCCACTGCTGAATTTTCCATTTCATAAGAGGCAATAAGAATCTCAAGCAAAATTAAACTGTTTTCACTGAACCAGACTGATTTAAGAACATATCTGTTAACTTTAGAAACAAGAGAATCTACCCTGGCCAAAACCTTCCAGAATGACACCAGTAACTAATGTTAAGTGAAAAGACAAGAGATTGTACAAGCTTTAAGTAATGCTAAAGAGCAATGTAAAAAGAACATAGAACTCAATTTTTACATTATAAAATTCAGCTCTTTTGAAAAGAAAAGAACAGCTGAAGCTGATAATTCATTCTAGGAAGAAAAAAACTTCCAAAATTAAATTAAAGCTAGCTTTGATATTCTTCTATACTTGCTGTATCATTAGCTGTTGGATCCAGCTGCTCAAACTCTATCAATTTACATAAGTGTGTTGTGTTTCTTTTTATAAACACACACACATATACATATAAATACAAACTCAGTTGCTGAGACACCTGAAAATGCCATAGAAAAACAGCAGCTGAAGACATCTGTTCCATTAACCAATACTGACTTAGAGAATCTACCTCCACCCATCCACAAATCTTTTGGTCTTAACACCTTTTATCACACAGCAGGAGATTTAAAGGCATTACCATTTCTGCTCTCCCAACACTTGCTACTCCAACCCAGAAAATAGTAAGTAAAATATTAATATAAACACCAGACAAACAGAAATCCAGCCAATATACAGAAAATATCCACACAACTTGCATTTCAAATGTTGAAGGTTACAGCCATATCCACTAGGATATATCTAATCTTTTATCACTATTGCACAAGCGGATTTATGTACAGTAAGATGATGCTTAAACTTGAGAACTCTTCATTTATTTCAGAATATTTCAACCATGTTCATTACATCTTTCCACACAAAGCATCCAAGCCATATCTATATATGTACATACATGATTTGAGAGTTCTCAATTCCAAATCAATAGCAGAATACCAACTTCAGCAGAGCCCAAAGCTGAGAAAATACACACAAGTACTGATCCTCTTACACACACTGCCACTGTTCGGATCCTGACCACAACCCTTCTGTCTGCAGTTTCAACCACAAAGAGCCACCAGAGCCCTTTCCCACCAGGGAGCATCAAACATCTTCAGTGACAACACAATCGATAAAACTGCAACAATTCCTAAGGACACGGGAGAACAAAAGGCACAAAATACCAAGAAAACCCCAACTAACACTTTCATACCAGGTTAAACAGAAAGTTTAAAATGCCAGAGTTTGTCACATTTCATTTTCAAGTGGTTTTCTCAGAAGACAACCTCTACACAACTACGATGTTTAAAGAGAACAGCACCTGCCCATTTGACCAAGACAGAAGTTTAATAAGTAGAAATTAAGGAAGTTTTTGATAAAGTGGATTTATCTTAATTGTAAGGATTTTTCAAAATACTACTTTAAAAAAATGAAGGAAAGGTTAGCAGTGGGATCATTTTGGTTTCTTATTTAATATTATTTCCCACCAATGTCCAGCAGTCAAAATTGGACTGCATCCATCAAAACCACCATAAAATAATAAACAATAGAATTTATAGAAGAGAAACATTATTAGTAAAAATAATTTGCAAGACTAAGCAGTTCCCCACTTCATAACTTAATTAACAGAAATGGTAGTAATTTATCAAAAGAATAATCATCATTCAACCTGTGAAAGAAAATCCCACAGAACAAACAGATATTTCAGCTGCTCAGGTAAGGCACACTTTTGTGCTGAGAAAAAAGATATTTTGAAAGGTAAGAGTAACATGAACATTACATAAGTTTCACAACATTTGACACTGGATTGCCCTGATTGCTCATTTTTGGTTTTTTCACCTCTGTTTTGCAAACAAGTAACCTGATCCACACAGATACATACATCATTGTCAAGAGTCTGCTGAAATGAAGACTTTTCACTCGGGCTGTGTCGTATCCCCATCCAAAAGCAGATCAGGTAGCCCGATTAAAATGTTGAAGGATATCTAACCCCAAAATATGTGATAATGATACAAATAAACGTCTGTTCTTTCAGTCACAAAAGTTTAAAATGCTAATTTAATTACAACGCAAGGCTGGCCGACTTTCTTAAACCAAAAAATTCTACAGAGAGGTTTCCTGAGCAGGAAGACAGTTCAGTAACAAAATGTTAAATTGTGTCAGACCAACCAGATTTGGAAGCCTCTGAGCTACCGTTCAGTTCCCAAAGCTGCTTTCAATGAAATGTATTTGTACGCTAATCTCAGAAGCAATTTGGCCGTGTCTGATTACAGTGGAGAATGAGATGCATAGGATAAGAAAAAAGTTGACTTGAATTGATACATGAATTTTTTTACAGTGGTTAGATAATCATTTCCAGAATGTGTTGAGCTTCCAGCCATGTTTAATATGAAAACAAAGTAATATCTATAACATTTCTTTTATAATGTATTCTGACTTCTCTTAATGCTTGCTATAAATTCCATTTCCAAAGCATGAGAGATTTTTATTAAATGACAAGGGTATTTCTACAGATCTACTAGAAAATCACAATAAAATGTGAACCAGATGCACATGCTATCATAAATCCAGGTTATTTGAAACTGGCAAGTGTCTTATAGCAACATCCCAACCAGACACGGCATACACTTGACCACCAATCACTTTCTTAACAAAGGGAGAATGAGGAGAGTGATAACTATCACTGCAGAAAGGGAGCAGTGTGTAATTAAGCCACTGAACAGGAAGCAAATGAATGTGAAAAAGGTTGAACTGCAACAGTGCCATCTACAGTAAAGGACATCACTGGGGAAAAAAATCAATCACTGTTCAGTCACAAAAGTAACAAAATTAAACTTAATAAAATCTGATTTCAGCAAAAAACTGAGCTCTAAAAATATAATGTACAACATGACAAGTTTCATACACTTCAAAAATTAGTCCCTGCTCAAGATAAAAGCATTTTCTTAAATACGAATGCATAAATCCTCAGCTTTCCTATTTAAAAGCCTACACAAAATACAAACGAAAAAGTAACATGTTTCTGAAGCTCTAATTCCTCATTTACCTTTTTTCTAAAATATAAAAAAGCCAGATAGAAGCCAGATAGGCCAAGACCAGCTGGAGCCTTACCTTGCATTCCACCACACTCTGATCTGATTCACATGTGACGTAGATCTCATCCACTGCCCGCCGGAGGTTGTCAAAGAGAAATGCCCAGTACCGAGCCCGCAGATCCACCTTTCGGGGCTGCCTGGTTTTGGTTGGGCTTTTGTCAAAGCTTTTGTCTCCAGCTCCTGCTGCTGATAATTTACAGTCTAAGGAAGTGTTCTGGAAAGAAGGTACAAGGGAAAAGAAGAACAACAAACAGAAGTATGCTGAGAAGTTGGGTTTCTGTGCAACACACCTCTTATCAACATACTGAAACACCTGTAAACAAGAACTTCTCCACTGAAGACAACTACAGCATTGCAGCGACTTAAGTCTTCTAACACACACTTTCTTAAATATAGGCAGCAGTCATGTTCAACTAGATTCTGTTTCTTTGACAGTTATAATATTTGCACTCCACAACAGTTCGGGATACTCTGCCTCCCAGCACACCACAAAGATACATCTCCTAATTACATAGCCTGGATTACTTATTCTGACAGGTGTGTATATCCAGAGGTGAAAAGAGCATTTTGCCAATAAACATACCAGCAATACTGCACCACAGGGAAATTCTATTACCAAGACATTACATATGACATGATTGTTTTTAAACCCTCATACTAATACGTGTTAATGCCAGTGAAATGCTGATGTGGCTCACCCTAAACACAGACTTAGCTGGCCCAGTACTGCTTTGCTGCACAGGTGCAGGGGACAGCCAACATGCTAAATGGGATGGGCATGCAGGATATTCCAAAGAGTACTGAAGCACATCTATTTGGCTAAAAATACCAATCACCACTTGGTCGTGTGACACTGCCCTTATTAAAGCTGAATTCTCTCCCACAGAAGAAAGCAAACTGTCAAATGCTGCTACCATAAGCTTGTGCATTCCACAGCCAGTGGACAAGCACCCCCAGTAAACAGCAAGTGACACCCAACTGTGTGCTACTTTGTGATGGAGCTATTAGCTACCTGTTAAGGTAGCCCGCTTTGGGTTGGCTTTTTTCATTCATGTACTTAATAGCACCTCTAATGTAGTTTTCATGCACTGGTCCATCAAGGAATGTATCTCCAGCATATCAATTCTTACTGGAGTATTCCTGCAGGGCTTAATGCAAAATCCCATTCTAACTGCCCTATTTGGTGACTGAGTAAGAACAACCAAAACCAACACCACACGACAGTACACAGCGTTTATAATTAGAATATCTAATCACTAAATAGAAACAGTGTAATTTTCAAAACAATTGGCTGGGACTCAGGCCTTTTTGTCCTGTAGCACACATCATTAAACAAATGCCACTTTGCCCTTCAGGAGGGAGACACAGTGCTGCCAGAATGGTTATGCTCTACCTGCATTTGTGGTGAGATGCTCATTTTTCTGCAAGAAGCAGAAGAATGGGTACCTGATTTACTACAATCACACCAACATCTCTGCTACCCTTACATATATCTCCAAGTGCTCCAAGTGTACTCCAGATGAACCCCAGTTAATGTATGCACAAGAGTCATGCTCAGAAAGATGCATGGCATAAACAACCAATGAACAGCAACTTCGGAAAGGTTTCATATTTTTTCTTCCATGACAGAAGTCACCTCTTAACAAACTGCTGGGAGAAAAGATGCTCCTAGGCTGAAGTCTTGTGTAAAAACATTAAAAGCAAAGCTTATATACTGGCTAATTTATAGCTCCTTGAAACTACAGTTTATAATGTCACAAGCACAACTACAGAATCATAAATAGCTACATGAAAATAACAGTGCTACCTGTTGTATTTATAAAATGTGACCTCAGGAAAGTGATTAGGTTTATAGTCATTCAGATATTACTGTTAATATAAAGGATCAGTTGTTTTGGAATGAGAAACATGCATAATTTCCACTGTTAGAAAGATACATTTTTCAAACCCATCTTTAAAAGACAATGTCGTGGAATATGTTTTGATATTTAGAAATAAATTATATCCATCTGCTGTATTTGGCATCTGTTTATCTCCTCTCCTATATGTCAGCCATATTTTAATGAGGAAAACACCATGTGTAGGCTCTGTAAGTCACAGCAGTTCCATTATCATCCTGAAAGCAGACTTTCAGGGTCTCAGTAAAACCTAAGCAACATTTACAGTTACCAGTGTTCCAGCAGAACACCTTTGAAAGGATAAAACCCTCTAACCTACCTGATTTCTTGTAAACACTATCACACTAGCAGGTAAGCATTAAGTTGGTGGTTTGTTATTAGAAAAAATATTTTAACTTGCAGCAATAGTTCAAACCTTCAGCTGCAGAAGATGCAAAGCTTATGTACCATTGAAATTAATAGACACAGGAATATCCCTTCTTACATCCCAAGTAACCCAGCATGGATGATGAAAGCAACATTAAAACTGAATCTCTCTTGGTGTTTTTTAATTTGCTTTTCTTCCCCCCCAATAGTATCAGTAACTTGCCTTGGACTTGTGAAAAGTATGCAATGTATATTTATACTCTTGGGATGCCAAAATTTACTGAATGCGTATTTGCCAGCACCCTACTGAAAGGAAGATGAGGTTGGTAAGATCATATGAAACAGCTCTTGTAAGTTTATTTTCTTGAGATGAGTGGCCCATTTATATGTAAAGGATAATTAAAAGTGATAGCTCAACAAAACGAAGCCAAAAAAGCCACCAATTACAGCAGTATCTGGTGTCTGAAAAGCAGCAGAAATAGAGGTGCTGAATGCCAAATTCAGATTTTGCCAAGATGCACAGACATTCAGCAGTGTTCAGCCCTTCACTGAAGCCACCAGGAATGCACTGTGTGGACAAGAGCTTTAGGACAGCAATCCCACACTGAGTGGCAACCAAGAGCTCTCCTGAAAACTCAGTGCTCACATCATCCCAAGTCAGACAGAACCCAAACTGCACACTGCTCTGCAGGGCAAACCCTGCCAGGGAGCCCCAGCCCAGGGCAGAACCCAAACTGCACACTGCTCTGCAGGGCAAACCCTGCCAGGGAGCCCCAGCCCAGGGCAGAACCCAAACTGCACACTGCTCTGCAGGGCAAACCCTGCCAGGGAGCCCCAGCTGCACCACTGCCATACCAGCAGAACCAGCACACAGCTTGTTTGTAAAGCAGCAGTGTGTGAGGAGAGAACACGAGGGTAACAGCTGCCAAAGTAACCATGCCTGGGTTTAAAAGATGCAAATACATCTCCATGGAAGCAGAACTTTTTTTTTTTTTTCAAAAAAAAACATCTTCCATATGCTTTATTACCACATTCTGACAGGCTCCCTCAAAACATGAAATGGCTAAAGCTGTACTAATGGCTAAATCCATAAATCAAAGAAAAACAGTGGTTAAAAATATTAAACATGAGGAAAGATTGAGGTTATTTCTTTATTAATGCAATAAAGGTTGTCATTCACAGAGAAAAGAAAAACTGAATAAAAATAGGAGCGGTTTCTTCTCTAAAATTGTCATTCAAACTTGCTTTCCAGTCCTAACTCTTAGAAATTTTATTCACCTGGACTTTTTTCCAAATTAAGATATACTGACTTGAGCCACTAACACATGAGGTCAAGAAATTTCCTTTAATTAGAAACCGGGAAAAAAGGCAGCCCTTGTATAAGGAGCATACTTATAGGAAGAATATCCTATATCATTTTATTGAACAGCACTTTCCTTAAAATAACTTTAATGCCAATAAGTCATGTGTGCAGAGGCTGGGAAGTGCCAAAAGGAAAGGCTGAAGAAGATAACCTAAATTCTGAATACTTGACTTTGAAACTCATATGCTTTAAAAATACAACGTATTTTAGAGAAGTATTAATCAGCCAACAATATATCAGTGATCTCACAGAAAAACAGTGTTATGTCATCAATTTTATATCACAATAAAAAATGAGCAGATACCTGTTTTGCAGTCTTGTGTGTTCCTTGAGTCACCCTTTTTGTTTTTCCACCAGACTGCCATTTTGATTTTCCTGTGGGAGAAGCAACTGTTTTAATCAACAATAATGATTTTAATTAAATAGAGCACTCTAAAATGCACATATCTCATCTTGCAATGTACTGAGAGGGGCACAATTTCTGAGTTAAGAGGTTTGGCAAATTTTATATTCCAAATATATATTCCACCATTTAGAATGTGGATAACGCCAGAAAACACTGGAAAATGAAAAAAATACAAGAAAGGCAAGACATACAGACTTTATTAAACAAAGGTAAGCTTTGAGTTCTCAGTGCCTCTAAAAATAATATCATTACAATCTACATGTCAAATATGATACTAGTTTTCTATATAAATTTTAAGAAGTCTGCTTCTGAATGATTGCTCAATCAGCTATTACAGAATTAAAACAAGCAATACATTTGTTAGGAAAGCTAAATGTAATTATTTAGTTCTTCCAGAACTGATCTGCTAAGAGGGACAGGAGAAAAACAGAACTTAGGTCAGGATTTAGTTGCTCAACATTTAGACAGCCAAAGGAAGAGAGAACAACATTCACAGAAGACAAGACAGTGTCATTAGGACCTGAAATCTCTTCTCAAACGTACCTGTCTTCCTCCACTGCTTACACAAAGTGACTTTAGCAACTATGCTTCCAAAATCAGTTTAAATTCCCCCACCCAGAAGGGGTGACTCCATGTCTCAGTGCTGCACTGGTGGCAATTAACTGATTCAGAGTTACCTTTGCATAGAAAAATCTGTGTTAGCCTAGACCAACCTGATCTGTTTGCACTTAATCTTTTGAGATTTGCTGTGGGGAAATGTAAAAAGAAAAAAAAAATTCCTCCAAGTATCTAAACTTGCACAACACGAAAATCATAGGATCCAATTACCAAAAATGTAAGCAAGCTAAGACAAAACAGTAACTATGGCCAGAGTTTTCTCCAGCACAGATTACATCCAAAGAGAAGTTTCAAGATTATTTAGTTGGATGAAGCCAAGCAAGTCCATGCTTAGTTGAATACGGTCCTCCCTAGACCACAGAGATCATTCTTGAATTTCAGAATTGTCTAGATGAGATTTTAACAGTTCTGAGGCCAAATTCCCAAATGCAGCCCAGCTGTTTTACATTGCTTTGGTTATGTAAAGCAGCTGCAAACCTGTCTTAATCAAGCAGTTGTACAGCTGGTTTGCACAGCTGGTTTGGATCACTGGCTATTCCAGGCAACAAGGCTTTTAATTTAAAACAAATTAAAAATTATTTGCTTGATAATTCATTTTTTTTAAATGTTACATTAGCCAAAAAACAGGTATAAACTAATATGTTGAGCTCAATTCAGCAACATTCAAGAAAAAAAAAAATCATTCAGCTACTGCATGCATAAAACCTTCCTAGTCACTAAAAAGCTTGAACTGGGGAATAGTTCCATGGCAGACTTCTGACAAGAGAAGTATTTCAATCACCCAAGTCTCTCTTCCGATGTGGTTTACATTCTGCAAAGACAAGGTTTTGAAAGCAATGGCATACAGGACTTGCACAGTGAAAAGGTTTTCCACAAATATGGGTACACTAAAATCAAAAGGTGCAGAGGAACACATCAGGTTGCAGACTCTTTAGATTCTATAAAATCCAGAGTAACAATCCATCATCTAAGATCTGTGAAAAGTCTGAACAAGTCCCTTCCGAAGACAAAAGCAAGTTTCCAGGCACTTCCTATATGAGGCAGACATTTAGATGCAAATAGCAGGTTTTGCAGCGTGGGGCAAGGACTAACTTTTTCTTGAGGTATGTAGGCCAGAAAACTTTACATTTCATCAGCAGCCACATTTTCAAGCTTTCTTATTCCATTCCTTGCAATAATGGCTCTGGTAATTAGAAGATTATTTCTGCTTCTGTCCCTCTACACTCCCAAGCAGTGGCAGCACTGTTCAATGGCAGTTTGTATGTTCAGGGTGACTGGTAACCGGTGTGTAGCTACACCACGCTGGCATTGCTAAGAGATGCACAGACTTCAGTGACACCTGAAGGACATCCCTGCTAGCAATTTACTGAATTGTAAGCAGTGAACAATTGTGACCCAAGAAGATCATCTCCTTCAGCTATTTGTGATGATGCCTTAAGTTTTTCTATTCTGCTCGGATGTGCTTTTCTGATGTGCTAGGGTTATGAAGACAAAACAGTTCTATTGCAGTTGAGAACTCAAGGACAGTTTCTGCAAACTTCAGGCCCTAAGCATAAACAATGTGGAAAGAGGAGGGCCAGTTCATGCAAATGAACCAAAACCTATAAAAGTGTGAGATTTTGTGACCAAGCTCTCCTTTGCTTCCATCTTGGAGCCATCCAGGCAGGGGCCTGCTAGGGTGTGACCTTTTGTAGGCCTTTCATAGGCCTCTTAATAAATACCCATTTTATTCCTCCCAACTCTGTGTGTAGCCTCCCTTCTAGCTCCTCAAGGCATCAGTGACCCAAGAATATCATCTCCTTCAGCTACTAAGTTGCCCATGTGAAATACATAAAGTATCAAAGTTTTGCAGCACTGGAGGAGCTACAGCCATATTTCATACTGGAAGTCCACTTCCTCCCTGTCTGGTGTTTAAACATGAAGCACACAGGGTTTTTGATTTATGAAGTCTTCCTGTCCAAAAAGCTGAGGTGCCAATACCTGCCAAAATCCCCCAGTGATAACCTTATTTCCAAAATCTTTTATCTTTTACCTAACAACCTCAACAACCGTCCCGCTCATCTCTCTGTTTTGGATAGTTTTACTGGTATGGGAAATGTGGGAATTACCTTTTCATTTAGTAGTTAATTGCAGCCTTCACGTCTGTCCTGGCTATAGCAGAGATCAAGTGTACATGTTGTTTCAGTTTCTTTGACACTGTTCATCATCCCACCCTCAGCAGAAATGATAATTTGCAATTCAGGAAGCATACTGAAGATTCTAATCCTATTATGAACCTCTTCTTACAAGTTTGTAGAGCAGCAGTAAATGCGATTTTTCTAACTGTACAATGCTAAGGGTCTGGAGAAATTACTGCCTTCAAGCATGGATATAACCAAAATTTTCCATGTTTTCCCACCTCCAGATTAAATTACAGCAACATATTTTGCACAAAATTACTTTTATAAATTACTGTCAGTGTCTCATCCATAATGGCCCTGTATTCACCTACCTGCATTAGAGTGGATTCCCATTCATTCCAGTGAAATTCAAGGTTTGAAACTTCTGAGCCTTAAAGAATGCCCTTCCCTTCACACTGCATTCTGCCAGTTCCCATGGGACCTGTGCTGCAAGGGCTCACACACAATGTGTGCAGTCAGGACTCTCACAATTCCTCACATGGCCAAAGAGAGCCAAATTTCATGACTTTGATCACATCCCACAACACCTATTTACTGCAGCAAGCTCTTGCTAAAACAGTGGAACATGCTGCAGGCTCCCCAGAATGTGCCAGGTACCTTTCAACCAATAAAATAGGTCTTCCTTACCCTGAAATGCTAAATCTGCAAATGAATTCTATATGGCAAGAGCCCAGGTGATTTTAAACAAATAGGAAATCAGAAGGGAACAGTCACAAATACAAGGTTTTCCAATTTTTCTACACATCTCAAAGTTCCAAAGGTATCTTATCATCTATTAACATCGAAATGTCAAGACTGCCATTTTTTAACTGTTGCTAAAATAATACCTATGATTTTGTAATAAAATTTGTGTGTAGTTGCTTACCTGCATTCAGTACCTCAAATTTCATTCTAGGCACATGAAATAATTCAGGAGGAAAAAAAGGGAAAAATTCTGAAACCCTCCCTTGGATCGATCACAGCTTTCCAAGGTGGGCAAAAAGCAAGGTGACTGCAATTGGTAACTGGTGCAGGTTTGGAATGCAAATTCCATTCTGGAGACAGAATACCAGAATAGTGAATTTGTCACAGTTTCAAGACTCAGGCTCCTAAGACACCAAATCATAGTTTTGATTAGTTTATCCAACAGAATCTGCTGTGTCCCACTGAATTCTGTGAAGGAGAATTTGAATTTCAAAGGCTGAAAAGTGTTAACGGTCACTGTCTCTTCTAGACCACGACCACCATACCTGAGATTTTGTCATGGCATTGGTCTGCATTCATAATTGCAATTTCAGATCTGACATAACTGGGGTGCACACTGCTCCAAAACACACAGATGTATCACCTGCCATTCCAGAAACCTCTTTCCTTTTTAAGGAAGTACTGCTTACTGGCAGGAACTATATACTTGCAGAATGGAATCAGAAGGTTCTGATTTCTCTTTCATCTATGTATGCTATATAAAATACACAAGTCTTTCAGAGCAAGAGGAAAAAATGGGAAGAAGAACACAAGCACACAATTTTTAAAAGGAATAGAAAAAGGATACGAATGGAAAAGGTGAATTCAGCATTTTAATTAATCAACCCTCTATAACACTACCCCTAGTAATAAAAAATTACTCATACCTTCACTGTGTCTGAGAAAAAAAAAATCTCATGAATAACAGTATATAATTTAAAATGTTAAATCACACACTGGTGCTGCCAAATCAATACCTCTGAAGATTATGAGCAGAAGAAACTGCCCAAAAAGAAAATTCTGCTTTCTACAGAAGAGTGGCAGGATTGGCTCAGGCACCCTGAACCTTTGGCCTGATTTACACAACCCTTAATCCATAATATTGCTGTACCATCCCTCAGGGACACAGCACATATGGAAGGATCAGCAAAAAATGAACCAGAGCTCAGTGACACCGACACAAACACCCTCCATGCCAGGCAAGGGTCAAGAGATAAAGGATCTGGCTCTGCCAGGCTTTCACTAACCACAAGTTCCTTTTCACAGGGAAATTTTCCATCCGGCAATAATCATCAGATCCTTTGCATTGTGCAAAAAGGTCAGCCTTTAATTTAATTTTTAGAAATTTTAAAAAGAAAGCACTACTGGCAAAGTTTAAAAATTACAATGGGGCTAATATGACCAAAAGAAGGAAATGAATACAGCTATTTGGATTTTAATTACTATACATAACTACTATTTAATGAAAGCTAAAAATTCACTTCTACATTCATTTATCATGGTTTAGCAGAAATTGTTAGAGCAAATATTCATCTACAACTCACAGTCATTTTTAAGGAAAAAGTCTTAAAGTTTCTAAAATAATATTACAAGCAAGGTAGCATTAAAAAAACCCAGACTCTGCACAGAAAGTGAATCAATCCACAAGTTGCTCAAAAATACTGCTAGAAATACACTGCATGTTCCTTTACCACACACACATTCATATCACTACCTTCCTCAGAAGTGTAACTTGGAACCTGGAAATACTTTGGGCCCCAATTCTACTCTGCCTGAAGACAGTTTAAACTTTGCATCAGACATAGGGTGAATTATCTTGCAACTAAAGACATAACATTTCTTAGAAATATATTTTCCACTGGCAGAATCTCAGAATAGCTGAGGTTGGAAGGAACATCCAGGCTGCCCAAAGCTATGGCCAGGGAGGTTTTGAGCATCTCCAAGGAAGATGAAGCCCACAGTTTTTCAAGGCAACTGGTTCCCATGGTCAACCAGCTTCACAGCACAAAAAAAATTACTTTTAGATACTCAAAAGCTGCAGCACCTGGACAGGGACATACAGCTACAAAAATATTTGAGATTAAGTTCTCAAAAACATCGTTCAGACATCTGGAACAGCTTGAGTAGGATAAAAATAAAAGTCAATTCCTGGCTCCTTAAGTCATCATACCACAAGAGAGTATTACAACAGTAACAAAGCTGTTCTGAAGACTTGCATTACAGAAAGCTGTCCCCACATATCCCCTTCTTTAGAGAGTCTTCATTGGCATTTACCAAAGCTGAACTGATCCCAAAAGAAACTTCCAAATTTCTTTGTTTTAGAACACAGAGAACAATTTGTTAGATTGTTCTAAGTCATGCCCACAATTCTGAATTCCCCACTTACAAGAGATCACTTCAGGACAACACCATTGTGTTACACAACTATCTTGATAATATCAGCAGAAGAAAAGAGTCTTAGATGTTAATTGCAGACAAATTAGAACAGTTTTTAATCTGACACTGGAAGATTTTATAAAGTGATCTGCCAACTGCAAGGCACATTTTGGAAAAAAACTTCTAAATCATACTATGTATGCTAAATAGAACACTTCTAAATAGAGGAATTCTACGTAAGGAAAATATTTCCAGATGAGCAACTCCAGCTGCCAGAGGAATGGAAGTGCAAAGAGCTGGTGGAAGACTGTTAAACACGTACCATCATCTTCCTTGTTTTCCAGCGGGACACTCCATGCAATCAGGTTCCTCGCTGTCCGTCCCTCTTCTGCCACTATTTTCCTCACTTTGTCATGGCTGTTAGAGCGTTGGAAAGAAGCCTGAAAACAAGAAATACATGCATGGGGACACAAGAAAGAGAAATCTTTGGTTTGACATGTTAATTTGACCCAGTGTGTGGTTACACCATCCAAAGTGGAGTGCACAGGTGGTGAATTTTCCTCCAGTATCTGAAACAGGTGTATGCGTCCATTTTCATCCCCATCTTTCTGCATAGAAGCAGATTTATCCATCAGCATGTCATGGGAGTCACTAGCCAGCCCTCAATACGAGTACATTTAGACCACATCACTTTCATTTAATTGCTTGTCAAAGCTGCTGGAGCATCACAGCAGACTTCACAAATGTTTTAATTACCCTGTGTCAATTAGAACTAATTATACAAGCTAAAGGCTGCACAGAACCAAAACATATGTGTTGGCTGATTGGTGAGAGCCTGGAGAAAGCCATGAGCTGTATGGGAACCATCTGAATCATGAATAAAAGCCCAGCTGAACCTAGAAAGTATTTCCTGGCAACTGTGATGGGCTTTGTTACTACAAAGCTGCAACCACTCAAAGACAGCATTAGAGACATCAGAGATGCACTTTGTTTACCTAATAAACATAGTTCTTTGCACTTGTAAAATGCACCACCACAAGCTATTTGAAACCAAATACATTAAGAAGTATTTGTATCCACTGACAGACGTCAATCAGATAAAATCTTGCCTCTTCTACAGTGCAGGAAAGTTAATCGTCAGAAAATAACTTGCAACAAAGCCAAACTATGTATGGTGATGATAAACTTATGTACTGTGATAGCACAAAACTGCTGACCACGTTAGCTTTAAACACTGGCAAACTTAACCACAAAGAAGTTAAATAAACCTAAGTATTATTTGAGGCACAAACAGACTAATTTTCTATAGGACTAATCAGGAGGTACATTTTTCCTCTTTTTTTCTTACCATCATACGGGTCAAGCCTGTATGTAATCACTTCTACATCTTTAGAAAGAAAATACAGTAAAATTACACTAAAAACAAATATCAAAGATGAGTGGCTACAATTTATTAAGGGAGTAGGAAACACAACACAAACAAGAAACTCCTTTTACTTTAATGCTAATCTAATAGTTTTTAACTTGTGTTTCTCTCATCCAGATGTCTTCAGTTGCCCATTTGGAAGTCACAGTGTGCCATCTAGTGCTTCATAGACCTGCCCAGAGACACAACCAGGCAATACAACACAAGAAAAAAACAGCATTGCTGTATCTATGAAGTTCTGGGAAGCAGAGCAAATTACATACACTACACCCATGTAAAACTGAAGACATACTCACATTTATTCTACCATAGAATTCCTTTTGGAAGGTTCCCCTCTACAGTGTCAATAAATAACACTTACTAACCCTCCTAGAATTAAAACTTTCATAGAAGGTACAAATGAACTGAATCATGAACGAATCCCAACCTGAAAAGTTAGTTTTTCTTGCTGTTGAAAAAATACCATATAGTGTTATAGCAACTGAATGTCTTACCATCATGTTATAGCCTTCCTCTGCATCAACAGGCTCACTTATTAGATTTTTGGACGACCCCATTGAGTTTACATACCTGTGTCAAAATAAATGCAATTAATTATTTTACCTTAAACCACTTAGAAAACTACTTCTAGCTTGCTGGCAGCATTTAGGTCATGGACATCAGATGAACACAGTAAGGCTGTCAGAAGATAATTATATTTGTAAAGTGTTTGCATTCCTCCTTACTAAAAACAGACAAAAGCCCAAGCAGAAAACAAAAAGAGTGACACTACAGGAAAATCGAATTTTTTATGTGTTCAGACAGTAAATAGTACAAACACTATCAAAACTTTCAAACAAATCATTGCATGGACTGCTCTAGAATAGTGATGCAAGCTGAATAATCTTTCCTGTGACAGAGAACTGGGCAAGTTGGTTATCAGTTAAAAAAGAAAAATAAATCAGAGATGCACTAACAATCAGCATCAACTAATTACTGATGAAGCAAAATAAAATTGAAATTTTTGTTCTCATTTAACTGTAAGATGTGAGGGCTCCTGTACAAATCAGCTCTTACGAAGTGAATATTTTATGTGGCTGTAACACAGAACCATTGCCACAAATAAAGTACACAGGACTAAGCATTTATAGGTTTATCAAGAATTTCCAGGAACAATGTTAACAATTCTGAAATGAAGTTAAACCCTTGGCTTCAAGGTTGGTAAATTCTAAACAGCTGCTGATTTGAGTGCCAACAGTCTAATCTGACTTGTCTGAAGAATCAGATGCTAAATGGAAATTAAAGACACTTCTAAATTATCCAAAATTAGATAAAAAAACCAAGATTGACCTTTAACCAGATCCAGTCAGATTTTGTCGGCCTTTACCATGAATGACACTGCTTTAAGCAGACTGTTCATCTGTTCTCTCGTTACATAAATGGCTGAATTTTCTAAAAGGATATAGCCCAGTCTGCGTCAACAAGCCCACAGGTGTCTGTATGCCTTAAGACAACCGACCAAACCCATACAAATCAAAATATTCTGCAGTTGGACGAAGGAAGTTGAGTTTTTGAAAACAAATATTGTAATTCTGCATCACTTCAGCCATCAGAACAGACCCATCACTGAGTCTTCAAACAATGAAGCATCTTAGAAAGCATCTTTTGTACACCAAGCTGACTTGATTGTAAAGGAGGGATAATAAAAGCTCATTAAACTGACATATATATTTGAGGAGAAAACATGAGGATCCACGTATTTCCCCAGTAGTGCAATGCACTTGGAAATAACGCAGAAACAAGAATCTCTCTTTAGAGAACTGCATAGAGAAGACAGACCCTGAGTGCACTGCGAGACCGTCAGTGCTGTCAGCCGTGATTTTGTCTCAGACAGCACAGGAAGAGCATGAGTTTATGCTAGGAACGACATTAGCAGCTTCTATGATGCAAATAGTCATACACCATGTGGCATTTTACACGAGTTCACAGTGAATTCACCCTCAGCGAGACTGCCTCTCCCCCCTCACACAACTCCCAATCTGGACGGGTGGGCCTGTACAGCCTGAAGGACCGGCGGGGTCACAGGCACCGGGATCCCCCACAGACCGAGCCCGAGTCTCCCCACTGGCACTGCGGGAACGGCGGTAGGGGCTGGCTCAGACGGACAGCCCGTCTCCCCCTCACGGCACGGCCTGACCCACACCCACCGCTCCCGGTCGCCTGTAGCAACCAGGCTGTCCCTGCCCCGTCTCGCCGGGCCGTGTGGCGGCGCCGCCCGCCGGGGCAGCGCCCGGAACTGTGGGGCTGAGGGGGGGTGACGCC
>VWZS01004967.1:0-42420 GCA_013397075.1 Rhabdornis inornatus
TGGCACTCCACATTCTCCAGCAGTCCAAGCCGTTGTCAAACAAGCCCATGGCACTCTGAAACGTGTTTTAGAAAAACAAAAAGGGGGAATGGCTCGGGAAACACCACACAGCCAATTGGAAAAAGCTTTATACACTATTAACCACCTTACTGTGCCGAAAGATTCCGATAATCCTGTGATTGTGAATAATTTCTCGTCGTTACAGGCCTCGGATGAGATACGAATGCCTTGAGCAAAGGTCTTTNTTCTCCTCTTTTCCTTTTAAACTAAAAGGGGGACCTGTGGCTAGAGACACCTAGAGAGCTGCAAAATTACAGCTTCAGAAACCTTTCTCTCAAGCCTGAATCCTTCTTGCTTCCCAGCTGATAAGCTGATAATAGCTGCAGAGAGAAAGGAAATTTCCCAAGGTGATAAATGGTCAAAAACAACTTAGAATCTGGTGAAAAACAGAGTGGAATTCATAATAAAGATTAACACCTGTTGTTTTTCCCATGGGATACATTTTGAGGTATGGTGTCCTGGGTGTTTATCGCAATTAGCCAATGAGCTACTGTCCTGTTCTAGTCTCTCGTAACATGCTTTCAATACAAGCTCTCCGCTCAATAAAATCGGCCTTTTTTTCCCTAAAAGGGTCCTTGTGTGTTGCTGCTCTTTTTTTCCTCTCTCTAGGACTGCAACCACAAGGAGGTAGCTGGTGCTTTATTTTAGCTGAGAGAAACATTGTCTTTCAGTGTGACCGGTTGGTAATCGGAACTCGCTGTCAGGGGTGGGGAGGGGGTGCCAGGGAGCTCAGCTCGGGTGCCGTGGCTCGGGTGGGAGGTCAGCATGTCGCCTCGGGCTCTTGGTTATGTCTCGGGAGCCTCCCCAGGACTCCACACCCCAACTCCTAGGCTGGGTGCCGAGTTCCCAGAGCGGCAGCTGGGGTTACTTGTGGAACGAGGCGCGGCTGCGGGGGCTGCGGACGGGTAGGGCCGCGGCGCTCAGGGCGCTGCCTGGCATGGCGCTGGCCCGACTGGGCCGGCCACTCCTTGCGCCGCCGCATGGTCCGAGGGCCCCTGGCGGCCGGTGCTTCCCGGCGCACACAGGCCGGGAGCGGCCTGCACAACCCGGGTTTCAAATTCACCCACCACCACAGGCTGGAACCTGCCCTGCGTCCTGCACACCCCGTTCCAGGTTTTGTTTAAGGCAGATTGCAGTGAGGTGGGAATGGCTTGGTAGGAAACATCTGCGCTGGTGAGTGAGAGTATCCGGAGGTACGTGCCCACATTACAGTCTGCGTGTTTGTGTGGGCACGGACTGGGCACAGTTGTGACATGGAATCTCAGAGTCACAGCGTGCTTTGTGTTGGTAGGGGCCTTAAAGATCATCTGGTTCCAATCCCACTGCCATGGGCAGGGACACCCTCCGATAGACCCAGTTGCTCAGAGCTCCATCCAGCCCGGCTTTGAACACTTCCAGAGACGGGACATCCACAGCTGCTCTGGGCAACATAAGGATTGTCTCTGTATAAAAAGAGTCAGAATAGATGCACAGTAACACACAGAAAAGGGTGTATGGAGACAACCAGCTCTGCTGAGTTACTAGTCTTGTAACTACATTACCAGTATTAAAAAGCAGCCAAACCCATCTCTTTGCTGTAATAAGCACAACAGGTTTAAACAAATACACAAGCTCAGAAGCCTATAAAATACAAAATAAAATTCTGGGGGTAAGCATTTGTGACAGTTGTCAACAGCATTTCAAATTCCCCTTGCACACTGGATGTTTTGCTAAGCCTTGAATGTAAGGTTTCCCCATTTCTTAATTTGCTGCTTGTTATCCTTGTCAGAAAAATGCTGTCTTAATGCTGTTCTCCAAAGACCTAAATCATGATAACTCTTTTTATTTTAATTTTTTTTTTTTGCTTGTAGACACCAAAAATAATTTCTGGAGAAGCCCACTGTGATTTGCAAGCAAGCAAATATAGTAGCAGCAAACTTTTTTGTATATGTCTATTTAAAAAATATATATATGTGTATGTTCCAGTAGAAAGAATGCTTCCCTTTCCAACAAATCTTTGCCAGAGGAGATGAATTCACTGTATCAAGAGATTTGTAGAATTTGTAACATTCTGGATTAATCTTATCTGCAGAATACACACAGTCACCACCTTCTTTCTTTGTACTCACAACTGTTTTCTCAGCTTCTTTGCCTCACAGCTGCAGTGCTAATAATTTGTTGTCCTAGTTGCATCCCTCATAGTACTTGATCTGAGTCTTCTTCAAAGCCAAAGGAGTGAGCTGTTGGATGGGGTGCGATACAGGCAGAATGCGAACGAGGAGGATAAGAGTGAGCTTCAGCTTCTCTTTGGTCATGAGTTCATGAGCCTAGTAATGCTGATGGGTAGGGTAACCAGAGAAAGCAGAGATTATAAAAAAATAACCTTTGAGATGAGGCCAGATCATCTTTGATGTAAGGCAAATTTGTATGGCTTTGCTTCTCTAATCTTGCACTAAAACAGACCTAGCTGGCAGCGGGAGACTGAGTGGAGGAGTTCCCTGAGTGGTGTCGGAAGGCAAAGTGATGTTTCTTGCTGCCATCTCAGTGCAAATGTCATGATAAGGTTGAGTCTGAAAGCAGTTTGATATCTCCATGATCGCAGTGCAGTAGCAGCCCCTTGGAAATACCAAGTATTGGCTCAAATGACAGCAGCCCCCAGTGTGTGCCAGCAGACTGTTCAGCAGTGCATAGGCCAGCAGCTGTGGCAACAGAAAGGTGTGCTTGCGTTGTACTCTGGGTTTCAGCGTGAGGGCAAAGAGCAGGGCCAAATCGTGTTATTAGACAAATGTGCAAACTGGATTCACTCGCGTGTGGAAGTAGCAGGCAGCCAAACACATTCAGTGTCGAACATTTGGAATGGGATAGTCTTCTCTGAGTCTTCATGACCCAGGCTACTAGTGATAAAAGGAAATTCACTCTATGTGAGCTAAAAGTTATTTCAATGCCAAATTCCACCTCCTGCACCTCATTATCTCTCCCCTTCTGCACTCCTGGCTGGCTTCATGTGAAGGACTTTCAGTGCTAAGCCAAACTTCCTTGCTTCCATTCTTTTCTTTGCTGTTCACCTTGATGTTTTCCTTTCCTTTCTCTTTGCATCTCTCCCAAGGCTGAACAATGCCATATATGCACAAGCACTCAATCTCCCAGCCACTGGTGAGCAGGACTCAACACCTTTTTACCTTGCTCCTGAGCCAGGCAAGACTCCAGGATAGGGGACCAAGTGGCTGTGGCCATAAACATCGTGTCTAGTGCCCTCTTAGATCCACCATGGTATCCGTACATCAGCACAGGGCTGGCAGCTATGACAGAAGACTTAAAATAGACCTGTCTCTTTCCAGAATCACAGCTTGAGACTAGATAAGACATCTTCCATACCTAAACATGCACCAGATGCTGTAAGTAGGCAAGCTCACAGCTTGTCTGTTTACGCATTTGTTGGTATAAACTGGAGTAACTCATTGCCTTCACAGAAGACTTATGCCTCTGGAAATTTTGTTCTTTTTTCCAAAATTATGTCCTGAAGTTAAATGAGCTCTGTGCCAAATTGAACCCATCATATGTTTTCAATTGAAGCTGACCAACTATGTAAAGGTTTCATTACAATCACAGTTTCCAATTAGAAAATGGCTATTCTTGAGAGCATTTTCACATTTTTGAACAGAAATTTAGAAATATTCTCAATATAAAAAAATGAGACTATCTCAAACCCTGGACTCCTCTTTGAACAGCAATTTTAAACTACAGTGTTTTATGTTGCTTTGAAGAGATCCCTTTTCTTTTTCCCTATTTCCAAATAAAAACATTGAGTGAAATTTACCCTGTGTGTAAAAGAGTCCCATATAAATCCACCCTGTGTGTTAAAATGTCCTGTATTATTACATTTTGTTTGCTTCCTAAGAGGGAAAAAAAAGTTAGTATAGAAGTGTGCCCACTCAAACTCAGTGGCTTACCAGGGGCCTTCTCACATCATGGTTTCCTGGTGATGTGTAAGCTGCTTTGGAGTGAGGTCTGCAGACATCTTCCAGCAGTGTAGGTTGATATAATTTTTCTAATATGCAGTCTGACATGAGCGCATTCACACTCTGATTGTTGTGCATCCAGAAGCAGATCAGCGATACCTTATTGCCTCAGTGGTTGCTGTAAAAGCCCTGCCAGTGCCAGCACCTGAATCTCCTTGTAGGACATAAAAGCAGGGCAGGGCAATAAGAGAAGAGAGTGCAAAGTGGGAGGTGATGGAAAGATGGAGATTAATACGTCTGACCAGCTGAACAGCAAGAGTACCCCTAGGTGTTCCCATGGGTTCTAGGGAGGAGAATGGAGGATGTGAGGGCCTGGCTAAGTTTTCGGTCATAAGGTGGTGAAGAATAGTTTTGGATCCTAGACTGAGTCTAATGACAGAGTAGAGAAGAAGTCATGCCTCCTTGTGCCTGCTTGGACAAGCTGCCAGAGGACCAAGAGCTGCTACTCTGCTATTATGAGGGCCCTGTAGCTGCTGGTTTGTAGGCAAAATAAATTTGGAAACATGGGCTTGATAATCTGTAAGTCTTTTAAATCCATTGTCATAATAAAAGAGAAACAAACTTCTCAAGGACCAGAGGAAATTACTTGTTTATGTGCTTTTACCTACCAAATAGGATGTGTTGGTAAGGACTACATATTTATGCCATGATTATGATTTCCTTAATAAAAAATTTCTTCCAGAGGTCTCAAATATCTTTGTAAACCTTGTCCCTGTATTAATGTGGACAAACTGAAATGCCAAACAGCTGAGACATGAGGTTTTCTAAATGACAAAGGAGTCAGGCACCCAGATCTGCTTGGCTTTCCGTGGGAGCAGTGCATCTCAGCCCCCTTGTAAACTCCAGCCTAAGCGATTTGCCACAGGGTCATGAAGTGAGTCAGTATGTGAAGTGGGAACAGAGCCAGGTTATCCTGATGCTCTGTTTCCTACCCTAACCACTGCGCTACTCACAGGATATTTGGTCATGCAAATCTCATTGCACAATATCTTGCCAGCAATGTTTTGCCATGAAAAATTGTCACCCCTAACAGCACATGGAAACAGATAGAAATAGTAAACCCAAGCCGTTCTATATATTCAATACTACAGATGACACATCCCACAGTCAGATCTTATTGCCATCAACTATTTGCGGTGAAAGGACTGAGATGAAATGATGCAGTCCTGATAAAGTGGCCATTAAAGACCAGATGTGTGCACCTGGAAAATGAGACACACTGCACTAAGGATCAGGCCACAAGTACTCCGTTTCCTATTTGGGGTCAGTTCTAAAGTCAAATGAGATCACTTCTCATGCTGAGAAGACTCTTTTTAGTCTTAAAAATTCATGTAAAAATGAAATAATGAAATAATGCGAGTCAGGTATTCATACATGTTCACTTAACCCAAAGAAAAGCATGTTATAGTTTATATATTTTTTTTTTATATATATAAACTTGGTTAGCCAGTGACATAAATATCAATTTATTAGTGCAGCTGGAAGGACAATTTGTCACTCTAGATGAAACTGTCCTTAGTATACTGAAATTAGTGCATTATAGTCAGTTATCTCTTTGCTTGTGTGTGTGTGTGTGTATGCATATATATATATATATATAGTACTCTTTTAGCACTTGTCCACTCAAGTATTGAACTGACACGATGAACTGATATGGGTATCCTCAAACTGCAGGTTCATCTTTATAAATTATTTTAAATATAAAGTAAACTTTAAAATTAAATATGTCATTTTCATTCTTTGGGAAAGAAAATTAGAATCTAGGGGACAATACAATACAATTATTTTCTTGATCCAGCAGTAAGTAAATACAACAGTAAATAAATACAAATGTTAGAAAACATTTCCCTTGGTATTCTATACAAAGATTGAACTTACTGTGAGCTTTGCAGTGGGTGTCCAGTAACTGAGTATAGAGTCTATCAGCTTTCCATTACACTGTCTTTAGCTGGAGCACAAGACCAAGAAAAACACCATTTTGCCTTAAAAATGGCCACAGTCTCCCTGAGAAGCAGATTACACTGAGCTACAGCAGACTCTGTGCATAGGGAAAATGTTTCTAATTTTGGTGTGCATATAGCCTATTAGCATTATTTACACTGTGGGATTTCCCAGATACCCAGAGAAGTGGAGCTCATTCTGCTAAATGTTGTGGAAAGATGTCCTGAGAAAATAGTACCTGCCTCCAGATATAAGCTTTGTGCTTTCACTGTGCTCCTCTGCACTGCTAGACAATGCAAATCTCTTTCAGTTGCTGTTTTCCAATGCATTACAATGCCATACTTTTCCATAGTTTTCATAGATGAAAAACTAAAATGTACCTTTTAGTCATCATGTGCCACCAAAGATGGGAAAGTGGAGCAGCCAGCCAGGCTTGGTTTTGCATCCAAGTGGTTAGAGGACACTATTAGATCATACCTTTTGCATGCCTTTGTGCCTGCAGGAGTATTTAACACCTGCATTAACAGAGGAACCATGTTTCCATTAAGCAAATTCTGTTCACGATAAAAAGTGATGCCCTGCAGTGTAGCTGAAATGCCATGATAGAGAAGGTCTAAAAGCCATTAAAAATACTGGAAACATGAGCAGAGAGCTCCAATGAAAGAATTTTAAGGCAAGCACTTGTGGGATACACATATTGAGAAAGTAAGAAATTACAGCCTGAAAAATATTCCAGGCCGGAGCTTCTCAGCTCTGTTCCCAGCCTGATAAGCTGGTCCAGCTGAAGGCCAGGGAAAATCTCTCCCAGGATGATAACTTGGTCAAAATAGAGAGGAATTAATAACAAGATAGAACACCTGTTGTGTGCGTGACCAGGCCCTGGGAACAAGGTGTCTTCTCTCTGAACTAATCATCTTTTTCTGCTCTTGGAGTTGCAAGTCATGTTATAAAAACCGGTGTGTTTCTGAATAAACTTGTCTCTCTCTTTCCTGTCATGAGAGATAACCATGTAGCTGTGCATCTTATTTCCGCTGCACCTAAGGGGTTAACACCCCATTCCATGGCTACGAGCACTGACATCTCAGTGTTGATTCCTTTGTTACTAAGATTAAAACTCAAGAAATGAGTGTATTTGGAAACTGAAGCGAATGAAAACTGAACTTCCTTCTCATTCCCATTGCGCTTGGGTTTGAATTCTCAAAACCACTTTAAAACCTCTCTAGCAAGTCAATAACCTAGCTCCTGCTCAGGAAGGCTGCCAGGGATGGAGGCCAAACTGGCAATGCAATCGCATCTTAGACATCTACGGTCACTGGTCAGCACAGACTAGAGAGTCCGCTGAGGGTTCTGCAGTGGCAAGAACTGATCATCAACCATCAACCACTGAGGCTGAGAAGGATGTCATCACTTGCCCTGCCACAAGGACCTGGAACAGTTACCTGCACTATTTTTTCACTTCCCTATCTCCTGGCTTTGATAAATGTGAAGGTCAGAAGTCCACACAGAATCTGCCAACTGCTGACCAGAGTAAATGTTGTCCTAGACTCATGACAGGGGAGCCTCGTTTAGGAGACATCAGTTCCCCTTAAATGGGACTTGACAAAAACCCATGAACAAGACCAAAACTTGATGAGCAGAGTGAGACTGAGCACCTGAATATTTGTGTCCATCCTGTCCAGGCTGGGTTATTGCAGTTATTGTCTGTGTTTGGATCCAGAAGCAAATTAACCTGCTCTCCTCAGTGGAGCAGGTTAGCGTGAACTCTCTTTTTTCTGCTCTCTACCCTTTCACTGATTTGTTGTGCACTTTATTCTCTGTTTCCAGCTTTTACGTCTGATTTTTAGAGGACTCTAAAGTTGACTTAGGACCCCTTTGAGTCATTTCACTACCACATTGCTACACTGACTCACTCAGTTCAGCTGTGTTCCATGAAGATAATAGAGCTTACAAAACCTCAGATGAATCAAGTAAACAGAAAACACTTTATGAAATCTAATGAGATTTTAAAGATAGATATAGTGGTGTATGACTAGTGCTTGGGCATGTCACATCTTCCTCTTTGCAAAGTGCTTTTTTCTTAGAAATAGCATGATTACAATATAGGTGATTAAAATGTTTCCCACTGCCCAGATTAGACATAATATCTCTCCCTAGTAGTTCCCATGACATATATAGATCTCATTTACCTCAGTAGCATTTTAGCATCCCATAAAGAAATTCTATTAAACCCCTAAGAAATTCTTCGCCTACAGTAGGAAATTGAGCAATTTGATTTAAACTCAGCCAGTGCTGGCTCTGGGTTTGCTGAAGGTGTGGACAAACCCAAACATGTTAAACATGATACACATGGCTAAAACACAGTTGAAGGAAGTAGGTCAAGAAGAAGTTGGCTTGCTTTCTTCTGACAGGTTGGGGCAAGTCTCACCAGTGTATGCACATTTGGCTTGTAATCCAGCCCTCAGTTTGGATCCTTCATTTGAGAATGATCTGTTTTGTCTTAATCTTATCGCCTCCCTCTGAGAGCGGGGGTTTTGTGTAAGAGCTACACAGAACAGCTGCTTGGACTATGCATAGACCAGTTTACATTAGCCTGGTTTTTCCTGAGAAAGTCATGGTTTAAACAAATATGTCTATTTTAATCATTTTTGTCTTCTTTTGTAGTGTTTTTTCGAACGTTAGCTTTTTTTTTACTTCAAAATCAAGTTTAGCTTTACAAATTAGTCTGCTCTGTCATGTCCCCTTTAAACACAGCTGTTACTACAATGTAAACAGGGTTTTAAAAATGTAGATAAACAGTTACAAGAAAGAAGTCTTCAAGTGTTTTTTAACACATGGTCAGTTCATACTTACTTGATTTTCCTTGGTTTAAAAACAGAATTCAAAATACATGCTGTAGTTCACAGATTACAACCTCCAATGATAACACTCACATAGTGTGTTTTTCATTTGCAGTAATGAACAGAGATACACCAATTAATCCTCCAAATGCCTCTGTGAAAGGGTGTTATTTTATAGTAGCCAAAATGGAGTATTGTTGGTTAGAGTAGGAAACATTTGCAATTATTTCCTACCCTTGCAAACAGCTCCAGTCCTGTCAGCGATAAGAGTTGTTAGAGTCCCACTAGTGCTGCGATTACTTTATGTAATATATGTACATTACTATATGTAATATCTTTATGTAGCAGCAGCCTGTTGGAGCACAAGGCAGGGACCGGGGCTTGCTCAGTGGAACTAAATACTTGGTGTCTGTGAAAAAAAACATGGAAAATCAAAATTAGTGGTGAAAATATCATTAGTGTAATTATATTGGTAGACCCCATGTTACTGGAAGAAAACTGGTCAAAATAACCAACAGCATTATAGAAATTAAATGACAGGGCCAAGGTCATCACAAGGGATACAGTGGCTGGAGTTCAGAATGGGATTTAAAAGATTCTCGGCTGGGACTCTGGGCACTCATCCTTTCTTGGCAGCTTCACCTCTCTTTAACAGAGCTATCCTGGTGCCCTGTCTGAAAATTTGCCATTATGTTGAGAAGCTGGCCTCACCAGGACATTACTACCCTGTTAAAAGAATGTCAGTCATGTAATGACAGGGTGCACATGATTTTTATGTGAATACTTCTGTGAATGAGAGAAAGGGCTTGGGGATTATAAATCTGAAAGTGAGTGTTTTCCTTTTAATGAATTGAGAATTACTTCAAACTTAGAAAGCACTAAAATGAAGTGAAATTATGAATGCGCTCTCCCTTCATGGTCATCTCTAACAGCTAAATGTGAAGTGTATGGTATTTGTGTTGCATTCATATCAGGCAACTGGGAATGCATACAGAGCCATTAAAAGTCTAGCATAAAATATCATACAGTTTGTTTTTTCTATGAGACTCCATGCTGGTTCTCCCAGATGAAGTTACACATATGCTTTCATCCTCAAAGCTCATTTTCAGATACTTAGAACTATGTTAAAACATCACCTTTTGGAATGCATGTTTCCAGTGTTGGACTGAACTACTTCAAGCAAAATTGGATAAGCCTTTAGAGAAAATTTAGAGTGAAATAGTATGTTTCAGATACTAAAAAGACTACTTGGTTTGATTTTTTAAAATTGAGAACAGTTGCCTCTTAAGAAACAGAACTTCTAATTTGCCCTGAGTGGTAGGACTCAGATGTCATTCTCTGTGGGAGTCCGGGACCCAGATCCCTTTTGAGGCTGTGGTTCTCAGGTTGTAGTTTAAGTCCTTGGAGAAGATCAATTTTGAGCTGCCATAGTCCAGTCCAATGACTTCGAGGGTGCACAGTGTATGTTGTCACATAATGGACTATTGATGTAGGAAGAAGGGGCTTTTATGGTTTAGGCATTGAAACTGAGAAAGTGTCAGAGGATTAAGACTCATTTCACTTTAGCCATCAAAAAAACGAGGTACCCAAGTTCAGACCGTCTATGATCAAAGGCAGGAGACAGGGTACTGCTAAAGGAAGGCCCATCAGAAAGCTGTATTACTAAGGTAGAGGAGATGAATCACTCCTTAGAGGTACCCTTGATGAAACAGAGACATGTAGAAGCTAGCTTTTAGTCAGCTAAAACTTATGAGATAAAAGCTGCTTTAACACCAAAAGCTTATTAGCAAAATAAAAATAAACCTAATTTCTTCACGCACCCTTCAGTCCCTGCAATACATACTTTGTTACGGACATCTGCAGTATGTAATATGGAAGGAGGGAAAACAAGATCACTCTCTTACACAATACAGTGTATAAATAATATCAGTTTTCTGATATTTCATGTCGGCATGTGAACTGAAAGGAAATTTCAATCTGGTAGTTGCTCTGCTGTTAGTTTATTTATAGTCAAATGCCAGAGTAAGCAGAAGAAGATGGACTGTCAGTTTTAATTAGTGGATGCTTTTAAAATAACCCTGTACTTCCCCTCCTCCCCTACTTATGTATGATATGTAAAGAAAATGTCTTGGTGAAAGGTAGTGTCAAAGGAGAGTGTGCCAAAAGGAGACCTTCTGCCTGGTATTTGTTCCCAGACGTTTTTTATAGGAGCTTTGCCATACTGAGCATGAAAATTGTGCGGAGTGGAGCACTGAAAACTGCTATCTGGCAAATAAAGGAATCCCTTGCTTGATTAATCTTCTAATGTACACATAAGAAAATCCATATCACACACTCCCAGAAAAAAAAAAAAAAAAAGAAAGAAAAAAAAATCAGGAGGGAAAAGAAGGATGGGAAGAAGGAAGGGAAAGGAAAAGGATCAAGAGAATATAATGAACAGCTGGATGTCTGCCTATCAAGAAATAACAAAAGCAAGCTGCCCATCCATCCATCCATATCTTTACCCTACCACAAAGAAGTCTTTTTTCCAAGGCCATGTGTTTTCCAACCCTTACCCTCAATGCACGTTTTTTTTCCATATGATTTTTGTCATCCATGGTTGGGGATGAACAAGATTGACATTTTTATGGCGTTTTCCCCTTTTTTGTAGGGAACTGAGTGTAAGATAGAGAGAAGAATTTTATGAAGAAAAAATGAGGAGTAAAAAGCCAGTTAGTTCCTTGATATCCTGGTTTCAAGGCTAAATTTTTTTAGCTCTTTCAGAGAAGGGTCCTGTTTAAAGAAGAGGTGCTAGGGATGCTTGACATTTTTGCTGGTGATGCCACAGAGCCATCCCTAAAGTGACCTTTGCTGCTTTGGACTAATGGACACACATCGTAGAGATGTGTGTTTCCCTAGCTCCCAACCCTACTGTGGCCACAATCTGACAAGGCATCATTCTTGCTATTTGTAGTAGAAACATCTTCAGCACTGTCATGAAAGCAGCCTCTCCATGCACTGGGCTACACAAGCTCTTTGGTAGAGTAAGACAAGAAATTTCATGTGTTAAGTTATACACCAGAGGGAGTTCCATGAATGCAGTACAAACATCCTGATATTACCAAAGAAAAGTCTATTTAAAAATGGAATGACGACTTGAGAACCACAATCCATAGTTCATACTGTAGCTTCTCCTGTTTGCAAAACTTATTTCCATCCAGGTTTATTTGCCTTGCTCTTTCCATAAACAGCCAAACTTAGAGGCTGTTGAAAGCAAAATTACTCCTTGAATATTTTTCCCAGGATGGATCCTCATCTATTTCTCATTGAGAAAACCACGTTAAACTGATTTCCTGTAGGTGATATTAGGAAGTGGGATCCATTTAGGATAGCATGAAACAAACACAGTTCTCACATTTGGAACTGCTTTAAGACAATTTCAAAGAATTTGCAGCCATTTGGCCCTAAATGATGTGTACAATGATGGACAGCCCTCCTACTCTCCCTGTCCACTCCCTACATGAACATGCACTTTTGATGTCAGTCTGCTTGCGGAAAGGATTCTATGAATAATAACTCATCTTCTGTTTTCATTCATTATAATTCTTTTTCCCCTGTCCCTCTTGAAATGTTATTAATTCCTTTACAGAAGAGCAGCCAGTGTCTGACTTTTCACCTATGCATCTGAGTTAGCAATGTTGAGCTTCTCCCTACAAAAATGGCATCCAGAAACCTGCCATATACTTTCCTTATGACTTCAGGAGTTTACTTAATTCTAGGATTTGAATTACAGAGGAGAGACAGTGTACCAAACACAGTTCCTGATGTTCTGTCAGGTCTTCTTTCCTACTTTTTTATTGTTTTGTGTTGTGGTGTCTTTTGGATTTAATAATATTATTTTTAAACTCAGTCCCACCTTGCAGCTGATTCTTTTCCTTTCAAGTAGAGTAATGCAAGAAAAGGTAGTACCCTCATTGGAGGCCCCTCTGTAAGTTAGAGGAAAGGCTTGTATTTTGTGAACATTTGATAACTGATTGTGGGCTGAGTTGCTACTGCTCTTTGTCTGAGAAACTCAGAATCCATTAGCCACTGTTCTTCTGAGGAAACTACAGCCCTTGTGGGCCTTCCTGTTTCCTTTCAACATTCTTAATGTGATAGTGGAAGAGGATATCCTAAGGTCAGACATTAAAATGTGAAGTTGTGAGGTGATGATTAAATGGGAACACAGTGAAAACTTCACTCTTCATTATTTTAATATAGTCCAGCCTCTGCTGATATAATCATTTCCAGCAGATATTTAAGGTAGTTATAGAAACGATTAAAAGAAAGGCCTTTCATTTATTATCTTAATTATATTTTCTGTGTTGCCTTTTTTTCTTTCTTTCTTTTCCCAGAGATCAACATTAAGTGTTCATGTTTAAGACTTACAAGCCGATTTTACAAGGCAGGAAGATATTTTCAGCTCTGTTTTTCTCTTTGATCTTTCAAAGTATAATGCCTTACAAAGTGTTATAGCACTGGTCACTTCAATTGAAATTCATAAACATTTTCCATCATAGCTCCACTGTTTCACAGTCTTACAAACTTCTGAAAAATATATTTTGGGCTGAAACTGTCCATTCTCAGTCACTGCAATTGGTTTTAAAGTAGGGGTACTATCTGTTCAGGTTTTTTTACTTACAGGAACAGTAGAGAAAAAGAAACACCACTTTCTCATTGGCAAGTGATTTTCTGAGCACTGCTACAGCAAAACCAGCTGAAATATTAATTTTTAACTTCTTTCTGTGAGCTGACTGGAATTAGTTTCTTTATAAAACATTCTTCTAAATTAAACCATACAATTAGAAAAAGTGACAGCATCCAGGTGCATGGTGCTGGTAGATGTGATCTCTCACCTGCCGAAATATATGATTTATCAACAAGGGAGTCCTGCAGGACTGTTCATGGGATTGAAGAGAGACACACTCTCCAAAAATGGGGTGTAATTAAAGGGCAAACCCATAGTAACCAAGGCAAGGTCCCACAGTAACCAAGGCAAGGTCCCATGTGAAAACAACAGAGTAAAATAAAGTGCCATGCTCTACATGGTGAACAGGCACTGAGGCTCTGGTAGTCTTTGCTTCCCAGCTACAAGGGAGAGCAGGTGTGGGCGGCACTGGCAGAACTCATGCACCTGCAATGGCTTTGCACTATCAAGGAGAATATTCAGTCAGCCACACAGGAACAGATTTCCATTCCCATTTTCATTATTTAAATGCCAAAAGTATTATTAATTTACATTTGGATTCAATCCAGACTCCAAAATACAGAGGATGTGCAGCTAAATTACAGCTCGCTGTTAGAACCTGACTTTTGCATTTTCCAACATTTTGTGATTTTAACCATTCATCTGTAGCAAAGTATTGGCCCAGGCTTTTTCCCCTCCATTTAATTTTAGACTGAGTATGGATTGAGTATAATAACCTCAGTAAATTAAAGTGTCATGTGATTTCCTTTCCGTGAGACAAGCGGATGTGTCTGCAGAGCTGTAATGAAGGAGAGTAAGCCCAAGAACGGAGAGCTTGCGCTCCAAGCACATCGAAGTCCTTCAGTGCTTGTAGAGTTCATGTGCAAAAAAATGCAAATGCTTTGCGAAATTCCAATTTGAATGATGTATTTGTATGAGTTGCTGTCCCCTCCTATGTGCTATCACGTCTTCATCTGGAAAGAAAGTATGACAGAAAGTATGACAGAAGAGGATGGAAAAAGCTTCAACAGTAAAGATGTGCTAAGATCAGGCACATCAGTAAAAGCCTTGCGACTGGTCTCTAAATTGTTACACCTGGCTGAGATTACGGTCTTTGGCCAGTTTATGTCCAGCACTTACTTGGAGCATAAGTTAACTGCAGGCTTGTGCAAGTGATCATGAATTCATTCAGTTCTAACTTCAGGTCTGGTATTTTCACTTTTCCTTTAGAATCATTAGGGCTGTCATTACATCACTTCAAGAAAAGGGAACAGGCTCATAATGTTTTGAAGAGATGTAAGGAACAGTTGTTGGCCGATGCTGACCTCTTTCAGGTCCCATTAGATAGAGTCAAAACCTTGCAGCACTTCCAGGAAGCATTCAGAATCAATTAACTCAGGAATGAGTTCGCAGGATCTAGGTTACCTAATGAATTCTAGGAGAGTGGAATCACATAATGAATTGAAAACACCTAATAACACATCCTTCAAGCTGGCTGCCTGTAATTTCTGAAATACTTTTGACTTCCTTTAGTCCCAGCCCCATTGCAGAATTATGTGGGGATGACAAAAGGATTTGGATAATCAAATGTGCAATTCTACTCCAAACATTGGCTTCAAAATGGCATTATATATTGATGATTCCCAGAACAAATTTGCTCAGTTCACAAGTGAAAAGCTGAGGATTTTATGTCTGCCAGCTCTGCGAATTCCCCCTGGGCTGTGAAGGTCAAGTTTGTGCTATTTCCTTCTCACACATCATCATCATCGTCATCATCAGTAATAAAGATTATGAGGCCCAAGCTGTGCCTCAGTTGCACCTATGAAAACTCCAGTGTGTTCCATGGGGTCATGCAAATGTAAGGAATTGTCCCTGTGGCTGCAAGGCCAGCACTGTACAGGGACCTGCAATGGGATGAGTTCCAGCCCCCTCTCATGTGCCCCACAGCATGTGAGGCAGTGCCTGCATGTAAGAGGTCTGACCCTGTAATGTTACCTCCTGGTCACCCGAGCTGCTACACCAGGTGAACCCTGAAGGGATTTGTGGATGAATTTAGGCACCATGCAGGCACCCTTGCTCATACAAAGGCTGAAGATCTGCTTGTAAATGCAATGGCTGCAGCTAGGTCCTGGTGCATGCGCTCAGGAAAAATTATTCACTGTGAATAATCCACTGTGAGGGTGGTGAGGCACAGGAACAGGAGCAGGTTGACAAGGGAAGTTGTGGATGCTGCATCCCTGGAAGTATTCAAGGCCAGGTTGGATGGGGCTTTGAGCAACCTGGTCTAGTGGGTGGCATTGCTGCCTATGGCAGGGTGGTTGGAACTCAATGATCTTTAAGGTTCCTTTCAACCCAAACCATTCTATGATTTTCTGACTAACAGCTATGGAAACACCTTAGACCTTATGTTTGCTTTTCTGATGCCTGGAGTTCTCGTCTGGATTACAGGGCTCAGACCTTGGGCTTTCTTTGTACCTGGACTCATGCTTGTGTTGCAGACCAGCTTCTGTGCCTTCAGTCAGCTGAATATGTAGAGGACCCAAATGATTTCCCACAACTTTCTGAGAAGGCAATATTGCAATGAGTTTTAGCCCAATTCATAAAGTAGTGCCTGATAGGGAGCAGACTTCTTGGGGAAATAAGTGTTATTTTTCCTGAGAAGTGTTATTTTTATCACTTCTCAGACAAGGGCTGTACTACAAACCCATCTCAGTGTGATAGGGGTGACTGAAACTAAAAGCTGTCCTGAGGCACATTGTCCCCCAGAGCACATGCCTACGTTTTTTAAGAGGCTCCCAGATGTCAGCTCTCTGCATGCAGCACTGGACAGGGCTGAGCAGCTAAGCTTCCTGTATAGGATTTCAGGATCGGACTCTACATGAGTTGAAAGTCTTCCCATAACATATGCGCAACAATGCAAGTGAGAATGCCGGTGGCTTTCTCTGCCCGCAGAGTAAGTTCAAGGGCATTTTTCATTATGTAATGGCTTTGTCTTTTATGTTGATTTGTATTTGGTGTCTACCTGATGCAGGCTGTGCTTGGGAGTAACTCCAAGAGCCTTGCTGCAGTCACACAGGAAGCATTAAAAGAGGAGAACTAGACCATACATTTGTTAAATCTTAGGCTTCTGGGGGATATTGAAAATTGATTGTTTCATTAGATTATTTTTTTAATATTGCGGATGCTTAGATAGTAAGACCCATCATCTAAGCAGCACAATGCACAGCTGACAAAAGCTTTTTTGACCTACTTTTTCTGTACCCTTTCACTGCTGGACTGTTCTGGGGATGGTGGAGTTAATCTGGCATAATTTCCGTGGCACCAGGTGTGTCCCCAGCAAACAGTAGAAGCTTTCTCAATAAACTCAGGGTGCTGAGAGGCTGCTGAAATCCTTTCAGCTGTGGCTGCCTTCTCTTTACAGCCCTCCATCACCTTCTAATGAGTCCTTGGTACTGATGCTTTCACAGGGGTGTTTCATGACCCGGAAAAATCTTTGCCAAAGCAGTAAGCTCCCCTTTAAGTGTTGCTTTTAAGTGCAGCCTTTCATACTAAGGGATTGGAATGGAACTGAATACTTCATTTTTGCACTAGGAAGCAATCTCATCCTTAAATTTTTTTTATATGTCAAAGTCCTACCTATGTGAACTACACAAATGCTTGTGAACAGACACCCTGCTGAGCTACACCGGGTGAAATTACTCGGGATCATGAAATGCCAACAAGATCATTCAGAATTGTAAATGTAGTGGGAGCACAGAACCTCTGCTGGCAAAATCTTGTGTTCTACCAACAAGTCAAAGGCTATGTGAGAAGATAGGCACAAAAAAGTGAAGGGACTTGCTGTACAGCTTACTCAAGTCCTTATCTTTTCCCCAAATAGAAGAATCAAGCAGTACATCAGAATCTGTGAATTTGACTTGATTCCCAACCATTTAAAAATCTTGGGATAATATTCCCACTTTGGGAAAAAAAAGGTTGAAAAAACTGAGGTCATATTCTTCATATTTTCATCTTGTTCTGAATAATAGTCTCATATGACAAGTTCTTGTTGGCAAGATAATATATTGTACTTAGCATTTTTATTAGAATCTTTCTGTTTTCTCCCTTCTGAAAGTTCTGAAATGAAGTATATCACCAGCATTCCTTGTGGTCTTTTGAAGCATATCAATGGCTCTGTGATGACATGGGGAAACATGGTGCCGTTCAGATTTGTCTCAAGTCTTTTTCCAATTAGTGAATTCAAACTGTGTGAAAGCTTCCTCTGTATACTTCATCAAAAGCAGTTTGCAAAACGGTAGCAACAAATTACATTACCCCCATTAGCATCAGAAACATAGGTCTGCTGAAAATCACAAAACTGGGATGAGCATAAAGGCAGGCTTGTTTTTCTGAAGTCATGCACATGGAGAACCCTAAGTCACAGCTGATGAAGTGTTTAATAGTGTCAGGCAATTAGCATTTAGTTCTTGTGGCAGACAACAGCAGAGACATGTCAATCCTACAACCAGCTAAATTTGATCCACTTGTTGAATGTCTGCTCTCCTTCTTTTTAATCAGACATGGTTCAAGTGATTCCATTTCTGCACTTTTAAAATCTATACTTTAAGATTTTTCCTTTCAGTCAGTCAGTGATCACTTGGTAAGAATGGCACAGGATTAAAGAATTAGACCCACACAATACTAAAACATGTAGCTGGCCCCTGGCTATTGTACAGCCACTTGTTCTGTCTAAAAGGGTTTGCAATGCAGCAGATGGGAGAAAGGAAACAATCTTCACCTGATCTGTTCATTGCCCAGAAAGCAATTGCCTTTACACTTTGCTTATATAACCCCTGCTTTCCTGCCTCAGCCAAGGATCCTGACAAACACAAGACAAATAAGATGCCGGTTGGCGGCCCCTTGACCTGCAGGCCTAATTGCACTGGGGTCAGAAACTCCAGGTTCTCTGGCCTCTTCCCTCCTTTTGTGCAAGGAGCTCATGGAAAACCCACAGGACAGGGAGAGGAGCAGAACCACAGACTAAATCAACAAACCATCCCAAAGTACGGGTAGCTGGGACCTGCACCCATCCCAGGTACTCAGCAATGTCTGGTTGCTCCTCTGCCACATGCAAGAACTTATCCACAACACACGGAGTAGCCTGAGCTCCCTGAAACAGCAGCTCCCTTTGACCAGCAATGCCAACACCATACTAGGGAGGAGCCAGGGCTCTCTGGTCTGCCCAATGTCAGCTTCAAAATGTGTCTGGAAGGGAACAGAGGTCTGTAGACACAGAGCTGGCAAGATCAGGCTAGAACTGTGCTTGTCCATGTCTGCCCATCCTCCCTATAGGAGCTCAAAACATGCCTCCATGGGCACCACACTCACAAACACAGAAAGAAGAGATGAGAAGTCCTTGAGCAGCAGGCAAGGAAGGTGGCTGGTATCCTCAAAATGAAGTGTTGAGGAGAAGCCAGCCAGGCTGTTGGAGAAGCAGCAGGACCTTAGCCTCACACCAGCACAAGGAGCTTACTTTCACAGTAATGGAGTTCCTGCTTGTGGAGGCATTTTTTCTCCAGGGAATAAAGGAGCCGGTACATGTCAAATGAAGAGATACTAAATGCAACTTTGCCTAACAAAAACTAGGTAGCAACCAGACCCACAGAACCGTTGGAAGGGTATGTTAATGTATCCACTGAGGAGAACTAACAGTGAACTATCAGAAAACTGTTCCTGTTGTAATATTCAATATAAAAATACGTGCTTTGTTATATATAGCTATATATATATGTACATATACATGAAAGAAAAAAGGGTGTGTGTATGTGTTGATTAATTCCAGTCTCTTACTCAAAATCGAAAAACAAAAAGAAATCCGAGTAGTAAAGGGTTTTTCCAGGAAGTTTCTAGGAAAGCGGCCTGTTGCTGGGTAAACAAAAACCTGACTTACCCAATGAAGGACAGTTATATTTATAGTTGCAGTACATAGGTGACACAATGCTTATGAAGGCTTTGCTGGAAGACAGCCTGTAGACTGGCAGAGATAATTATATCTGCAGTCAGAGTCATCTGCAGAGCTGAATATTGATTACTATTATGGGTCACGCTATGCTCTTTTTGTTTGGCAACCTGAGAACATTAAAAAGAGCCACAACCCACGAATATGTGTTGTCATGTGACCTTGCCGACCATAAAGTATGCAATGCAATGTAATGAAACTAGAGCTCAATGAGGGTTGATATGGCAACACAGGTGGGAAAATCCAAAGAAACTGATACTGATAGAATTTAGAAAGTCTTAATTATTGAGTAGAAAATGCACGGATCACATGTTACTGTCAGAGAAGTTCTATTACCTAGAAAATTTTATTTCAGTCCATGCATCAGATCAGACACAAGTTATTCTAGGAACAAATCCTTGAGAAACCTGGGAGTGAAATAATTGAACTTTAAAAGTTAATGAAATTTCCAGGAAGATATTAAAGGTGAAAGAGGAACCCAAGCATGCACATTGAGAAAAGAAAACTTATAACAAGAAGTAATAAATTATAATCAATATTCAACCAAGATATGATAATAAAGTTTATGTCCTTATGTGAAATGTGGAAGTTCCCAAAATAAACTCTAAAAACAATGTGTTCAATGAGGCACACCCCTTATTTCCATAAAATGAATTGATATTTTTGCTTCCCCTCTTGCAAAATGGCTAGAAATTTTCCAGAAGATAAATAGGCATATTACAGATATGGTTCAAAACTTGTGGTCTTAAGATACTAAGTTCTGGGCAGAAGAAGCTAGATGAAATAAAGATAAGGAGCTAAAGCTTAATTCATAGATTACATAAGATCCCTGCTTTGACTTCATTATTTAGAAGACACTGTACCTCTGACCATTTTAATTTATATATATATGTTCTCCATTTAGCCATAATGCATACTAGCTACTTTCTGAATTGGTGTAGTTGATAAAAATTATTTTAGTGGGATCCATGTTGAAAAACAGTGTTCTTGTGCTCAGAGTGAATGGAAAAGATGACTTCGGTTTTGAGTAGGATAGTCATGACTCAACTACTGCAAAATTTTGCAGTAAGTCTACCTTGACAAAACTGGTGACCTACAGCTTACAGCTTCTGTAGAATTGTTTTCAAGAAATTATGAAATCAATCATGTACAAGATCTTTTTTTGTGTTTATAATTCATAGGAATTTATATAGTGAGAAGAAGAGTGTTTCAAATGGTTGTTTTTTAATATGAGTAAATGTCCAGTTTTGACAAGGTTAGATAATACAGCTCTGTCCCATACTCCATCTTTCCTCTATAAGTAAAATCCCTAAATGTTGCAGATGACGCTAAATGTATTTTCTCAGTTTCAGTATCCTGTGTCCTATGATTGTATATGGAAATGCACCATGAAACTAAAGAAAAGTAAAAATTTCCTCAACTCTACCACACCTTCTCAGTCAAGATTTTTTGGGAGATGTTGTGGAATACATATTTCATGAGAAACAATGTTTTAAGTTTTTGAAATAAACTGGTTCTTGGTTCTAAAGATGAATTCAAAAAAATAATTTGGAAGCAAATAGGTATGGTCTTCTCAGCCCCAAGGACTAGGACCTCTCACAAGGCTATTTGTAAAAAGTCAGATTTTGATTTTGATTTTCACTATCCAGAATATAAGAAGAAATGTGAGGGGAGAAGAAATTAGAAAGACAGTCACATTAGATAATGACATGTACCCTGGATTTGTAGAGAACTTTCTTTTTTGCCAGGATGTTATCTGTCACATGAGCAAAGAATTGTGAGTTCAAAATTTATTTTTATGTGCAATATGTCAATTGATTTGTACCATTTCTTCAGACTGCACGATGGTTCTACATGAGAGAAAATACATCCCTCTCCAGTCAGGCAGTAACGGCAGCCAGCACCTCTCTCATTCCAATTGCATAGCTTTTTTTAGGCAATATATTACATACAAAGAAACCATTGTACTTTCACTCCTGCCAAATGTGATACAGCTTACAGGAGACAAAGGAGCAGAATGGTTCCTTTTAATAGATCCTAAACCTTCAAGTAAATATAGAGAGGTTGCTCAAGCGCTAACCTCTGAAAACTGAACCCTGCAGCTTTGATTGTAGTCACTCAAACAAACCAAATTCTGCAGGGCTTTTTCAGTGGTAATTGCAATAAACAACATACAAGAGAGCCCAAATATTGCTCAACCAAGCACAGTGTTGGCAATCTGCCAGGAATCTGATGGCCACTTCTGATCTGCATACAACTGCATGGCATACAGCTGCCCAATGCTGCTGGGGGTGATGGCAGCAGCCCAAGGGACCAGGATGGCTTTACTCATCCAGCTCTGCGGGTTGGCGGTGGAGCAGAGGGGAGGCATGGGGAAGTCCTGGACATCTGTGGATCACATTCGGCCTCTGCACCTCCCCTGGTGCTTACACATAATGAGTCAAGGAATAATACATACACAGGTCGTGGAGAGTAGTAGTACAACAGAGTAGAACCATTGTGGCCAAAATAAACAAGATTAACAGCACCTTCCATTCAGAGTGGTGTTACTTGTAGCAACTAGGAGCATTTTATTATATTTAAAGCTAAATAACATATGGGGAATATTTCACTAGGAGAAGAAAATTGCCTGCTTAGAGAAGGACTTGCTCCCCTTCATGTTGAAGTCACCAACAAAACTCTGACTGCTCCTTCCCAGTAGGCTGGTTTGGCCTAATGTCAGCAGTGATTTTTGCAGGTTGTAAGCCTGTGCATTATCATGGCAGAGCCCTAGTGAAACACTGGGTGGTAAAGGGGGTAGATTTCATCAGAGGAATCAATATTCAACTTCTTAAGTACGTGGAAGCAATTCCCCTGCTGCCACCACTCCATGCTGTGCTCCACTGCCTTCCCCATTAAATGTTTTTGAACTCATAAAGTTGACCTCTGCATGCAGAGAAGGGTTCCAAGGAAAAACAAAAGCTAAGTTTTCTTTCAGGATTGCCAATATGGGCAATATTACTTATTTGTAGTTATTACACTGGTTGACAGGAGGCTAGGGGGAAATAATACATGCAGAAACACTGTACCCAATGAGGGAACCCTAGCTAGAGAACAGTAAAAAAGAGACTAGGCAGTGACGGTATATCAATTAATCATGAGTGCATGATAGGATGCTTTGTGCAAAAAAGCAAATTGCTATGTTTGGACATGTTCCAAGGGAACCTGAGTAAATCAGCGATATAAAGCATTCCCCTTTTCACAACTCAGAACTCAGGCATGAGATCCTGGCTCATGTTGGTGAGCACTTAGTCATATCAGCATTTCCACTGACTCCAAGAGCATAACTCATGGAGTCTGTTTTGTTCTGGGCCCCTTGATTCAGAAGACCTAGTAATAAACCAGGGCCACCTAAAATCCAGAAACACAATTGATAAAAAGGCCAGGGGTCATGACCTATCAGGCAAAAGCAGGTAGGCTGCTCAGGCTGTTGAAGAGGTAACAATGGCTTTTTCTCAGGAGGTGATGCAGGTGTCAGTGAATGATTTGGAAAAAAACCCAAAAATGCTTTAGGAAAAACGTTCCATGAAAGAGAGAAAAGAAGGTGCAATAAAAGCCATTATAGTAAAACTCATAAGTGCAACCGTATGAAGAGGTCTTTAAAGATGTGTTCAGTCACACAAGAGCAAGTATACCCTGAGAAATCACCAAAGTGTATAGAGCTCCCCCTCCCACCCCCCCTAATAGGCACAAGACAAAGCCAGCCTTAATACTTAGGAGTGAATGTTAAACAAACACAGAATTAAAGTAACAGTATAAAAAGCTAGCAAATTTAGACTCTCCAAATCCCAGAAGGGCAGTCAGTAATGCTTCCCGCACCAATTTTGTTGCAATTAAGGGACACTCCAATCCCCACTCCCCTGCAAAAGAAGCTAAAGCAGAAGTATAAACAAAACCAATAAAAATTAATTATTGAACAGCAATAGTGAGTGTAACAATTTCATCACTGGGAAAGAACAAAACCCTCACATTTTAAGTCTTTCTTGATGTGAGCAGGAAAAAAATCAAGCTAGATTTCAGAAAGAGGAAATCACACAATTTTGGGCTCTTGGACTATTACAGATCTGCCAAAGGGCTTGTGACTGAAAAACGTACTAAATGGACAAATTGATTCATATGCCTGAGTATAATCACGCTACTTTTAGTCTGTAAATTCACACAGTATCAAGGCTCACCTAAGTTTCACTGTGTCTTAAAAGGTACCCAATATATATTTTAAAAATACACAATTAGACTGAATATTTTTGCAGGACAGAAGGCCATGAATACTGTTAATAAGTTAGAAGCCTGGGGTCATGATTCTCCAGATTATCATGAGATACATGGGGAACTTAAGCAAATCACATAGCTGGAAATCATGTTTTGACTCTATAGCCAACTTATGGCTTTCCAAGTGCATTGGAATATATTAAAGATATTTAAAGACATTTAAAATGATGCCAGTATTGCTCAGCTGATTCTGTCTCCAGATAAGCCCTTTCTAGACAAGAATACAGTATATCCAGCATCAGTATTTCTGTCCATCCAAAGCTGCAGACAAGACATCCCTAATGCAGCCAAAAAGCAGTAACATTCAGACATTGCTCCGTAGCTTAGACTGAATTTGCAATGTCCCCATGAAATACAAATATACTCTACCTTATATTGTATGATGTTGTCCCCATCTGGCTATACTTTAAAGAACACAGACAGCAAAGATGACCCATATTTCAGAGTTCTCAGTGAGGAGACCATGTAGCCATCACCCGGAGTGTATTCCAGTACTCTGAAAGGGCAGGAACCACCAGAGAGCTGCTTCAATTAAAACAGCAATATCCCTGGCTGATGAAGCAACTATCCATGATCAGATACATCGGATACTAGCAGCCAAGAGGCCTAACACAAGCAATGTAGCTTGAAGATTTTAATCTTACATTATCAGGAAACAATTTACAGCTTCTCATGAAGATATTGACTCCAAAGAAAGGCTAAATGATGTGACAACATCCCACTATCAGTAATCACTATCCCTTGAAATGGAAAAACCACTGCATTTCCTAAACCGGAGAGTTATTAGATGGGCTGCAGCTGTCAAGCACTCCCCCCCAAAAAAAGCAAGCAATGCTACAGCTGCTTTTGTGTCCCAGCTTCAGTCATGTCCCCTGCTTTACACCCCAGATACCTGTGAACTCCAAGAAACGATCAAATTCCAAGATGCTTTTCAGCCATTTCCTCTGCAGAATGTAATGCAAATGCTCCATATCTCCCTTAAATGTCAATGGCTTCCCAGAAACTGAGACACTATGGGGTATAGTATAGCATTCATAAATAAAATATTTCTCTTATTAATGGATCAGTTTATGATGACCCCTTTCCTGGATAGATAAGTTGCATCCATTTGTCAGTAGAGTCAAACACTGAAAGAGACTGCCCAAAGAAGCCTCAAAAAATCCCTGTAGCTGGAGGTTTTCAAGACCTAACAGGACAAAACCCTGAACATCCGAGTCGGAACTCTCTCTTGACCCTGGTTTGAGCAGGAGGGTGGAATAAGTGACCATGGGCCAGAGACTGACGGGCAGTCCAACAAATGCTGTCTAGTAAGATGGGTACAGTGATTGCATGAAATATAGTTTAAATGGTTAAATTGTCACTTTGGGTCTATTCTCCACCTCCATCACAAAACCAAACCAAACCAAACCAAACCAAACAAAAAAAAAAAAAAACAAGAACAAGAACAAAAACAAACAAAAAAGAAAAAAAAAAACAAAAAAAGCACCAAAATACCAAAAAAACCCACAAAAAACCAAACACACAAAAAACCCCAAAAAACAAAAAACCAAACCAAAACAAAACAAGACAAAGAAAAACAAAAACAAACAAACAAAACAAAACAAAACAAAAAAAAACAACCAAAAAAAACCCCAAAAAAACAAAACAAAACAAAACAACAAAAAAGACCAAACCAACAACAACAAAAGCCCAACACTGCTTGCCTCGAAGGCCAAAACCTCTAATGCCATGAGTCTGCTTGCCTCTCCCATTCTCTGTGAAACTGCAAAATCACTAGTGGGGACAATGTGGAACAGCTAGATGTTGAGAGGTAGGAGACGAGTCATATGCAAGTCCAAAAATACATGGGTAACTTCAGTGTTATTTATGTGGTACCATTAAGACTGGTTTTTATTTCAGCAAGCTTACAGACTTTATGAGACAATTTGAAAAGTCAATTGAAACAACAAGAAAATATTTCATTGATTTCAAGATTCCTTGCCAAAAGTTTAAGAAAGAACCCTGAACATTGCTCAGTTTCTTAAACAGATTTTTCTTTGATTTTTTAAAAAAATATTTTACCATACGCATGAAAAGCAGAAGCATTTTTAAACAAATGCACTTTATATTAAAAATAATATGAAACAAGTGAAAACCCTGAGAAAAAAAAAATTTGACAAAATACATTTTTTCATATCAACATCTCAACACTTCCTTAGTGAGAATTCTTTGTGTCTGGAAGTTATTTCTGATATACATGGTGTAGGAGAGGGAAGAATGAAGCTCTGGTGTGTATAGCACTGTCAGACATATTGGAATAACCTCAAAGGCCTATGAATGAAAATCCCAGTCAGACTGTCTCTACAGGAAATAGTCCATTCAAGGTCTGGATCCCTTTCAGAGAATTTGCTAGCAATATGTATTAGCATTTATCAGTAAGTATTAAACAAATCTTACAGGTATGTTACCGGCTGTTTGTTAATAATTAGTATGAGATTTTTCCAGGTTCACTGCCTCGTTATTTGCCTTTCATGAATGCAGAGCCAGTCAATCTCCAGGGCATGATAGTGCTTCACCTAGTGCAAAAGATACAGATTTATCACTCAGCTCTCAAAGGGAGTTGCAGCACACTTGGGTTGTGACGGCTACTTTCTGACATCTAGAATTTAATGTGTGATAAGTTACTGTTTGCATGTATGATTGGAGGAGATTTTTTTGGTTTTCTTACATAAATTAATCTTTGATTTATCACCCAAAGGTTGGTTTATTTTCCAGGTCTATTTGGAAATACGTGGAGTCCAAAAATATTAAAGAATTCCTCAGTCTGCGTTCATTCCCCAAGGAATGTGCACTTCTAAAAGAATGCAAGCAAACAGGAGACTGGAAAGCCATCCTGTCCTGCATGCAGAATTAGACATCAGTACAAACGAGTGTAGACCCTCACAGACATGCAGAAGAGTAAGTGGGTAGAGACCAACAGGCTGTTTTTCACGGTCTTTAGGGTGAGCTGGTAGTATCTGGTAATACCTTTACACTGATCTATTTTCATCTTCTCTTCAGTCTCCCTAAATACACAAACTTCAGATTTTGTTTGGTATAATGCTAATGACAGCAACTTTCCTCAGTACATCCTTCTCTCAGTGTCCTTAGCCGCAGGCAAGATCTGTGATTAATCAGAGAAAACACTGCAGCAATGTCCAAAAGTTCACACTGTCTACTGGGTATTGTTTGGATATCTATGTGAAAGAAAATATAGCATTTTCCATTATTTGAAATTAATTCTTTACTGAATTACAAAGATTTTAGTGTCTGACTGGTATCAGTTTTGACACTGCAGCTATAAGCTAAAGTCAGAATTTTAAGCCATGACAATTCCTCCACACCTGCCCTGAATTTGTTGCTTAAGACTAAGAGAACTGCTGCAGTGCATCACACTGTTGGTTACCTCACCTGTAAAAGGCCTGCAAAGGATACTTCATAGTATCCTAAGAAATAAAATCTCTGCAATTCCAGGCAGCTTTTGGGGAACATCCTTATCTGCAGGTTTCATAGAACCAAAAAATATTTTGGATTGGAAAGGACCTTTACAGGTCATCTAGTCAAATTGCTCTGCAGTGGCATCTTCAGCTAGACCAGGTTGCACAGGTTCCAGTTCAACCTGACCTTGAATGTCCATCTGAACAATCATCATGGAGTAGCCATCAACAGACTTGCATGGATTTGTTTGAACCTTGGTTTTAACCTACATATCCATTAAGTCACCATGACATCCTTGTGTCAGCACATTGTGCAATTGGATGGAGAGATCTGTTTGGTTTAAGTCTTGTTCTGTCCAGACAGTTCATTGAAGTTCTTCTTATTTTTTGATTGTGGCAAGAAGCAAATAATAATAATTTCCCACTCTCCTGGTTTCAGGATTTTCCTTTTTTACCACCCTTTAAAACACACACAATGGGAAAGTTCGTGTCTCGCATAGAGGAAGGCAAGCACATAGAACACACTTTACTGAACACATCTGAGTTAATTTGCTAGCTTTTTCTTTATGGTTTCTGTGACATTAACAAAATCAGCCAAAGGAGCAGATTTGAACAAATGGTGCAGGAAGAACCATCTGGCAGCCAAGAGGCATTGGATTGTATTTACCACAGTGTGGGCAAATCACGCTTGCTGTGAAGCTTCAGAGAAATTGAGTTGCATGTGATCACCTCTGGGCCAAACCTGGCCTCTGTGGTGCTTGCTACTATATCTCATTCATTTTTTGTCTTTGGGAATTCTGTTAAGCCTTGAAGCACCACAGAAAGTACAAAAGGCTTTCATTGCAGATTGTAAGTGAATTCCCTCAAGAAGGTTCTTGGCATCCTGTGGAAGTAAGTGAATCACTGGGTACTCTGCCTGCTGCATAACTACTTATTGTTTTATTGTACAAGAGAGTAAAAAGTCACATAAAACCTTGCATATTATAAATGACCAGGGTATAATTCAGACCTGCCTATGTGTGCATTAATTTACACATTGGTCTTTTTGGAAAAAATGTCAACTGAATAAATATAGCTTAGGCTGAGCACTTTAATCACGAGTGACTTTTATTATTTTTTTGTTAAATTCCACTCATCTTTTTTTCTCCCTTTCCTAGCATGTGAGTTTTTCAAGTGCAGAATGAAACCTTTTGTAGCAAGGGGGAAAAGAACTAGGACTACAAAAAAAGCATATGCCTTTTCCAAAGTCATTAAGAGCAACTTTTGGCACTTTTCATATATGGGACATAAAGCTTTACGAACCCAATCCTAAATCTCTAGGTTCTCTGACTGATTTATATGTTTACTTATGATATTGTGTATTTTCTTCTTCTGAAGAGCACAGTCAAGTCCCTTAAAATTTGTGCGCAGGAGACCTTTATTATATCAACAGAATAGTGTGAATTTCAAGAAAGTACTACGAGTTCCTTAGTACTTCAACATCCCTTGAGTCTTGATTGGATATGTATGTTTTTGAAAAGGCCAATTTTAGTTTCTCTAACAGAAGCATATATGTCCTACAGTTTGTATGGACTTTCCTGGAGCCTTTCTGAGGGCCTGATCCCCAACAAAGCAGCTGTGAGGCGCTAAGTGCCCACAGTGCCCATGGATATCCATGAGTCACCAGTGAGAAGTGTTGCGTACCTGCAACTCCCTCTGAAGTTAATGGACATAGCAAGTGCTCAGCATTTCTTCAAAGGGTGGGCGAGAGAAATGGGGAGTACCCTAACACTGAAAAAACTTGCAAGCTGAGGGAGGCCCTAAAGGAAAGAAAATTTGCTGAGACCCTCTACATACCACTCTTCACAAATCCTGCTCCTGTGGAAGGAACAGGGAACCCTTGTGCTCTGCGAGGCTGCACACCTGAAACACCTCTATATAGGCAATATATAATGGCATGAACAGCCTATATAGCTTACCAGCTGCACAGCCACCTGTGCATTATGCTCTTCCCCATGTAAGCCTTAGATAGTTTTGCAACAGTATTAAACTGGAGATGGAAATATATGGAGAAGGGATGCAAGTACTTGACATAAAATGAGCCAATCATCCCAAAATTTACATAGGATCTGCAAATGAGCTCTCCTTCCACTGAATACAGCACTAGCTAGCATTGCTGATATTTCAGTGCATGAATGCTTAATTGGGAAACCCTTATTTTTGTTTTCAGGTCCTTTGAGCTCACCAGATAAGTAAACCTCATGTATGTACAATAGCGAATATCTGAGTTTTAGGTAATCCACTACATGTGCCGTATGTATTATCCATCTTTGTAAAGGCACACATTGCTATTATTCCATTTTGCATTGCTGGGACCAGAGTGTTCAGGCTATTTGCACATTAATCTGTATGAAGCAAAGGTGAGAAGGGGATGCAAAGTTCTCAAGAAACTCCTGTTTTCTTCATGACCGCAAACCAAAACATTGCAGACACATTTGGCTTTCAGAGGATATTATCAGGTTCTTCGTTTCAGAAAAACTACAGGAGAGGTTCTTGATTCTGGGGATGAGATTTATGTAGGGAGACTGGTTTCCTGATTTGCAGCTACATCAGTGTTTCAAGCTGGATCTAGATAGTACTTCTGAAGTGAATCTCTTAATTGCCACAGTTTTTCACACTTTGCATTGCCATCTCAGAGTGTGCACACTGAATTCCTTTTGGATGAAACTAAGCCAAGAAACAATCTCCAGAGGACCATCAAATGTGTTCCAACTGCTGATGGGCATTCAGTCCAGAGTTAGTCCAAAATAAAAGACGGGGATGTCAGGCCCTTTGCACACACGGCTGTGAATTACAGAGCTTCTCCTACTGCTCCATGTGATGTCTGATGTAGACATAGAATCATAGAATAATCGAATTGGAAGGGACCCATCAGGATCATTGAGTCCAACTCCTGACCCTGTGCAGGAATCACACCAGGTCCCCAAGAGCATTGTCCAAACACTTCTTGAACTCTGTCAGGCTTGGGGCTGTGATAACTTCCCTGGGAGCCTGTTCCAGCACCCAACCACCCTCTGCATGGAGAACTTTGTCCTGATATCCAACTTAAACTTCCCCCGACTCAGCTTCATGCTATTTCCTTGAATTCTGTCCCTGGTTACAAGAATGAAGAGATCGGTACCTGCTCCTGTGCTTTCCTTCGTGAGGAAATTGAAGACCACAACGAGGTCTCCCCTCAGTCTCCTCTTCTCCAGGATGAACAGACCAAGTGACCTCAGCTGCTCCTCATACAGTTTCTCCTCCAGACCCTTCACCATCCCCATGAGCCTCCTTTGGACACTCTCCAATATCTTAATGTCTTTTTTATTTTGTGGCTCCCAAAACTGCACACAGTACTTGAGATGAGGCCACACTAGTGCAGAGCAGAGCAGGAAAATCCCCTCCCTTGCCTGGCTGTCAGTGTTGTGCCTGATGCACCCCAGGTGGCCCTCCTGGCTGCCAGGGCACTTCTGACTCATGTTCAACTTGCCACTGACCGGGACCCCCAGGTCCCTTTCTGCAGTGCTGCTCTCCAGCATCTCCCTATCACTTGATAGTTATCAGGCAAGATGAATAAAGTGCATCATTGATGTCTCCTCCTTCCAGTTGTGGTGCCAGAGGGAATCTCCATGAAGTTGTTGAAAGAGGTACCAATATAATGTATGTAGGTTTTCCCCCGTTCCATTGCAGAAATTAAGCTAATTAAGATCATGATTTACAGTATCTTTCCTTCAGGGCTCTTTGACAATTATGTTACTCAGTGTGTGAAACATAACTGCATGGTATCAACTACAGTCTAAACAGAAGAAGAGAGATGTGACCATGTATGTACTACATTGTGCTGCAGATTGTCTTCTACAGATGCAGCAGAGCTAGAGAATGGTTTCTTCACCATCCTTGCTGTCCATGGATTATCTGAACCACAGTGGTGGCATGTCTCCTGTACTTTCAGCCATTTTCAGATGTTGCAGATGATGGTATGATTATTTGATTCTACTAAAATAAGTTTTCCAATGGAAGATTTCCTCATAAAGGTTTGTATCAGCTTTTTATTTTGTGCTTTTCTGTTATCTCTCTCTCTCTGAGTTTACTTCTGAGATATTTTGTCTCCTCATGAAATATATATCCCATTTTTCTGGGGTAACAGCTGAAATGCTACCATTTCCAAAATGATCCTGCAGCATCATAAGCAATGGCAGTATTTGTGAAGAGGACAGCCTTCTCTATGGGCATTTGAATATGTCTCTCTGGTGTCTCTCTGTATCTCTTTGAAACAACAAATCAGTCTGAATTTTCCCATGTTTATTTATACAAATGTTGGCTCCTTCTGATCTAACTTTCTCCTTGCCTCCCTGGAGTGCCAGCCAGAGTCCTGAACAAATTAGTGCTCTCCTGGGTATCTCGGGTACTATGTTCACTCAGCACTGAGGCTGAGTACAGCTTCAGACAGCTATGAGTACAAAGGTAAAAGAAAGGAAAGATTATGTTCATTCTGTGCAACAATTGGTTAAAGCAGAATGAATGTGCAGAGGATGTAACAGGGAGAGCTGCTGCAGAGGTTCCTTGTTTTTGTTAAGGAGTAGAAACATGTACAGGTTAAGCCCAGAGACATGCATTTGAGGGTAGAACATGATTGGAAGGAGTGACTGTAGTTTTTATTGATAATACATGTTTTAGTTTCCCTTCCCCTAGAATAGAAAGAATGCCTCATCTGCAAGAATAATCCACTCCTTTTGCTGAGACAAATGACTCAGCCTTCTTCCTCATGGTTCATTCCATTGTAAATACAATTAATGACTCAGACTCAGAATGTTTCATTTCCTGAAAATACAGTTATTGCCTTGTAAAGCAGAGGATCTCTTCCCATTATCCCTTTAGTGACAGAATAATAATCACTACAAGTACAGAAAACTCATCTTAGTCCAGCTGAGTTCAGTTGGAGAGCAACTGGTTTAGATCTGCTCCTACTATTAAGGGAGGAATGTCTTTATTTGTATTACACATGATGATTACTTCTGATTATCTCTGCAGAGCTTTAAATAAGCAGGGACTTCAGTGTCTGATTAAAGAAACACTGAGTTCTGAATTATTTCCTCCATATGAGTGGAATTTAAGGAGATTCCTGATGTGAACCAAGCCCCAAGAAGGCAAGGTTATCTCCCTTTAGAAGGCATGTATGTGGTTTCTCCAGCATCTACCTTGTCTTTCTCAGGTGATGTAAACCAACACTGCTTTTGTCAGCATCAGTGGAGCAGGGACAGTTTTCACCAAAAGCCTCTGGCTCTGTTTTTTCTGCCTTCCTATAAGAATTCTGTTCGCAAATGGGATGCTGCCTTGAGCGTGCTTCCCAAAAAGGACACAACAATGCACCCACATGCATTTTGTTTCTATCCTGTGAAGTATTTTACCACCCTGAAGAAAAATCTCTGTGCTGAAGCCTCAGTTCTGTGATACTGGAAAGCTGTTTTCACACCATTCGTAGCTTTTACTGTCAGATGGTTTTCCCTGCAGTAAACATGAGACATGCATACAGAGGCACTCAAGGCCACGCTTCAGCCCCATAAAGAATCAACAGAAGTATTTTATGGACTTCCAAACATTTTGAGCAGCAGCAGTTAGAGATTTTCTCTACTGCTGACAATCTGCAACAAAAAGTAAGTTTTGGGGAAGTTTTTAAAGAGGCTAGCACAGCAAAGGAGTAGCAGCACTATGCTTGCAATCTTGAGGGATTTAACAGTAAGACTCAGGTTGTGGTGTTGACTGCCAGAGAGACTAAACAACAGCACAAGGAACTGAAAAAGTATCAAAGGTATTTCCCCAAAGATTAGCGACCTATGTTGCCATTGTAAGGGAGGGAAGGAAACGTAAGGCTCTTTGACAAAACCTGAAATAGGTCGCCAGAAGCAAGCAAACCTTGGAAAGCTTGACCTGCCTGACACTCCAAGAATTTCCATGTGCAAGACAATAATGCGTTAAGGGAATTCACCAATATTACTTCAAATTTCCTCAGAAATTCCTCAGGAAAAAGGAGCCTCAGTACATAACTAAAAGGAGATAGTAAATCTCACATGAAATATCCACTAGGTAGAAATGTGGAAGGAAGCTAGCACATTAGTACATGGCCAAGAGCTAGGGGAGGGAGACAAAATCCTCAGTTTGTCTGTGCTGAGGTGGTCCAGGTCAACATACCATTCTCTAGTTGAAAGAGGATCTTTGTCCTCTTCTGGAGGATCCCCAGAATTCTAAAGGAGCTGAGAAAAGAGAAATTCTCCAGAGTCTTCTTTCCTGAGCTGTATCTTACAGCTGCTCTACAGGAGGTTGCAATTTGCCCAGCAGAGCCAGTAGACGAAATTCACCAGAGCAGCTTTGTTACTGTGAAGAGGGTCTGGCTCAATGTGCCATAACAGAGGCATGAGGTAGATATGGTTTGTATAAGAACAGCTGAACTTCAATCTTAGTCTCAAGGGTGTTCAAACGTCTCACTGGAAATCAGAGTAACTCAGCTTCCAAGTCACTTTGAAAAACCGGAGTTCTCATTTTTCCTCATGTAGAAGCCTTCCAAATGTTTATTCACATTCAACCTTTAAAGTGCATACAAATACTGCATTTGCTAGGCCTTTTGTATAGCAGAGAAATTACCTTAACAGTTGGGGATTTTAACATCTATTTTTGTCATTTTGACAAATGTGTGTTTCTGAGAAGATGTAGCTGGTAAAATTGTTTTATTCCAGCAGGGCAAGTGAGAAAGCTCTTCTTTGCAGGACCTGAAGTAAAAAACTGTCATATCAGCAGTGTTGGAAAATCACCCTATGCTGTGCAGGGGATATGCTCCTAATTTTAGTGTAGAAAAAGCTCAGTGACTTTCTCCTGCATTTAATCTGCAAAACTGAAATTCACAGACCTCGTAGCCCTTTAGGGAAGAAGCAAATTTTTCCACCCTTCATGCAGTGGTCCCTTTTCCCAAATCATGCTCCATATAAGAAATTTGCAGTCAAAGATTACAGACCTCAACACAACCTTTACCCTCTGTTGATAAAAGACAACAGAAATCCATTAGTTCTGCCTGTTATATGATGGAATAACTGGATGCACTTTGTGCAGCAGCATAAATACGCCTCTTCTGAGGTACATTGTGGCTATACACTGAAAACTTATGTACTGCTCACATGAGCTGGAGCCTAGAAAGCTAAGCTCATGTAAGAGGTCTGGGCAGGGGCACAGGTCCTTTTTTCTCATTTTTCCATGGGGCACAATGGTTTGACATTCACAATGTGGACTTTGAAGGATGAATAAAAAGCCACAGTGGAGCATTAACTTTCTCTTACCTTCCCAGAAGTAGATATTTGCTGCAGAGTTGACACTGCTGTTCTGAGTAGTGACAGGGGAGAACAGCATCAGATAACTCTTCCCTTCACTCCCTAATCTGTAGCCAAAGTCTGGCAGTCCTACCACCCAAAGGTTTGGAGAAAACCTGTGGTACATGAGTGGAAGGATCCACACAATTTTTGTACAGTGGCTGACGGAGGAACATCTCAGAGCAGGAGCCAGGACATCTTCTTCCCCATGCCTCCCTACTTCACTGAGAAGGAAGCACGAGGCTGGATAGGGCTGAGAGGCTGAAGTGAGGACAGGAAGATGGGAAGGGAGAAAGAAGGGGGGGAAAGGGGCTGACAGAAGGAGTGGGGTGAAGAGCAGACAGAAACCAGAAAAAGGAAGGATTTTCATGTCTCCCTTTGACACACCATCACAATTCATGAGAAAGGCAAGCTTTTGATAAGAAAAATATTTTATTCTCCTTGTTGGCTTAAATATTTGCAGAGCCCTGAGATCAGAGAAACACTCTGGGTGCCATTACACATGCAGGCAGCCATCACATTAAAGGTGGGAATAAACACAGCAATATTACTTCAGTATTACTTCAGTCATGAACGAATCTGGACGCTACAGTGAGGGCTGGAGGGTTACAGATGGGATCAAGAGGTGGCTCATAAAACAATCTTGACCTTAGGAGCACTTTCACACCCTGCGAGAGCTTGTGTGCATCTGTGTGAAAGCAGCCCCCACAGACCTTGCTGCTATACCTCCACCAGATGTGAGGGCCCATGGGCAGCATCTGGTGCTCCAAAACTGAGTGCACCAATGTTATATGAAAATCCACATCACACCCTGCACATAAGTGAAAGCAGACTGCTGCAGGGTAGATACAGCATCAAAAACTAGGCTGCCAGAAAGTGTAATCTTCTTCCAGGAAATTTATTGCTTGGAGGACTCTGTGCTATTCCCACAGGAAGATATTGGCTGCTGGTGGAGCCATGGGCCTGCCCCAGCTGCTCCTGCATGCAGCATGCAGGGCTGGGGTGCCAGGGCAGGAGCAAAGCTGTGCTTCTGCTCTAGAGATAACAGGCGATTGCACACCTGCACATGCACACACCCCACCGACACTGTGCCACTACTCCTTCCACCCTGGTAGTAATTTTCTTGCTTTGGCTTGTTTTTAAGGACTCAGTGGGTATACCTGTGAAGTGGTACATGAGCTTGTGCTTTGTGCCCATGGAGAGAAGAGGGGTGCAACTGAGGGACTGATGGGACAAGCCCTCTGTCGCTGATCCAGTCTCACTAAACAAAGGGTGCTTGTCCAAGGAAAAGGAAAATCAGCATCCCACCCAGGTGGGGACCAGCTCCAGGTGGCTCAGAAGTGCAAACAACGTATACCCTTGCTTCTGTCTTTCTCATTTCTGTTTTTACTGATCTTACACACACACACACACTATTTTTAACCTCTGAAAAGAAGTTAGTAGGATTTTTTTTTCCTATTGGCTACAAGCTGTGGTGAAATGACTTCATATATTGACTAAACTTTGTCTCCAAACATGTTGAAATATTTGTGCGAGGGTTATGTATTGGAACCCGTCAGAGTGCTGTACAGATTGATGCAAGTGACACACTGTTTGCCACGATACTGAGAATGCTGGGATCTGTCAGCTGGCCCAAGCACAGTTCAATGCACAAAGCACTTCTTATACCCACCCCTGTTAGCCCAGCCTCATACTAACAAAAGCTGGGAGTCCATTTAGCTCATTGTAATCTGCAGATTCATTCACAAATGTTTTCCAGCAGATGTGCAAGCCCCTCTACAAATGGCACATATGTAGATGGCTGCATCATGTATGAACATGCTTTGCTTCACAATTTTTAACATACTTCTTAAAAACCCTTGGCTCCCAGGCTTAAAAAACAGAGATTCCAGTTGCGTGCAGAATTTTAGCTTATAAATGACTCCTCTTTGCCTCAATGGCCATACTTGTCCTGAGGAAATGTGACTTAAACTCAGACAGAAGAGACTTTTCTTGATTCTCTTTCAATTTCAGTTGACAGGGCATATGACCACTGCACCACAGGGCCTGTCGTGGGGGTTTTAAGCCTTTATTACACCTAGATGGTTGGTGCTGACAGAGCCAGCTTTGAGTGTGAGAGATGGTGGCAGGCACTGTGGGGCTGGCCCGTGAGACTGGACCATCAGTCCCCAGTAGCCATGGGGTAATATGGGCCACCCTGTGACAGCCTCATTCTTTGAAGGCTGTGACATGTACATGGTGCTACAAGGCAGGAAAATATTAGGAAGCAGCTCTGGGAAGGTGGCTGCCTCCAGAGCCACCCCTTTGAAACAGTGATGGAGAGGATTGGTGTCAGAGAGATAGACCTTGACACCACGTCTGTCTCAATCATCCTGGCCATATCACCAAGGCTGCTAGCTTCAGGGCAGTCTGTGTGCCTGTGCTCACAATGACATGGAGCCGTCCTTGTAGGAGTGTGGGTCCAAGGCTGGGAGTAACCATGAATGATCCTTTTGTCCCCTTTCCCTCCTCCCCTTCCTCACACCAGCACATATATATCCTCAGGTGGCCAAGGACCAGGGTACAAATTTGACTTCTCCTTAGTCAAAACTTCCGCTAATTTGATCATGGTTTTGCCAAGGAAGGAATAAATATGGAGCAGGGACTTTGGGGATTTGTGCTATAAAAGTGAGAGCTGGAGAAACCAAGGCTGAAGCAAATATTTGAAACAAGCAGTCACATCCAGGCATCCTGGCTCCCTTCTATTTGTAATTCTGGCCTCTACCCCTGGCCTCAACTCCTCAACTCCTCAACTCCTGTCCCCATTTAGGGCACAGACTATCAGTTGCCAATGGGAGACCTCTGACATTTGATAACAACAACATCCTGAGTTTCATGAGAGCCAAGTCAGACCTAGGTCAGGCCAAGCCACAAGGCTTGAGAGCCAGCTTCCTACTTCTGACCTGTACACTGGTGCTGTGCACAGCTCTTTGTCCCAAACTTCTGCAACACATTTATCAAGCATACTCATATGCAGGCAAGCTGGAAATTTTACCCTTCTGAATGCAAAATAGATCACCCCACACAATTCACCCATTTGTGCAAGTGTATTTCACCTTGGTGCCAGCATACACATATTTCCAGGTACAGCATATATCTTTATCTTGTGAAAATTCAGACACTTCTTGTCTACTACCTGAAAATTTGAGGTTTGTCTTTTCCTTTAAAAGCTTTAATGTCCAGTCTAGAAGCAGTTTAAATACCCAGAGATCTGGAGTTAAAACCAGCTGAATGATCCCCAATGCAGTCTTAAAAATGAATTTCCTATTCCCTCAGGTGTGGAGAAATCTATTACTGCAGTTGGGCCAATGAATTGGGCACGTTATTTCTTTCATTTTCCCATTAGCCAGTGTGTAATAAAGTACCACAGACATCAAGCATTATTTAAATCTCCACTTCTGCTCAATATGCGTGTTTGTGTAAGGTATAGGATTTTCTTCCTTGGTCTCTTTTCTGTTTCAATTTATCTCCCTCACTCAGGAGTTTGCTGGTGAATACAATGGTTTCAGACTGTAGAGAGCTGCAGCTAATTTTCTTATTCTGTTTCAATAAATGGCTCTTGACCCTTACAGGAGTAGGTTAGCCTTCTCATGTGATTGTAATATCTTGAGTCCCAGCCACAGAGCTCCTAATATTCATTGCATAAAAAATACATCTTTCATACATGGCTGTATTTGTCCTTGTTTAATGCTTTTTCTGCATATGCAGCTCTGAAAATGCTGACCTTGGAAATGTCGCATTGTAAATGTGTTTTTCTGAACACCCTAGTTCTCCTTGGTCAGGTAGCTTTTACTGCTTGGCCTACCATGAAAGAGGAAGGAAAACCTCCACACCATGGGAAAAATATAAATCTCTTGCTGTAGGAAGCAGGGTCCTTGTGGGCATAGGTGCGCCTTGGAGGCATCATCTGAGAATGGCAGGAGAGACATGAAGGGCAGAGTTTCAGTAGTCACAGATCCTGATATCTTTATGTTTGGGTGAGAGCTGGGAAATAAGCTTTGGGAAGCAGGCTTTGATATTTAAATGCCTAGCAGAGTTAGGACAAAAAAAATCATATTCAAGTGCTTTTGAGAATCCAACATATAGAGCTTTGAAGGTATAAATGCAGCACACGTGACAATCATGCTTGGCAATTAATCATGCTCTTGAGAACCAGCTACATACAATAAAGAGATCTATCATATTCTACAGATTGTAGGGATTTTATGTATCATTTACGTATCTTTGGGATAAGGTTTTAGCATATGCAATCAAAACCCATGAGCATGAGGAAAACCAGTGGCTATCCTGTGTCCTTTCCACAATACCATTCTGTCAAGTATAAATTGGACAGGCATTTCAATTTATTTACTGCCATTTCTCAGCTATAAACATTTTGAATGGTTTAAAACACTCAAACCTTGTCATATAGCATCAACAATAATGAAAAGAGCAAATATTTTGCAAGCTGAACAGCATCTGGATTGTTCAACAGCTAAACGATACTAGCAGAAACTAAAACTTGGTGAAGTTACCTTTGAAGGACAACATACTTCTCCTTATAATATTTGTTGTTAACTCAGAGGCTTCAGGTTAATTATTTTGCTTCCAGCATATGAATCGACAGTTTGACTTTGCTAGATGCACAGTTCTGTACCTCTGAATCCTAAAGGCATATTGTTTACACAACATAATCAGCAAATTAAAATTATCTTGTTCACAGAGGATCTGGTTCCCACAAAATATCCACACCCTTCCTTGCTCATGAATTATAGATGTCTGGAGCCTTTACCAGAAACTTGGCTGGGCTATGTAAAATAATTTTCTGGAGTGTGTGTTTTATTTTGAATGAAGCAAGCAGGCAAGAGGCCAGTAGGATTAAAATGGATTCTTTATTTCAAACAACTCACGAAATACAGCAGCTCCTACCATTTTGTTAGTGTCACCTATTTCTTTCCAGATCCCTTTTCCAGGCTTTGACTGGTGCTCTCAAGTACACTCTACATCTCTCAGGGCACATCAGAGGGTGCCCAGGGCCAGTTGCCACTGGAGAGCCAGTGGACATGAGAACAAGGAGACTCTTACTGGAGCCCCAGCTGCCAAGTCACTGGGTCCATTATCCCAACCCTAGCATGAGGAAGCGACATCCATCTTGCTGCTCACTCAGCTTAAGGGAAATAATTCCTCCAGCTATAATTTGGAAATACTGTGAAGCTTTAATTCTCTGAAATCATAACAAAGTGCTCTCAGATTCCCTGATGAAAAAGAGAATGCTCTGTATCTATCTAATATTATGTTGCATTCAAAGCTCTCTGAATTTATTTGGACAGGATTAACAGAAGTGTATTGAACACAGGCAAAATAATAAATGAACCACATCCACAAGAGCCAGGATAACATGAGGTACTCTGGCAGTGCCAAGAACTGTCCTGCTTGAACAAGCACAATGCAGTGACCTTCTCCACTCAAGCAAAATCTACCTGCGTGATCTCTTTTAAGTCACTGCAACATTTTTCTCCTTGTTGAATTTGATACAAAATTACTGAGAAACCATACAAACCTGAAACAAGGCATATGGACCTCCTTTGTTGAAGAACAGGTATCCTGACAGCAGCAAACATACTACCTCTAGTGTCAGGAAAGATTGTAAAAAATATTTCTTGGTGCAATTAAACTAAAAGCTGCCAAATCATTTAGCAATGACCTCTGACAGGAGAAATCAAACCTGTCTTGGACTCCTGCCACAATTACTGTTTCTATGTCAGTTGTCTTCTGCTGTCAGACCTGGACAGCCCTGGTTCCTGCCCTATGCCTGTGTCAGCAGAGCTGAAGTGTTTCTGATTTCCAGCAACAGCCACCCCTAAAGGCCTATGAAAGTATTTGCTCTTATCCACTGCCCTTGGGTCCTCATCATACAGGAATCCCTTCCAAGGCCACCGCCCTGAAAGAATAGATCATCCTTTTGCTATCTGACCTCCAGAGAGCCAAGAAATGGCCTCTCCCACAACTAAAAATCTTTCCTGCCTGATGATACCCTCATTACAAAAGTGGCCTTTCCACCTCTTTAATCACTACTCCTTCTTTCTCCTTTTGTCTTTCCATCTCACTGCTTATTAGTTAGCTCAGCTCAAGAGCTTCGAGTTTTACAGGCTGTCAACATCACAGGCACTAATGCTTGCAGAGCACCCCAAGCTGTGGGAACAACTGCTGGCCCCATGCCAGCCCCTCTCCCAAAATTGCATCTTCCCTATCCCGCATTTCACAGCTGAGGCTGGGATGGACAGAGGTGAGTGCTTCTAGGCTAGGACAAATGATACTGAAAACGAGGGAGAAAAAGGGTAAAAAAAGCACAAGAGCCCTGTAGGTGCAATTGGCAGCTGTGCGGTTAGGAGGACTTGGAGGGCTCCAGAAAGAAAGGATTTCTCTGTGCACTTTCCATGATTGATTTTGAAAAGATGCCAGGCAGAACTCTTCAGAGCTAAGCGCAAGTCATAAGCATGATGGTGACATCTTTAAAACTGGCCACCTACCAATGGGCTTTTACAGGGCCAAAGCGATAAGGCTGGTAGAAGATAATTTTCTTTGTTGTAGTGAAATCACGCAGACCTAATTCGTATAGCTGTGTAGGTATTTATCCAAGAACATATGCTAAAGAAATACCTATGTCACTGAGGCAAGAGCAACCACCATAATTTATATGAGAAGGCTGACATTCCAGAATTAAGTAAAAAAAATATTCTTGACATTTGCCATTTTTAAATCACATCTGGGCAGGATATCCAGTCAGACAGACATTGTCACAGTCCAATTAACCAGATAAGAGGAGGAGCAACAGTTAATGTTCAAAAATACACAATTCTTCCCTCTTCCCTTGCCTGAAAATAAAAAATAATTAGAGTAGGATTATACATTTGTTATCATGAATATTAATAATCAGCCCAAGGACATGGAGAAGAGACCTTTTGACAAAGCAGAAATTAATAAGAAATATCTTAGGGAGATCTGCTTAGAGTAGATTAGAATTGTTGTTGAAAAGCTTTCCCCTCCCCAGAAGATGCTTGGAGTTCCAGTATTGTATTAAGGTAAAATACTACAAAGGCTGCCAAAAAAGCATCAGAAGAAAATTAATGTAACAGGAAAAACTGAGGCAAGATGGTGTTTCAAAGATTACAGGCTTAATGTTCAGAATTTCTCTAGTCCAGCTTTGGTAAGCGAATGGTCCAGAGTTAAAATACATGTATTCTATTTCTAATTTCTGATACTACTGAATAGGTTGTTAAAATTTATTTCCTACATGTGGTAATTTCTTTGTCTTATAAGGCAATCAACACTGAGAGATCCACTGTATTGCAATGTCCTGGTTTGAAAGACAGGTGTCCGCCAAGAAAGGCAGGAGCCTCTTTTCAAAATGGAGAATGTAAACCCCCTCCCTCCAAATTATTATAATTTTGAAATTAAGGTGGCTCTCAGGCAAAGATACGGGAATAGGAATAACAGTTCTTTACTAGGAAAATTAAAATAGAAATACAGTACTATAGAGAACAAACCCATAAACACTGAGAGAGTCAGAATACAACCTGACACCCTTCAGTCAGGGTGTTGGTACCAGTCTGATTAAATGGTGGCTGCAGTCCTCCTGGATGACAGATGTGGTACAGTTGAAGCAGTGGTCCTGTAGAAGGGTGCAGTTTTCCTCCAAAGGTCCAGTGATGATGTGCAAAGGTCTG
>VWZS01005048.1:1557-198881 GCA_013397075.1 Rhabdornis inornatus
GGGAGATATTAACGGAATCCTCTTCAGGACAGAAATGGAGAAAACTTCATCACAGGGAGAATTCTGGCAAATCTGGGAAAGGGAATGAGAGTCAGTAACTTGGGTGGGAGAAGTGGCAATCTTAGCCTAATAATTCCCATGGGATTAGATTGGAATGAAAAATTAGACAAACCTCTTTAGATGGGTCTGAGAGTTGATTTTTTCCCCCTGACTTGTTCATTCAGTTCCTGAAATGAGTCTTGTGACCCTACCCAAAAGTGGAGAGGGGAGTGCCAGGAAAGCAGGAGGTGTGCCTTGGGATCTTGACATCCAGAAAACCCTGAAAGTCTTACATCAGCCATCTTTTATTTGTCCCCCTGAGATCTTCCGGGGACTTCAAGTAGGCTAATTGAACTGGCCTTATTCCCAAACCAAAAAGGACTCCCTTAACAGATCTTGAATTAATTCTACTATTTCTCTTCCAGCCATGTCTCCTTTCCCTCAGTAAATTCCTGAACTGATCTTAAAGATAAACCTCCATTTTGTAATTATTTTTTGAGCTCCCCCAGTTGTGAGATTTTAAAGTAGAAATGGGAAAAAGGGAAAAAAAGGAGTAAGTGAAAAGGAAATTAAAGGGCTACTGGATTCAGACATGTGTCAGATTCCAATTTTGCAAAGCCATTGTAGGAACCAGAAAACCACCAGAATATGGAAGAGCAATGGCTGTGGCCCCGTTCCCCCAGGAATTCCTCCTGCAACAGCAACCCTGGCATAGGCACAGTGCCACTGGGTCCTTGGCAATTTGAACAAGCTTTGCCATGAAGAGAGCCTGTAAAAGAAGCTGAAAACATTCCCGGTTATGTCAATCCCTTTGCACCAGATTTTAAGTATTTCCCTTTTTTTTTCTACAGTGTTTTAACAAAATTGGAAAGACTGCAAAATTCCCTTTCAAATGCATTTTTCATGACCGTGTGAAAAAACCCACAGTTACTATGGTGGTAACATATGGTAGAACAGTGGTGTTCCTATTTTTATAGTAATGAGGGTGCTATTAAAGCCTGCCTGTCCCAAAGGAGCTCAGGGATCATCAGGCTCATTATTCAGAGAAAGACAATAGCAATATTAATGGAGCTCAGACATCTGTCAAATTAATCTGTAGTTTCAAGTTTAGGAATCAAAGGCAGGATTGAGATTTCCTAGCTGTGATTTCCCATTTCTGTCAAAAGCTGAGTGGCTGTGAGTGGCTCTAAAGAGATTAATTTCTATTTTTCAGCTGTTTATGCAACCATAATAACGAGGGACCTCGGAAAGTTGATATAGCAGGTCTTTAGAGAACATTCTCCTTTGTCTTGCCAGTGTGGATTGGGAAGCTGGGAGCAGCTCAAACAGCAGAAGTTACAGCAGAAATGAGGGAAGTGGATTCCATGAACATTCCATGGACGTGCACTAGTATGTAGTAAAAACTCACATGTGTTCAAATTCTAGGGATATGCCCTCTTCCTTTCCCAGCAACAGGGAGTCTCTCTTGCCATGGTATCAGGGCTGTCACTCTGTCCCTTTGCCAGCACTCCGATCATTCCAAGGGGACAAGAAGATCCTGGGACTCATGGCACAGTGTGTGAGGCAAAATCCAAATGCTGAGGAGGAAACAAGGCATGCTGAGATGTTTTTTGCCTCCCTCACTCTCCGAAGTCCTCTTCTCTTCCCTGTGTTTCTGTAAGGCTCCATCCTGCAGGAAGGGAGGATAAAGTCATCCCCAGGGCCAGGAGAGGCTGCTGCAATGCACATTGGCAGTGCCCAGAGAAGCCTGGGGCACCTGGAGCCAAGGGGAGGCTCCTGTGATCCCCAACAATCTTCTCACAGCTCCTGGTGCACAAGCTGCCTGTGCAGTAAAGAGTTGTATGAATCCTGTCCCATCTGAGAATTTAGGGGAGATGGGCTGTAAATGGGTTGTGTGCATGGAGCATGTCCCATGCTTTGCAGGGACGATTTGTGGCTGCCCTTTGTTTGCTCTTTCCTGGGCAGGGTGTGCCAGGAGTAGGGACAGCAGGGGCCAGGCATCCCTTGGGAGAGGGAAAGGTACCGTGGGTGGGTTCTGGGCAGCGTGCCTGGTGTGAGCAGTGCCCTGCTTTACCCAGTACACACTGAGCTGAAGCTCTAATCCCTGTGGGCTTTGGAAAGCTCTCTCTTCTGCCTGGGTAAGAAATAATGGGTTAATTTATGCTCCAGATGTTTAGAAAAGATGATGCCTTGAACAGTCAAGGGGATCAGGGAAGATAAGAAACCAATGGGCAGCTTCTCGATGCTTCCCTCTCCAACTCTTCTGGTCTCCAATGTTTTAATAGCCCTACTCCTACTTTGGCTCATCTAGCAAAGCCTATGGAGAGCAGCAAATTAATCCAAGCCATAAGAGCCTTTTGTATATATAAGGAATTCTGTAAAAAATTGTCAACCAATTGTCCAGACTAATTAAAAACATAAATACAATCTAATATTCATAGGAGCATGAGGACTGTAATATTTACAATCAGATACAGGATCATCAGTGAAAAACAAATTAATTATCTTTCTTATTTTTTAAGTGTTTTTGTACACTGATATAATCTGCTCTTCTTCAGTATGATTTCCTGAAGAGGGACACCTTTTTCACACATTTCTCAGCTCTAGAAACAATTTAAATGTAATCCTCCTGACAAGCCAAAAGGAATAAAGATAACTCCTGGCTTGCTGAGTTGTTGCCAGCAATCAGTAGCCTTATCTCAGCTTGGCAATCAACACAACATTACATTAACCTCCTTTTTAGCACACGCCCAGCTCCAGTTACACCCTACCAATGGCATTAAAAGTTGCATGTTTACCATGTTTTTCTTCATATAAATTATTTTTCAAAACACTCATTTCACAACCAGAATAAGTGAATCCCTACTATTGATCCTATGATTTAATTACAAAACCAGCTCAATAAGGATCCAATGAGTTTGCAGTACCAAGTGATTACCTTAGAGCAATGTTTACACTATTTTCTTGGAATTAAATCCCAAGTGTTTCTGGAAATTTTGTCACAAAAGAGGAGTTGTGCCCTGGATCCACACTTCATAAAGCATGATCTGGCTTTGCATAACTTTCCTCAAGAGCTTTAATGTATCTTGAAATATGAACTAGATGAGCCTACCTCCAGCTAGAGGCATTTTCAGGAAAATTCAAATCAGGACAGCAGTGTTTTGGCTATATTTTGAAATATTTAAATATTTTGTGGCTGTAGTAACAGTGTTTGAGCCAAGATGATGCAAGGATATAAATAAGGTAAAGTATGTAGGAAGGGACATCAGGCTATTGCCTGTCTCTGTGCACCTTGCTCTGTTGAAAGGCTTTAACTTCTGAGTTGTTTCCATACAAGTACCTCAGGCATAACCCATACCCAAAAAGAAATCTGTACTGCTATCAGGTTACACATCCAGATGACTGCAGTAATATACCTTTATCCTAAATCATATTGTCTTCCACACCACCCTAAAAAGGATTATCTGAAACTGGCTTTTTTCTGCTGTAAGTACCAAAAGTTTAAGGAAGTTGAATTCAAGTGCTTAGAGCCCTAAGGAAAAGTGAAAGTGGCTTTCCCAGTGAAAGTAGCTATTTTCAGAGTCAGGCACACAGATGGGACTTCATTTCAAGCTTTACATGCTTTGTTCTCTCCATCCATCATATTTCATTTTAGCAGAAGTCAGGGTTTCCATTTCCCACTCATGCACGATTAAGGCAGATATGAGGGATTTCATCATTTGGTCACTTGACAATCTGAGGATCAAAAGGGAAGACAGAGTTTTCCAAAGAAGACCTCTTTTTTTTTCTCCTTTGCCCACAACATACAAAAATAACCAGGGAGCACAGTTCTTAGGGACTTGTAAGGTTTGTGTCCTTGTACCACTAAGGGGCAGATCCACACAGAATATGCTTTTGTGAAGCTTGCTACCAGTGAGATTTGATATGTCTCCCTCCGTGTCCTTCAGAGATCCTTGGACACTTAAAAACTGAACTGGATCATGAGCTCTTTGGTGTCATCTATCTTGCTAATCACTGTGATGAGGTGTCCTCCTCCTCACACCCTGCAGTGACTCCACAGTTGCTTGTGTTCTAGGTGACCTTCTTAGATATGTCCCACAACTCTCCTGGCTGATTCCCACGGGGCTTCAGAGTAAACACACAGGATAGGAATGGGCACAGTGATTTATAGAGTGCTGCTGCCATTCCAGGACTACCCACAAGTGACTAAGCAAATCTGCTTCAGAGGAAGAGCAGAGGCAGGGAAGGGGAACAGGCTTGTGACCCTTGGGCAGTGTGTCATGACCTGTGCTTTAAGAGTATCTGGCTTAAAATATTGCTGGAATGTACAAGGTCTTAATAGGTATGGTAGAAGAGATAGAAGATAGTAACATGTTGGCAGCAAGGAAAGCAAACATTATCTCACACTGGAAAACATACTGAAAAGAGATAATACAACACCTACATGCACTGTAAATGCTTTTGCTTCTTGAATCTGTCTTCAAGAATTCTGTTGCCCTGAGTGAACTTTGGAACAGGTTCTTTGATAAGGAGACAACTCCCCAGAGTTCAAGGAGAAAGAAAAGGGAATATTAGGACACATGGCATTCTGGAAAGTTTGAATACTGGAGGGGAAAAAGATTAAATTCTGCTGTGATTGTACTGATAGCAAACTAGAGATGAGGGTTTTCTAGAATGGCAATTCCTTAGTTGTATATGTCATCCTGAACTTTGGTATTGTGTGTTTCTAGCTTGAACTCTACAGCCCAGGGGAATTTCCAATTGCAGGGACCCAAAGGTTTCAGTGAAAACATGTCCACCTACTGCTGAAAGTGGAGAGTGATGTGGAGGATTGGAATCTATGTGGGACCTCTGTGGGATGAATATATATCCAAGCAGCAATTAGCCTAAGCGTATGAAGAGAATCCTGTGACAATGAGGTTTGGCATTAAGGACTAATCAATTTCTGGTTTTACCTTCTACATTCCTGTGTATTTCAAATGGGGAATACAAGGGGAAAAAATATCAGGGATCCACAGATGATCACAATTTCTCTGTGCTGGCTAAAGAAAGCTTTGGTTCTTACAATCGAATGCAGTGGCCTTAAGCTGTTTTGATGTGTCATGAATTTCCTTTGAACTTCCAGAGACAGTATTATACTGACATTGATACCAATTTGTGGTTTCGGTTTTATATTTTTGTATTATCATCAGAACAATTTGTTAGAAATAGGACAAAAGTTCTTTGAACTGTGAAAGACTGAATTAATCTTCCCTCTCTTTACCCCTTGACAGACTGTAACATCCATACCCAATTATATAGTGTTAAAGTTCTTCTGTAATTAGTTTGTAATTTACTTTTGGGTTTATAATGCCTTTGTTTTAAATTATTTTCTGTCTCACAGAATTTGCAAGTCCTCCACAGTTCTGTAGGCATAGCTAATAAGCAAGTTTCAAAGAGCCATGAGAAATCCTGTGGAAATACACAGAAGTATACCATGAATAGTAATTGAATTAAAGTCAACCAGACAGATGATATTTTTTTTTTGCAATGGATCTTCTTTGTATAGCTTAGAGAGGATGTCTCCAGCAGTTTTTATCATATTTTATATTTTGTATGGCATTTGTATTTCGTTTTTTGGCCTCTTGCCAACTTAATGGAAGTTGAATTTTTCCATATATGACTATATAGAAACTGAACAGAGGTAAAAATGCACAAATTAACATTTATTAATGTTTTCCCAGCCATGAAGAAAAGATCTGGTTACAGTCTGTGCACAGAGATGCATTTAGAGTCTTTCTTTCTTGAAATGGAGCATCTGCATTGTGAGTATGACCTAATTTGAAGCTCACCTAGATTGAGGAATGATTCCATCACTAACACAGAATTTAAACCTCCACACCCTCTACTTTCCATTTCCCTCCTACTGTCATGCTGGATTTTCTCTTCATGAAATCACCATTGCTGGTGTCTCCAGAGCAACACTGATTGCCTTTCTGCTGGGTCAGCTTAACTCCAGCACTGGTTAACTGGGCAGAACTTTGTGCTAAACAGGAACTCAAGTGACAGGATCAGTATAGCTCCTTTGAATTTTGAACTTAAAAATATTCACTTTACAGTATTCATTCATCAGAAAAATCACATCTCTGGAAGCCTAAGATCCTAGTAATGAATCATAATGAGATTCTGATTATTTATTTTAGGTTTCCAGACCTAGCCACACTTAGCTGTATTTTATTAGAAGTGCCATTACTCAGGGAATCAGAAAATACATTTTCATGATGCATTTGATACCCATGGTGAGCAAGAGAAATCTGTCTTGTTCCCTGTACATTTTTAGAAGATGACAGTTTTGGATCACCATGTGCAGTGGGCCAAACTGGTTATATTAAACATGTAGGAAAAGAACATTAAGATGTATTTTTCAGCTACATGACAGCAAGAAATACCTTCAAAGAACCCTTCCTGGAGTTTCTGGTTTTATCAGGGTATTTGGTCTCTCTGGTTCAGTGCCTAGTAAAAATAGTCCAGCTTTAATAAAGCACAGATGTTGACATATTCACTCACCTTCATCATTGCATGGATGCATTTCATACTGAATTTCACCTAAGGAATTTAAGACTTTACAGATAAAAATCAAAAACACTTCTTGCTTCCCATTGGGATCATTGCTGTTTTTTCAGATCAAAGATACCCCATCAACATAATGACTTGAGATGGAAAATTGTGATTTTTTTTTAATGTACTAATGGAAAGATTAATGTGGCTTAAGTATGGTAAGTTTAGCACCTTTGTCCCTTAACCTTGTTTAGTGCTTATGCCACTAGACCATATTTTTGCAATTCTTTCCTTAAATCCTTCTTTGTCCTTAGCTATCAGCAAGGGTAGTCATCTATAATAAGGTTAGGATTTGGTTTCAATATAATTAAATATATTTTCTGGCTGAATACATTCCAAGCATTCCTTGGAAATACTTCCTTTTTCATGTCGAGAAAGCCCAGTACGTTTAAATTTCAAACAGTACCATTAGTGTGCAATCCAGTACTTTCTTTCTAATGACACATCAGATCTGGAAATTCCTCAGTCAGTTCAAGACAGGCAAAGGAGCTGCAGGACTGATGCTATCACTACCATTTATCACTGGAGCACATGACAACTTTGCTTATTTTCATTATTTATTGCTGTTTAAAAAAAAATAACAGGCTCTACTGACTATGTGTTGTCTCTTTACGAAATACATTATGCTCTGTGCAGGGTGGGGTTTGTAATGCAGGAGACCACAGAGCCACCAATGTTCAGGAAACTTTGCCATATGGACATAGAAATTTTCTTTCTTTCATGCACATTTATCACAGACCATGAAGGATCCAGAGAGTCTTAAACAGATACAGATTCTCTTTTTAAAAGTGGTTCTCTTCTTCTTTCACAATTTTGCTGATTAGGAGAAAAGATTAGTTTTTCCACATCTAGCTGAGAGTTGACTTTACTAAATTAAATTGGGAATGTATAATTAAGTAGAGTCTTCATAGGGCATAATGTTACATGGGCTTCTATATATATAGAGAAGACCCTAGTGATAAATGCAAGACTCAAGCCTACCTTCACTGTACCCATGCTTGACCAATGCAATATCCTTAAAATAAAGAGACAGATATCATCATTTTCAGATTTTGGTTTCTGTCTTGTGCTTCCTTTAATTTTTCTTTTGTAGGCTGAAATACAAAGTACAACAAAACAAAGGTCTTAGCCTTCAGACCATCGACGTATAAGGGTCTGACACAACTTCCCATTAATGGAGTTCTTTGGGATCAGTCAGTAAGTGTGGTATTTTGTTTGTTCTACTCATTATAATTTTTTTCTGCATGTTAGTGAGATTTTACCACTGCTATGGCATTGCTTCAGCAGAACCAAGAAAGCATTTGGACAGCATACTTTCGATAGCATGCAGCACTGACTTCAACCATATTCAAGTCAAAATAGTAATGACAAATACTGAAGGCTATTATCCAGGCTATTAAATTCAAATAAATTACAGGAGCAACAAGAAACCCTGTTTTTTGTTCTAAGATCACATGATCTTAGAAGATAGAGTTGTGAATGCCCTTGGGAGGTCTCTTTACTCATCTCTCCAGCTGTGGCATGACCAAGCTCTTCTCAAAAACCTGTGCAGAAAAGTACTCCCCACTTTTTCTGGCAGGCAGTTCGAATGCTTTGCTACCTTTCCATGAGAGAACCCATGCCAAGAGTCTGATCAGACTTTGTTGCTGCAGTTTAAGCCTGCTGCATCTTGGTTTAGTATTGTTGGAAATGGAGAATGGGCTTATCCTTCCTGACGTACTGTAGTCTTTCACATAGCTGAAGGCCGTTAACACGTAGTATTCTATTCTGCCATTGCCTTCCCACAGTTCCCATTTCTTTTCATGAATTATATTTCGACTAATGACTTTTGTTTCCTTCCTGTGGACTCCAATATTTATCTGCATCTTCAAGTGTAGTGCCTAAAACTGGACATAGGAACCCTTCTCAGGCTTCCCAGTGCCAAGCAGAATAGAAGATTTCTATCCTGCACCTTGAATCAGAATATTCAGCTTTTTGGTGTTCCTTGTAAATGATTTCTTTCATTATTTTGACAACTGATCAAAACAAAATCTGTGTCCATTTGTTTTCTCCTGAAGGAGTAGGAAACTTCTAATGAACTGTTAAAGGTTCACATGCAAGAAGACTTAATAGCCATACTCTTTTCCCATAAAAATCTTTAGAATATTAACTATTGTCTATAATGTGAACAAGATTTGGCCCTGAGTAGACATTAGTGCTTGATAAAATAAATTAGTTCCAAACTCTGTAATTAATTGAAGTGCACAGCAGTTTGCAGGCTCATGTCTAACCTTTTGTCCTATTCCCCAAGAAGAAATTGAAGTGGGTTGTGAATATGTAGCTCACAATAGCATGCGAGGCTTGGAATAAATGCTTTCCTTCTAGGAAAATTAGAATAGGTCTGTTTGAGAGCCAGTCTTTTCTGCTTTGCAAGGAAAATCCTAGCCTTGGATCTATAGGCTGTCCCTTGCAAAGAAGCTTAAATTTCCCTGACTGTGTAGTCCTTTACTTTGATCATGTTCCATGTGTACAAGACAATCCAACCAATCTGTCATTTGTGACTTAAACCTTGAGTGTTATAAATAAATGCTGTGCAACCGCTGGCTAAAGGACAAATCAGAACATTAGGACGATTAAGAGAAAGCAAAGCATCAGTCCAACTACAATAAAGCTAATATCATTCAGTCCACTGTAATTTAAAACAGCTGTCAGCTAGTCCTGGCTTGTGATACAACAGGCCAAATTCTTGGACACTGAGTTATTCTTAGAAATATGCACACAGGCATTGGCAACTCATGCTGCAAATTGCCTGTTGCCAGTACCCTGTCAGTTACATGTGCCAACAGATATAAAAGCTATTGTTCTAACTCATGAAAAATAACTTGAAGTTTTTAATTTCAAGTTACTCAACGATTTTGGGGACATGGGAGGAAATTAATTTTAAACTAAACCTCGCACAAATGAGAAATAATTTCATAAATGTTGTTTAATTCATCCCAAAAGGTAAAGGACATTCTGTTCACTCCTTGTAATGAACAGTGTGGGACCCAGCCTGGCAACATCAAGTGAGGGATGGGAAAAAAAGAGAGAACAGGACAAAGCTGCATGCCCCAAGAATGAAAGAAAAAAAAATCAGTGCAAAATAAGTACACATCATGCTTTTCATAAAAGTCATAATACATGTTATTTTAAGTCTGGTCTGTTGAAATGTACACTCTCACCTATTTCATCTACCCTCTCTTTCAAAGATCCATGCAGCTACCGGCATTTCCTGTGTAATATCACTTAGGAGAGTGAAAACATAAGTGGAATTTCCAATAAAAATGTTGTTTGATACGAAGCTCAGTTATTTCCACATTAGACCATACTTTTAGCCTCAAGAGCAGAAGCATTGCCCTATTGAAAATTTGTATTGGGGGTTGGAATTTGTGGTATATACTATTCTTCTGTTCACAGAAATGTGTGGATCACATCTTTGCCTCTTCTCTTTACTTTTCCCCTTCTCTCCTGTTCCTTAATTGGATGCCCATGCTTTCACAGATGGTGACTACTGTAGGTAATTTGGGAAAGAAGGATGGCAGGAACACATATCATCATACTGTTCACATGACATGTTGATGAAGTAATCCTCTATTCAGGAACTTTGTAGCTTTTATTGAATTTTACATATAAGATGGAATGGAAAACTGCACTGGTTGTTAAAAAAATCATTTGTATTGCATTTTGTGAGTAGCTCAGATGTCTCACTTATGTTAGGAGTTCCAAAACTGCTCAAGCTTATCCTTTCAATAAACAGGAGAACACAACAGGATCTTTAGGTGTGCAGCAGATGGAGTGGAACTCCTTCTTGTCAAGGTTGTGACACCCAAGTGCATGTATGAACTCCTGGGAAAGTTTTAATTCAGAATTTGTGGTGCTGTTGAAGTTTAAACACCTTCCTGGTAGGCAGTGACTGATCTGTGGTATTAGGAATGCATTTTACATGCCTAAGTCCTCCTTTGTTGCTATGTCTAAATGCCAATTGAGTTGTAATGTAATTTTTATGTCAAAGTAAATAAATAGATTAAAAATTGTTTTCATTGTATCTAAAAGTTGGTGGTTTTTTCACACAGATTTGTAATTACTTCATGCTCTGATTGCTTTGGTGGTTTATTTGCTCAGAGTTGATGAAAACCTTATATTTTGTTTTCATCTGTTTTGATCAAGGTTTTAGTTTAAGCACTAGACTTGAACAAAACAACTCACTTGTTTAATTTCATCTGATCTTGTCTTCTGATCCAAATACTTTGACCGGCAGTGGTTCTTCAAGAGTCATAAGCAAGTTTGTGAGTTCTACAGTCAGGCTGAGGACCAGAATTATCTTGTAGATGACTCAGAATTCAGGTGCAAATCCATCAGTTGCTCCTATTGTGCTCATTGTATGAGGCTCCATCAGAGGCCTTTTGTTCCTTACAAATTGAAGTACTACATACCAGGGGTCACAAAGAAGCCTATTTTTCAAAAGGCAAGAATTATTCTGGATATATAGCTTGTGATTGAGCAAGATCTACTTGGTGGTGGAACAGATGTCAGCAGAAGTTGAATTATTTCTGTTTTAGAAGAGGACTGGCAATTAGTAAATGGCCATTTACACTGCTGCACTGGGGAGCCTTACTGCTTCACAAATGTCTGATATAAGACTCGTAGCATAAGGTATTGCTCCTATTTTGCAGATGGAAGAAGCTGGGGGTAGGGAAGTGCTCCCACAGGAAGCCTTTGGCAGAGCCAAATAATGAGACCTGATTCATGGCCTGTGCTATGGTTGCTTGATTACATTTTCCTTTTCTTCTTTCCTTGTTTGCTAGTGAATCATGATAGTGGGTGACCCCAATTCATACTGCAGATGGTAACATTTAAATCTCATAGAAGTCTTGGTCTAGTGAATCTTGCTTTTCAACCTCATAATATCTTTTTACAGAGTTTGAACTGAAAAATAAGGAACTTCTGTGTAGAGTATCAGGATCTACTAGTTTTACAATTTGAGCTTGGCTAAAAGTAAAAGCAGTAAGTTTTAGAAGTCAGGAGTGGGGATTTTTTTGTTAAGTTGTTTGGGTTTTTCCCCCCCCCATGATCGTTCTTCCTGCCTTTGCTTTCTTTCTCAGCTTTTCATATGAAAACCAGAATTATGGTCATCAGTTGTACTCTGCCCATATAATGTTTTAACCCTGAATTGCCCAATTAATCTTACAATCCTTATCAATCAGTTAACAAACACCTTTAAGGATTTGTCTCTTTTTTTTCTCAGCTATTGGTGCAGTAACATTGAACTGTATTTTAACTTCCAGTCTGATGGATTCAGCACTGCTGATGGCAATTACTCTGATTTATAATTACCAGATCAGAAATAGATTTTTCATAACCTGTGAGTATCAGGATAGCACTGGAGTTGATTCAGATTGGATCTAAACAACAAACAATGCTCACTGCCAAGATGGAAGTGCAAGGGCACAAACCCACATTGTGGATGCCTCCTATAAGCAGTACAGGCTGCTTCATGTTCTTGCTATCAAAATCCTCTGGTTTTCTTTGGTGAAAAGGGGGCTGTCTATTTACTTCATAAAACCTATGAACTTAATGCAAAGAGAAAAAAAATGGTAAGTGTGGAATGTTACTCAATAACTTAGCTGGAGAGTTTTTTCTCCACAAAATGTTTTTTTAATGGAAAACTGTAAGCCTGATTACAACATAACCACAGCATGGAGTTAGTCTACGGGAATGGTAATTATTAGCACCACTCAAACAAGGTGTTGTTTCATCCTTACAGTCTTTTTGAGACCTCAAGGTAAATTCTTGTTTACTGGGTGTCTGAAAAAGCAAAATGAGCCTATTGGCTGCACCACAGCTGTGGGCAAAGGAGGGTTTGAAAGGGGAGGGGCCACTCTGGAATTACCGTTAATCAGGAAATGCCCTGAGATAAAGTGCCCATCCATTCGCTTTCTTATTTTCTTTTTTATAATTTATAAGGTAATTTATAACCTTATGGAGGGAACAGTGGACATTTGGACATTGACTTTCACTGTGCCAAAATTCTGCTTCTGATTGAAGAAGATGGGAAATATTCTGGGGAAAGAGAATTTCTAAGGAAACTTGTGGGCTGGGGACACAGTTTGTATGGAAGAACACTTTTTGGTGGGTGATGGAAGGAGAGCAGGAATCATCTCTGTGCCCTTGCAGCCAAGAATTTTAATCGCGACAGGCATGACTCAGATTAGACACCAGACAAAACTCTCCAAAGGCCAAGAGACCATGACAGGGGAATAGGTTGCCCGGGGGTGTTGTGGAATCCTGTCTGGAGGATTTTTGAGCTGTTAGACAAGCCTCTGTCAGGAGTGACAGTAAGCATAGCTGATGCTGCCTTGGGGCAGAGGGATGGGCTAGCTGACCTCTCAAGGTCCTTTCCAGCCCACGTGGTTGTGATTGAGAGAAAGCTCCAATTACTTATGATGAGAGTGACAGAACGAGTTGACAGCAGAGGAAATGCATGATGAATGGTACCTTATCTAGCTCCCTCACTGTTTTCTCTGCTCACAGGCATTTCAGTACAGCATGATTATACATTTGATTGTAGTGCTTTATTCAGCCACCATAGTTGTCTTTGTTTTACGTAATTAGAGAGAAAAAGTCACCTTTATTTTTTCTGTAAGTTTGGGGGGTGATGTTTTGCTTTCAATGCTAAACATCTTCCACTGCAGCTGATGCATCATTTACTTTGAAACTCTGTTCCTTGAGGCTGTTAGATGGGGGCCTACAGAAATGTACAAATTTATAGCAGCTAATCAATGACACTGAAAACATTAATAGTTTTCTAATCCAAATAAGTACCAGTGGAATTAATTTGAAGACATTCAGTTTATTTCTCTGATGTTATTAATAAACAAGGAAAAGACATCCGAAAAACAGACTTTGCTCTGTAACTGTCCTTAAGGCTTCTCTGAAACACAATGTGCTTGAGAAAGAGAAATCTCTTTCTTAAAAGAAATATTTTTCCAGCATTTGCAAGATGTCATAAACTGTTTTATGAAGAGAGAAAAATGGAACATCTGTGCCATTCATATTTATTTTCTCAACATAACTTACCAGAAAATAAAAGGGAAGGGGGAGGTTTTATTTTGCAATTCTGTGCAGCTGTTTGTATGACTGTCAAGGGCTGCCAAAAAGGAAACCAAAAGAAACAATCAAATAACTTCTAAGATTTAAACAAAATGGAGAAAAATAATTTATAAAGGAGAAGCCAATATTTGTTTTCTAACTTCTTGTGTGATTTATCAGAGGGACTGCACAGGCCAGCTTAACTGTCGTGCTTTCTGGTGGAGTGTGGGGAGCAATTCTGAGGAAGGTCTCCAAAGAGATGACTGGGTGACCTGGGACCTGCAGATTAATTTCTAATGTTCCCACACGAAAGAATTGTCAGTTTAGTCTTCCCCATGCTCCCCAAGCCCTCACACCTGTGATAACTCTGTTACAGGGTTGTGGTGAGACAGTGCCCTCCTTGAAGATTCCTCAAGCCTTTTGATGTTAACTGAAAGGATTCACTGAATTATTCAGCAATGAGATCATCGAGGCAGAACTCATGTTGTGTTTGGCAGTTATATGTGCTGTCCATGGGAAAGTCCTGCTTTCACAGTGACCTAATTCCAACCTGATGGCTCTTAAGTCCACTTTCAAGCTGTTTTGCTGAGGCCTCAGAGAAGCGAAGCTCTTACTAATTAGCTCTATAGCAAACGGTGGCCTTCAGTCTGGAGCTGGACTCACCCCACCACATGGAGCAGGGGTCTCTGACTTCTCGCTGGGCATGGGCAGGTGAGAAGCTGGCTGGTGTGAATCCCACCCCCAAGTCAGAGCTGGCTGGCAAGGAAGGGGCCTCCAGCATCAGCCCTTTGTTTGGTGGCTGGACAGTGGGACCATGAACACCCACTGGAATAGCTTTAGTTGACAAAAGACAGAAGTTGGAGCTGTGTGGCTCCAGGCCTGAGTGGGCATGTCTCTTACACATCTGTAACTTTACACCTGTTTTTTTTCAAGGTAAGGGCAAAGGCAGTATTTACATGGGGTAGGAAATGGCTATTACGTGTATTTCTGAACATTACCTAAATAATCTTGCCAACAATTCAGGAGCTGATTTTGCATCCAATAACACAATAACATTCCTGAAGTCCAAAACAGGTAATCTTTGAGGATGAATGATTATGTCCTCTTGAATGAAAATTGAAGAATAACCATGCCTTGAGAAAATCAACAGCACTTCCTCAAAGGCACACCAAGAAGGACAAGGAGAGGTGGACAGTGTAGAGTCCAGACCTACAAAATCAGAGGTGGTAAGAAATAGGAGCAAAAGAAACTTGCTTAGCCCAAGCTAGCCTAAATTTTCAGGAACAGAGAAAGAATGAGGTGACAAGACTGGAAACTGAGAAGCCAAAGTAGGAGTGGGAGACTGTTTCTGCTGTGACTGAAGAAAAGAGTTGTGGTGACATCAGTGACTAAAAAAATGCAATGGGCAGGAGGGGAGAAAGTGAGGTAACAGGAATTATTTTAGATTACTCAGAAATGGCAGAAATTAGTGGAAATATGGAGACCAGATGCAGCTGTACTGCAAAAAAACACTCATAAAAATGACTTTTTGGTGCATTAAGGCACCGTTCAGTACTCTAGCTGGCAACATCATGGATTCAGGCCTCTCCCCTAGGTAAGTATCTGCCTGAACTGGCCTGGCTGACTGTCTTTTATTAGAAAATACTGTATTTCTGAGGCTGACATCCTGAGGGTGAGACTTAATATATCGACCTTCAGACAGCCCTTCTCCAGGGCATGAGGGAGGTATAAAGTGGAAAGTAAAACTGAGACTCGGCATTCTGTTTTGTTGATTTCAGTGAAGAACTTCTGTTAAAAGGGGGGCTTCTGAGAAACTTCAGGGCCTTGTCTGTTTTTAGGACAGATGGTGGGCTACACAAGCCACCAGGGTGGAGCATATGCATGAAGCACAGTTGCTGCCTGCATCAGCTGCTCCAGGTGCAGGGATGCACAAAAAGGAGGCAGCAGCATCCATGGGTTTCCTTTATGTAGAAGCAGAAGAGGGATGGAAAAGAGAGAAATAACTTTTCTCTTCCCGTGTTGCACAGACCACTGTAAGAGGGTTGGAGTACCCTGGGAGAGGTGGCCCTTGCACTGTCAGGCACAGGTCTAGTACTGTGATTATTCCTCTCCAAGCTGAGCAAAAGGAGGCACCTGTGGCTCCACTGCTGGCTGCTCAGTCCCTCTCTGGACACTGCCCAGGGCTTCAGCCAAAGCCACCTGGTAGCCCCAGCTGTGCCAGCTAGTTTGCCCTTGGTTTTCATGAGATCTTCACACGGGTAAAGAATCACATCAAATGATGTCCTCTACAGATCTGCTGGTGATTTGTCTTTCTGCATGGTAACCTGCATGTTTAGACAAAAAGTCTTAAAGAGAATAGACAGTTTTTCTCCTATAAAAACTTAAATAATAGGTCCCAGATGTTTCTGAGTGATTAAGAAACTTTCTGCTGCATTGTAAGGACAGGAATAGTGTGAAGCATTTTACAATACAAGACAAAACCAAGGTCCCAGCCTTCTATCGGGGGTTCCAGCACTCATGTGGCTCTGTGACCTCAGAGTCCCAATGGCCCCAGACCCCACTCTGGGCAGGGAGTGCATACCTGTCCCAGGGCAAAATTTGGCTTCGGTTCTCTGCCTTAAGAGACTGAAACGAGGGCCAAGTTGAAGATCATGTAAAGGAGGGTGAACCCACAAGCTGTGTTGATTGAAGCCCTGGGACTGATAACAAAGGAAGTGACTGATAGGAGCTGGAGGATCAGCAATGGGAAGAACAAATAATCTAATCACGGCAAGGCTGGGATCTGCAAACCACACCTAGCTGCCAGAGCAGTATTAGCCATTCATTCAGTCTTTCACATCAAAGGGTAATTTCCATTTGTGTTTCCTGAACTCAAACCTCACCAGGGCTGGTGCTCAGCAGAGTCCTGAGGGGAATGTGTGTCACAAGTGGGAAGGGTTTGGTTCCTAAACAAGGCCAACAGCACCAAGGGGGTCTGACCCCACTCCCCCACCTTACTTGTCCTAAAATTCAATTTAATTTCTCTTAGGGCAGCTTGAAAAGAAACCCAGAAAAAGGTTTTAACGCTGTTGTCATACAGCCTTCGAGCTGTTTAGTTTTCAGAAATTATTGCGTGAGGAAGGGGGAGATTAGGTACGGGCAGTCAGCCCTCACCCTGACACAAAAATGTTGTTATCAGTGCTTTTAAGCAGGCTAATTGATCACTTGTTAACAGTGGCCCTGACCATCAAGGTCTGGGAGGGGCAAACTTGTTAAAATGCTGGCTGCTGTTTGATATTTTAAATTTTGGTAGATAAAGCCAATTTGCCCATGACAAGGGGTTTAACATGGTATCGTTTTGAGAAGAGCTGCGGGATTATTGGTGACCTCCAGGGGTCAGACCGTGGTCATTTTTTCATGTCATCTGACAGGGACAGACCTCATTAACACACAGTCCAGGCAGCTTCTACCAGGATGTTAAATTAATGATGATATGGAGGCAAGAGTGCTATCTGCAAAAGGCATGCTGTCATTTCCTCAGACTTGTAGTTTCCTTTGCCACCTCCTTGAGAATTTTCTTTAGCCTGCACACATGTGGCAGAATCTGCAGAGGATTTTTTAAAGCTGGGTTTGCACTCTTGTGCTGTCTCTTTGTGAAGTTTAAGGAAGATTGACTGTTGGGGGTTGCAGTAACTGGTGGTTCTGCTCCTCTTCCCTTACCACTTCTAATTACTTGAATTGTCAAGTTTGGGATCCTTCAGTCTGACAGAAATGATGATCAGAGGGGAGATGCTTAACAATTTGCTTACATTCAGCTCTCTAGGCATAATCAAATGTTGGGTTTGCTGTATCTTTTACATGTTATTTTTTTACCCAAAACAGTGGTCATTTAAGTTGACAACAAATAGAAAATAAGAGCTGTAAACTGACCTAAATTCCTCCTCTTGACTCCCGGGTCACCCCACCAGCCTCCAGGTGCCATGTGCTGTTTACATTAGACTTAAAAAATGAAGATGAGAACTTGCAGGGCCCTATCTTTGCATCTGTAACAGCATTTGACCCAGTCTGCAGCCTCTGTTCCCTCAGTCAGAGAAAGGAGAGTGCTTAATAATGCTAGTGGCTGGCTTACAGTGCTGTGCCTGTGTGACAAAGTGTCTGGAAAACACTAAAAGCTCGACAGGATTATACTCAGATGAGTCTTATGATAGGAGAGGCCAAGTAGTCCTTCTCCTGCAGTCACTACTGTCAGTTGCATAGCAAGTTTGATTTTTGGGCCTGAAGAGGGAAGGTGAGAGGTGTGGGCCAGGGATGAATATGCAGAAGTCTGTCCTGCAGTTTCAGGAGCTGGTGAGAAGTGCACAGTTTGGGATCAGTGGCCCTCCTTCTCAGCTGCTGCTGGCTACACAGGTGTGATACAACAGAAATGTCTCACCCCTGTCAAAGCCTCATGGAGCCTAAATCAAGGAGGAAAGTAATTCACACAACTGAAGAAAGGATAAAGGACTCACCTTTGGAGAGGAAGTAGGAGTAGGAAGAGAAGGCAAAGGCAAATCAGTTAGGTAAAGGGAGAGAAGGGAGGGTGTGACTGGTGTTGGGGACTGGGACGTGGCAAGGAGGGAGGTAGAGGCAAGATGAGGACAGGAGGTGAGATGGAGAAAGAGCAGAGTAAAGAAGAGGTCAAGCTTAGGTGGACCAGAAGCAGGAAAGTGAGCATCTGTGGGGCTTGTTCTCTGTGGCAAGCTTATCCACCAAAGGAAAAGAACCCCTGCAGCTCTGTGCTGCTTCACAGCAAGGGACAGTACAAGGAGCCCTGCTACTCCCCTGCTGATGACTCACTTAAAGGTCACAGTGATTGCACCTCCGAATGAAATAGGCCTGAGAGGTTATCTGGATCAGCTCTCTCATGCTCTGGCTGGAATTCATTGGCATGCCTGTTTTCTCAGATAGTGTTTTAAAAGCTCTGTTAAATGCACACCAAATATCCATTAGAGGAATGCTGTGTTTGCTGAGCTGTGCTCTTTCAAATGAGCTGGTTATTACCAATCTGCAGCCTGAGTGGAGATCTTGGGGATCTGTGTGTACCTACAAGATCATAGGGGAGCTGGTTGGTTTTTTCTTTGGTTTTCTATGTATTATTAAAAAATTCTTGATTGCAGATCAAGGGCCATGGCCAGAAACTCAAACCGTCTCCCAAAATACAAGTGCTTTAAAGCTAGCTCCATTTACATGGTACAAAAAGGTACACAAAAAAAATATTAATAAACAGAATAAATAAGTGAACTTCAATCTGCCAGGCTGATTGTGTGTATCATGTCTCTTACATTAGGGCATAAACAGTCCTGCATGGAAACACTGTCTCTTTTTTCAATCGGGGATTTCCCACCAGAGCTCTGCAAGCATGTGTGTCCTTGTAGTGCTCTTTCTGAACAAGGACTGGCAACAACAGTTGCTCGCAAGCTTGGACAGCTTTGTTAAGGGCTGGTATTTATGTTGCAACCTTTAAGAAGAAAAACGTTACAGCAATGCATGGGGAAAAAAGTTGCAATTATTCTGTCAAACTTGTGCTCACACTAGGGACTATGTGATTGCAACTGTGGAGTATTTCAAGATGTAATAACTGTCCTTGCTTCTGGAAAACTGGTTGCAGATTATCTTTTTTAGTTCACCGTCTTAAACACAGATATTAAATGGACCAAAACCAGAGAGATGCAGACAAACTCTAGTGACCAGGAGACACCCCACTCACTAACGTGCCATTAAAAAATGCAGATGGTAGCTACAATAGTTGCTTTGGTGAATATATGCTCATTATAGTCCATTAAGTAATTTCTGTGTCTCATTGGGCCTCGTGACAAGCATTGGATATTTGAGGTCTTTTGGGAAGCTCATAAATCACTGAGTGCTGTATTGTACTTGTGAGTCAGCTCTTACCATTGTCCCCCCAGGCCCATCATTATACCTTTGTAAAGGCAGGTTCGTCTTTCCAAAGTCATGTACTTAACCTTTTGTTTAGCATGTCCAAACACTTCAGCACCACAGTGCTTTTACATTTTGGGAAGGGTTATTTATAGATCTCCAAACGGGGCAAATCTTTCCCTGTCTGACAGTTAATATTTGTATTTATTTTCTTTAAGGAAACATGCTCACAACCAGCTGAATGATGAACAGCAAAGAACCTTCTCTACATGTGGATGAAAGCCAAGCTCAGATCTGCTAGTACAAGTTTTTTTCTCAGGCCCATCAGCTCAGCCTAACCATGCATGTGTGAAAATACCCCCGATATCAGAGTGAATAGCAATAGATCAAAAATGAAGGTGAGGTATAGGGTTCAAGTGAGGAGATCCTGTTCTGCATCCTGGCACAAACTTTCTATGGAGCAATAAACAAGTCACTTCACCTCAGCACAACCCTTCTCAGTCCACCTCTCTCTTGCTTGAATTTTCCTGGGCTCTGTCTCCTGCTTAGCATAAATGGGCCCTGTACCTTTTGTGGGAATGAAGCTGATGCCCTTCATCCTTCTGCTAACAGTTTTTAGGTAAAGAGGAGGATGTGACTGGAGGCACAGGGAGGTGGTTATGCTGCAAGCTCCTTCCACCTCCTTGTTTGATGGCTGCAGTCACTCACAGAGTCCTAGAATCACTGAAGTTGGAAAAGGCCTTTAAGATCATTGAACACAATGATAAATTTAAGATGGCCAAGTCCGTCATTAGCCTAAGCACCACATCTACATAAATACCTCCAGTGCCTCATCCACTCAAGGTCTCAGTGTGACTGAAGAAAGAACATATTCTATTCTCATTTGTATGTCCTTCATTTTATGGAGATGAAATTTTGATTCCTACCCTACTTGAAGGAATCACAAGGGGCATATTTGCAGCTAACTTCACACAGGCGTCCTTCAAATTAACCTCTAATCATGGAATCCCTCACAGAAGAAGGAACAGTCTTCTGTTGCACTGAGGACAGTCCTTGCTACAGTCTGATACTCAGGGATGACCTTAATAGGGATGTTGCAGGGATTAAAACATGAAAGGATAGCTTTAACTGAGACACTGATAGAAGCAGACAGCAGTCTGAAGGGGTGACAGAGGCAGAAGGCTAGTCAACAAAGCAGAAATTTAGGAGAATTCCCATTAGGGTTAGGAGGATGTTACAATTTAAGACAAGGTGATGCAGCCATCAGCTGAAACTTGTTCTGGTACAGTGATCAGGACAGCTCTATCAGTAGATCTGTCATGGCTCAGGGTAAGGAACTGCTGTGAGAGTGAGGATGTAATGTGATGTCTTGAACAAGAATGGAGATAGGAGAAATCATCTGTGTGATGATATCTCTTCTCATACAAAAATCTCTTCTGAGTCTGAGAGACATTGATGGTCAAAGTCATTGGCTTACTAGTGAAAACTTGGTAAAAATATTGGAAAACACTAAGGGCTCAAGGGACAATTAGACTGGATCAAGAATAATGTCCATAAAGAAGAATGAGGGCAGGAAGTACTTAAAATTAATTCCAGCAGAACATCTCATATGATACTAGAGGTTGACTGTGCTTCATCCTTGTGAGCGATTCAGGTGGATCTTTCATGACTGAGTGGTCCAATTTTGTTCCACTTTCTGGTGTTTCTTAAGATATCTTTGAATTCATGGAATTTATGGCAATGTAAGTGAGCCTTGCAGTTCGTGTGTGGAACACTTCTAAGAGCCCTTCAGACAGGGCTTCATCCTCACCTGGTGCTGCTCTGCTGGCTGGGAGGCTGCTCTAGAGGTGGCTGCAGAAGTGACCTGTGGAATTTCTTAAGTTTTACAGTGGAGGTCAGATTACAGTTTTTCAGTACATTTTAAAAAACATTCAATTTGACTAAAAGGTCTTTGTTTTCAGAAGAAATGAAGAAGTACGGAGTGAAAACAGCAACTTTTGGTTGCCTCTGGTGAAGTGACAAGTGCAGAACATTAATGAGGGCTTTTGGGGGGGGCACACACCTTCTTGTTTCAGCTTCATATGAGTTTGTGACTGCAGCTGCTCCAGTGACAAACAATTAGGCAGTTGGGCAAAATGTTCTTGTATTATATATGAGACCTCAGTAAAGATTATTCTGTCTTCCCAATTTTTGATGCTTTAGGCAGACTTGCACTGCTCTCATCCATCTGATCATGGCTGTGTGCCTTCTCCAGCAGAGGAGTTTACACATAGCAGCCTGTCCTCTAATCCTGCAAGGTTCTCAGAGGCCTGCTGAGAGAGAAAAAGACTTGTGACTACTTTTGCTCACAACCACCAGTGCACAGCTAGGCCTACCAAGCTGCAAAAATGAGCACCCTCCCCCTTCCCAGGACAGTGCCTGAACTCGGTGGTGTTTGTGGAGAGCAATTTGACAGAGACCAGCCGAGTTACTGCAGACTTCTTTTGACTGTCAGCAAGACCAGCATCTCCCACTCGACTGATAATCTGTTGTGCTTTGCCTTACTTGCCATTTTCAGTTATCTGTACCAACAACTGATAAGAGCACTCAAAGAGCCTGTTTGGCAAACTGATAGTCTGTCTCACAGGAAGCACTTACGAGATGTGGTATCCCAGCAGAGATCCTGGGATAAGCAGTTCCAGTAAAACATATCGCTGTCTTGACATCAAGCAATGGATATGTGGCAGGCTGGGGTTTTGCTCATTAGTTTCCTTAAGTGCCACATAAGATTTCACGGTGAATTCTAGGTTTTGTTCTTGTGGGTGATTTAGCCAGTAAATTGTAATTTGACGGTCTTGCAGAGATGGAAAGGAGAAGTCTGCCACTAACACAAAGCAGTCTGACAGACCTGTGACTTCCCTGTGCATTTCCCAGGTAAGACTGAAGGGGCCAGTCTATGTCTCACTCAAAGCTAGCAGAGCTAACACCTCACTCACCGGAAAGAAACAGTCCTAAATCAATATCTTTATGTAAAAAATTCCCACCCCACCTCATTTAACTGTCAAAAGTTTTTAGAATCCTGCTCGAGTGTGAACTGCTAAAGCTGGTTCATGTGTATCCATGTGTCAAAGGAAACGGGGTGTATTTTAGAGATTCCATTGTCCTTCATTCCTGCATTTATTTGTCTTCTCTGCAAAGCCCTGGGAGTGATGGATAGTTTGTTGACTTCTGAACTTGAAGATAACTTTTTGAGTTGCATCTCATGTTGGAGGAAAATCACGCAAAGGGGAGCAGAAAAGATTTTAAAGATTTTGTGCAGTGGAGGTTAGCAGCAAACCATTAATTACGTGCAAAGGAATTAATAACAGATAGATAGGCTTTTTATTTTACTTTTCTGTTTTTCCAAGTTGAGCTCTTGATCTGATATGAATAGCTTCTGCAGAACATTTGCAACCCACGTAACCTACTAGGATTTTACAGTCTTTTGTATAAAGATATAAAAGATTAACACAGCTCTGGTGGGATACGTTAGTATGCTAGGATAATAAGGCTCTTTGGAAAGTTTTGGAAATTTCTTCCCAAGCCCCCATCAAATTACCTCCAAATTCTTATTATTTAGAGAGCACATCAAATGCACACTGTGCATTGTAACAAAGCTGTAAACAGGTCCCTGCCCTGAAGATTTTACAAGTCTGAGACTTTGGCCTAGTACCTGCTTAAATCTGTGGGAGTCTTTGCCTTGATTTCAGTGTGGGTTGAATCAGATCCTTGTACAGCATTTAATGAGAATGAGCAACAGTTCTTGTTGCACTCTAGAATACCCAGTTAGCTCACAGCAAATCCAGAAGCAGTTCCCTGCAATGGTCCTGATAAATGCAATGGGGACCTTCACCTGTGAGTGAGTGAACACCTACCAACCTGGGCAAATGCAGCCCTGCTGGGTGAGAGGACAGAGGTGAATGTGCTGGTTTGCTCCTGCTAAAAAGCACCAGGAGCAGCATGCATGGCTGAAAACCACACTAGGCTAAAATTCCTTCCCCATGCTGTCTGCCTGAGTGTGAGCTGTGCAGCCAGCCCCTGTAGAAAACTCTGAGGATGGGATTCCCTCCACATTCTGCCACAGCCACCTTCCAAGTGAAAGCTGTGCATACACAGTCTTTGTCCCAGCTTATTTAACTGCTTTGACTCACTCCAGCTTACTGGGGTGAGGGGAATTTCCAGCCCCTTTTTAGCTACCACAGCACCCGGCCTGCCAGCATCCAGCCTGTCATGGATGCTTGTGTGTAGTTCTGCTTCAATGCAAATGCTTTAGGCCTCAGTGCAGCGAAGTAAGAAGAATATGCTTGACTTTAAGTCCATGAATGATCTCTGAATCTGGGCCTTTGTACTCAGAACAAAACCCTTTAAATAAAGGAATAGCTTGAATGCCAGCAGCCCAGCTGTTTTTGAACAACCCTCCAATAACAAACCCAAGAGCATTTGCATTGGTAGAAACAAAAGTTGGATAAGGAGGCTGATTCACTGTCTGGCTTCTGGAGACATTTTATAAATAGCTTCAAGAAAAACACAGGAGTTTTTTTTATTATTATTAGTTGATAAAACATGTTGACAGAATCCTTTTCAGGATTGTAACTTGGGGGCAGCATGTCTTTTTGGACAGCAGACACAAGGCAAACAATTTATTTGCTGAAGAAAGCCAGATGCTCCGTGTCCTTGGCAGGCGATTTGTAAGATTAAGGAAAATCAAGCTTGTGACTACAGTGTGGTAAATAAGTCAAATAAATAAATAAATAAGTCACATTGCCCACAAGAAACTCTTTTGTCCTTTTTGGCAGGACGGCTGGTTTTCAGCTACTTCTCCCTACGGTGTGTGGCTGGCAAGGAAGAGCAGGCCACCTGAGGGGAGAAGTGCTTCTTGTTTGTCAGCCACTGTCCTCTCAGTGCTGTGCTGCTGCTTGAACAAGCTCAGACGCCTCTGTGGACTTTCACAGCGTGTCCCAGGCAAGATTTATGGTCACAGTGATGATCAGCTGAGAGGGTGAAATGCACACACGAAAGTGAGTACAAGGGCCAGGAACATATGTGTTGAGCATCCTCCATCAAGCAGTTGCCCAGCCTGCCTTTGAAGCTGTTATACAGCAAGCAGACACCTCTGGCAAACCTAGGATGGATAATAACCCAGAGAGCAAGGGCTGGAAAACAGGAAATACACTATGTCTCCTACATGTAGGGCTCGATGCATAGTTGACACTGATCGGCATCATGCCATAGGGAGAAGACTCTTTGTATAGACTGAGACCAGCTGAACACCAGAATTTCCAATAAAATAAAGTAGTTCTGTGAATAAACAAAATATTAGTGGAGGAAAAAACAGACATGATAAAGTTTGTGTTGTTTATCCTTCACACAGCTGGTCTTTTCTTAATTTTTCTTCAGCAGATGTTTGTGCCAGCACAGCTTAGAGATCAAAATATTGCACTGCTTTCAAGCCATATCAGGAAGAGGGCAAGAATGATGTAAAACATCCCCTGGGCCATTAGAGTTTGTGAACCAATGAGCTAGAGAGACCATGCAGTAGATTTTTGTATGTCTGTCTGAAGCCTCTAAATTCCATATGCTCTCATCCCTTCTGTGCCTCCAGGTATAAAATTACTCCTTCTTTCATCAGGCTTCCTTCTTAATCAAAATACTGACACTACTTCAAATACCATTTGGATAATTCCTCTATAATGAGGAACATGGGGAGGATTCCCCCATTTGCTGTTCTCTCCTGTGTACACTTTGTAGGTGACAGTGTTCAAACACCTTCCAGTAACGCACTGTGGTGGTGGCAGTATCTGTTACTCAGTGTTATTCTCTTTCCTTCACTCCCATGAGAGACTTGTGGATGCAGTGAAGGTTGTAAAAGGAAGTGAGAGGATTCAAAGTAAGAGGAAAACTGTCCCCTATCAGGGGCACCTCTTTCATACTAGTCTTCTTTCTCTTTTGTGCTAGTACAGGCAGCAAGGAGAAGTGAATTAACTTACTGTCATCACATGAAGGTAAACCAGAAATATTTTTATAGTTGTTTTTATTATTTGAATAACATGTAGGGGACCCTGAAATATTTTTGATTTAAACAAAGAATTCCCTTCCCTGCCCAGGCAGGTAAAGCCAGTATGGACAAAAGAGAGAGTGACATATGGACCATGCATTACATGGTGAGCAGCAGAGTTGCTCATTGCTATCTAAATTTCCCTAAAGCACAAGAATTCAGAAGAAAAAGGTAGGTGGCCACACCAGTGTGATTTGAGCCTCTTTCTGAGGAAGCTCAGACTCCCTCCACCCCCTCAAATAAGAGATCTAATCTGACATTCCTCCTGTGTGTGGGTGGAGACCTCCCTGTACCTCTTCTGGTCTGGCAGGGTCAATGTGTGACCTCTCACAGTTTGAGGATGACAACAGATGAGTAAAGGCAATGAGTGCTATGAACGTGTGGGAGGGAGAGGCTGGTGGCTGAAGCCCTTGGAAAGATATTCATTTTTTGAAAGTTCTATTTTTAATGACTGTAATATTCTATTAATATTCAGTGGAGATATAATTAGGGCATTGTTTCTATTTTGAGATTTTTTTTGTCTGAGTGTTGGTTTGGACTGCAAACTGGCTCTTTGGCAAACTCCTACTTTTGTGTGTTATGAGGCAGCAGTCCTTGGCTGTACCTAATGAGATTAGAGTCAGCATTGGCTGGACATGCTCACCCCATCAGCTCCAACTGGGCATCTGGGGGGGATTTTGGGGAGCCTGACACCATTTTGTCTGAGTCTCAAGTGCTTTCAGTTGCTGGAACCTAAGGCTAGGGATTACGCAGCAACAGATAAAAGAACACAAATAGTCAGATGTTGGGATTTTGAAGTGTGTTTAATGCAACACTTTAAAAATGTGTATGCTATTTCATAGTTTTCTCTGATTTGTCCACGACTAATCTGGTGTGGGCAGTGTTTTCTTTAACTGTCTCCCAATAAAACCACCCTGCATAATCACGCACCAGACTATTTATTCCTGGGAATGGCTTGCATCACACATAAAAGAATTTAATAATGACACTTGGATGGAGCACTGTTATTTATGGAGGAAAAGGTCGTGTTCTGTGCCTGCACCAGCAGTGGGTGGTTGCAGCCTTGGGTAGCACAGTGTTGGGTTGCTGTGCTGCCAGCAGATAGGGGAGTGTGCCTGACAGCCAGCTGCTTTTGTCATTGGTGCAGAGCTGGGGCATCATGCTCCTCGGTTCAGACTGTGTTATTTATATCACTCTGTAAACAAAATTCCTGCCTTTTCCTTCTGATAAATAGTGAAGAAGCCAGTGCAAGCTAACATGAATGGGGAAGTGAGTTTATCATGCTGCTGATATATATTGGTATCCCCACGTCTTCTGTTATGCAAGGGAGAAATTGGTGGCTGGTTTTTGTTTTTATTTCTGGAAAGTGATCATTTTTAATCCCCAGTCTTTCTCCCTTTTTATCCAGCTCCCATATTACTTGCCAAATTTTCCTTTCTGACATTCTAGGAACACCCTCCCGGCTGCAGGAAACTGCAGGGCTGCCAGCCATGCTGTGCCTCATGCCCAGCTGGGAGCTCGTCTGCCCCACCCTGCTCAGCTGGGTGCTCTCTGGCTCTGCAAAGCAAAACAAGGATGTTGTTCTGCTCCTCCTGCCTCTGCATCTCTTTATATCTAATGTTTTCTCAAACTATCACCGTGATTCCATTTCCTTTTGGCATGGGCCTCTAAACCGAACTTCAACCTTTTCACTTGACTATTCCACTCATGTAAATTTATAACATAGGATATCTGACACGAATAGCCTTGTAGAGACACACCATCTCTTCTCTCCTTGTTATTTTAAATTGATTTATTTTTTTAAGAAAATGAGCAAACACATCAAAGGAGATATTGTGCAGTTTAATCTCTAGGAAAAATTCAGGTAGCAAGAAGAAAAGAGAGCTCAGTCTTTAAAAAAAGAAAAAGGAAAATGTATACCCTTCTAGAAGTGCTATATGTCAGTTGTGCTGTGTTGTGGACAGAACAGCAGGTCTTTTGGAAAACAAATAGCAATGTGGAGTTCTGTGTTTACAGGGCATTGCCAAGCCTGGATTAAATGTGGTAAATGGAGAAGGGTAGAAGATTTCTGTTTCATTCCCTATGGTCACTGCTGTCACTGCCAGTCGTGTTGGCAGAGCGTTGCTACTGACAGCAAGGAGTCTACTGGTCACAATCTTTACTTGTTTGCAAACCCCTTTTCTTTGCATTTTGGAACTGACTGTCATGCATGACTCCATTGGCTGTTCAGTGCTAGCAACAGCAAAAATAATGCACGCATGGTTGCTGGAGTAAGCATGGTAGATACTGAATACTCAGGGAAAGAAGATTCTTTTACAAAGTCACTCTTATAAGTGAAAATGAACTTCTGGGAGAGAATTGATCCTCTCAGTTATCATCTCTGGGGATGAAAAAAACCATGCTTGGTCTTGAGCTCTGAACTGACTTATGCATTTTTGTGTGTGTGTGGTCTAGACTCCCGTGCAATTTAGTCATAGCCTAGCCCTGATTTTCCCATTGTTTTACATTCAAGGCATGCTCAGAGCTTTCCAATCTTTCTGCCTTTCCTCAGCAATATTTGTAACTTACCACCTAAACATTATAAAGATTTTAGAGTCAGTTTTCATCTCTCCTTCACTTCTAGGTGACCTGATGGAGTACAGTCTTGCCATCACCTTATAAATCAGCTGTTTGAGAGGAGGGGAAAGGGACTGTGCAGATAATTACTCTGACAAACTTGAAATTATCTATGCCTGAAGCAGCTGGAAAGACTGCTAATATGCAGTAGAATATTTTGTGTAAGAGAAGCAGTGAAGGATATGTGTAACCTTCTTTCTCTTCCCAAACACTTGCAGATGCTTGTCAATACAGAAATTACATCTTGGAGCTGTCATACATCTGCACGGGGCCACTGGCCACTGACAAGTCCTCTGAAGTGTGACAGCCCTTTGGAAACCACAGGCAGGAGAGGGGATGCCCCTTTGGTTCCTGCTGTTACAGCTTTTCAAGGTAACAAACCCCATCTGGCCCCAGCCTCATGTGAGAGTGGTGGGGCAGTGTCTGGGTCTGCCTGGCACGCCATCCCTGTGCCCAGCTCCATGTGCTGCCCCTCCACTTCACTTTGAACTTCGATCCTACTTTCTCTTTATTTTCTCAGTGATTGAGTTAAGGGCTAGAATTTGAGCTAGTTGGTTTAAATTCAAGCCATATGAGACAGAAGTGATTTTCTTGGACAGGAAAAATAATCTTGGAGAGTTTATAGGACTTACAATTGCTCTGTATTTTCATTGAGTATCAACACAATTTGTCTCTCTACTTCTCAATCTCAATGTCTTATTGGATCTTATTGGATTAGCTTGTTGTTCTTGGAATTTCCATGTACTGGCATGGGCTCAGCAAGCCTTTTTTCACATTTGGTTAGCCCGGAGATTGCAGTCTTTCTTTGACAATGTGAAATTGCTTGTACAGATGATCCCTGCTCATCTCTTTCTCCTAATTGTGTTCAATACAATTACATGTCTCTTCACCCATGCTTTAGTCCTCCTTGGACCCAGGCTAACCTAAGCTAAAAATCCTGTACAAACCAAGCACAACCATCTGGAGGAAGATGCCATTAACACTCCTGTCGCTTGCTTACAAGCACCAGTTCCACAAAGAACTGGACACTGGCAAGTGAAGAACCTGCTGAAATCAAGAACAGTGTGGTAGTATGACTCTTTGGGATTTTTATGAAGAATTAAGAAGAAGCCTCTGAAGAACCTTTATGCTTTCCAGGTATCATGGGGAAGAAGCATCTGATCATCTTAGTAGAAAATTCCACACTTTTATATTGCATACCTTGAGTGAGACACCAGTCCTGCATAGCTGCAGCACTGTCCTCCCCCTGTGCCTCCACAATGGAGTATCTGTAATTCTTTGCACAGAAGCCAGACCCTTCTAAAACCCAGACATTCATATTCCCATCAAAATCTGAACAGTGGGGTTTTTCCATCAACAGTTTCAGGCTATCAGTCTCAGCTGTGAATGAAAAATTCATCAGGCAAAGGCTAAAGAAGTCACACCTGTCAGCCTGACACACTGTTTATCTCGAAGACTTTACTTCAGAAAGTATAAACAGTATTTATTTTCCTTCCTGCCATCTATGAGGTTATTCAGCAATTTGAGTGTGCTCACACACGGCTTTCATGAGCCAACCTTAATTGCACAGCAATGTGCCATAAAAACAAAGATTAGACATTATTATCTAGGAACCAATTTTACATTTTTCTCCTCTGACTTGAACTGTTTAAAATATAGGGCACTATCTCATTTTGGCTGTACATAAATATCTCAGTTGTCAAACTGCCCTTACTCAACTAGCCAACTTTTCTTGGTGGTTGAAAATCATAGTGTTTAATTGCATCAGCCGAGGTGAAAAATGTTATTTGTTCACCACCTGGCTGCACTATATAGTTAAAAATAGTTAAGAAACAGAGTGTGGAATTTAAGGGACTGAGAAAATTTTTACCCATTAAGAAATAAATATGATGCAAGGACAGAAGGAAGAGAATAAACAGGTTATGTGTTTCTTTATGCAGGTGTATTCTTGCTTTCTCATGACTAGCTGACTTTGAATCTTCCAAAGAGTGTGCATATAAATAGGGTGTGATAGGGCCCCAAGGCATCAGGAAGACACTTCTGCCAGATTTCTATAAGCTTTCAATTAGTCTGTGGCTGCACAGTCTTGAAATTGTTCAATAGTCACTGTCACCTACATGAGCAGAATTGACAAGTAAAAAGCATGATGGACTAACACAAAATACAGTTTTCCTGGACTCAGTATTTACTGTAATTCTGGCGACTTCATCTGTCTTACAACTGAGAGGAAAGCTGTTCAGTGTAGAGGTTCATAGCAAACTCCTTGGGTGCAGGAAAAAAAAAAGTAATGTATCAATTTTTTAGCATCCACTGAATGTTCTCCATGCTGGATAAAAGTTTTGGCAAGCAGTGTAAGCCATCTGCTCCTAGGAATACATTCCAAGGAGGTGGTTTATGGTTCATGGTATTTGAAATCCCTTGTGTGTAACTCTTCATCAATGAAGAGTGCAACCATGGCATTAGCTTCCCAGTTGGAACCTCACTGAGAGAAAACTTGAAGGGGAACACTGTCCTGTATCAACTATCATTTACAGAAAATTGATTACCTTTTGTGTCATGCACATACAATGTGATGGTGTTTTTATCAAGACAAAAGCTACTGAGGATTTTTTGCTAGCTGAACTACCTGAAATCCCTCTCCTTTATTTCACATAGATGTAACCAGATGTGCACGATCTAACAAATATAAGGTGAAAAGAAAGAATTAGATAGATCCATTAGCCTCTTCTCCTGCATAGGGTAGGCTATGGTGTTTTCACTCAGTAACTCACACTCACCAAATACTTGTCTTAAACAAAAGCAAAAAAAGCTTCTTTTATGTGGGAGGCAAACGGTGGGAGAGACTGAACTAAGTACAACTTGCAATATTAACATGTATATAGGTGGATGAAGTACATGCACACCTTCTTCAGTCTCTTCTGTAGAGGTGGGAACACGGCTGGCTCCTTAGGGAATTTTCAAATGGGGACCAAGAAGGCAGTTATCAGGATGCAAGGCAAGGAAGGAGAGCTGTGATAAGCAATCCTTTGGCCAAGGAATGAGATTTAAGGAGCAAACATTGATTCACAGCCCCTGTCAAAAGTTTGCAATGAGGCTCATCTGTGGATCTTGGAAGAGGGTGAGAAACCAGGTACAAGAGAAATCCTTACAGCAAGACTGCTTGGATGCACAGAGCTCACTGATCCAAGCTAAGTAGCCTCTGGTCTGCTCACAGACACTCTTTTATTTGAGGCCAGTGGAGAGAAAGGATATGGAGACTAAGAATTGCTGAGGGTTGCAGTCTTTATCTCCTGCCCTTTATTTTTCTCTAGGATCCACTCAGACCCTCCCTAATTTGCCCAAGAGCTGTGGGCACTGTTGAGGTGACATTCTGAGAGTGCTGGCCATACTTTGTGCATCCAGAATCCCAGTGGACAGCAGTCTGTTAGCTCTGCTCACAGCTGCCCTCTCCTACAAGGAGCTTGTTTGTGGGACGGCCTGCCACAGTGGTCCAGGCAACCAGAAGGGTTTGCTGTGGCTTGAGTGTGCCAGCAGAATAACCTAGTGATGTACAGGGACAGAGTTATACTCCCAACTCTTATTTTGGAAAAGAACACTTTTGTTTACATTCCCCTGACCTTTCATTGATAAATTCTTCTTCGTTTCCTGCCTGCATTGTATGCTGTGTGCCAGCCCAGTGGAAGAGAAATCTTGTTGCAGTCCTAAGGCAAATTTTGCTGTGAGATAAAGAGATTGCCCAGCTCTAGTTTCAGCAAACTGTGCTAGTAACAATTCTCTGAACTCTGGCATTCTGCTTGGTCAAAGAGCATTTCCTCCCTCCCTCCCTCCCTCCCTCCCTCCCTGCATCCCTACTAGCCTCTTATGAAATTAATAAACATAGGGTGTTTGTTGACTGAGTGGAGAAATTGCATTCAGATCACATAATGTCTGAGGCCTGGCAAGTCTCTGTGAATCTGTTCTGGTCTTTGCTAAGTGGAGCAGGGTGCCCTCCAGCCTAGTAGCAAATATCTTAAGGGGAAAACAAAAAGGCAAAGAAAACTCCACTTTGCATTGCTATTAATTAGAGAACCAGGTCGGTATGGTTTGCAGACCCTTGACCCTTTTCTTTTTTTCTACTTTTTTTTTTTTTTTTGTAAGAGATTGTGGTCCTCATCATGGCAGAAAAATAAAGTCTGTGGTTGGAACCACATTACATAATACTTACCAAAATCTGGCACTTCTACAGGTCATTATAATGTGATAAATATGTCTGGGCCAGGAATTTTCTAGAGTTTTATGGGTATGCACATATCACCCAGTTTTCCCTTCTCAGAGAGAGATGAATGTATCTGAACACAGATGGGCTCCCAGAAAATATAGAAGCTGTAACAGCTCCAAATATGTCTCTCTCTCAGCCATTGTGACAACCTGCAAACCTTCTGCTTGTTCCATAGGAGATCTTGAGCTGTTTAATGTGTTTGGGGTCTCTCCCCAGGCCTTGCCCCCTACATTTGCTGTGGAGGCAGTTCTGTGCTGCTGTATTGGATCAGGTTTCTCTAAGACTCGTCTGCCAGGGCACCATCCTCAGAAGGCCTGACAGGTTATGTCTAAGTAGATGCCTGGTTTGCTGCTTCTACCAAATTACAACGTTTCCTTCAGGCCACTATCAAAGACTCCAGCAGCACATGCCTTCCTGGCTTGTGTGTGTGTGTGTGTGTGTGTATGTGTGTGTGTGTGTCTCTTCTACACCCAGATAGGAATTTCCTTTCCTGAGTCTAGACATCAGCCACTCACTATTTCTGTAGCTTGCTAACAGACTGTCTGCTGCCCTGGGCCCTTTGATTTTTCCCATGAGAGCAGCAAATTTGCACTGGGCTGATAGAGGAGGTCTTGTATGATACTCTGGGCATGCAGCCTGTTTTTTGCTGGAGGTGTTTTAACTGCACTAACAATCCCTGTAAAGCAAACCTGGCACCTGATGGCGGTTGTTTCTCTGCCTCCTGCTACAGGGTCTTGCTACCCTGGTGTTGCCAGAGCACTTCTGCCTCAGGGAGAAAGAGAGATGGGGTGATCCCAGCCCAGACTGGTGTGACTGTGAGATGTTTGGCCAGATCCACACTCTGGAAAATCCATTGTCCAGGCAGCCATCTGGCATCAGGCAAGTCAAGGTGAAGCTCTTCCCAGGCTGACATAGCTGTCCCCTTTCCACTGAGTGGAGTCCCCTCAGTGGCACCCTGGGGCTTTCTGCACTGATTTTCAGATGCACCAGCTCTGGGGCTGTGCTTAATGTAGCATGGTCCCAAATAAAGCTCTTGGGATGCTTTCTGGGTTTGCAGACTCACAGGATGTGAGCTGCCCTCAGATGACTCTCACAGATTTCAGTGGTCTTTTAGAGAAAATTGAGTACTTTACTGGGACTTGTTGAGAGCAACAGATGGAGCCTGGGTACACTAAGCAGTCTTTTTTTTTTTTTTTTGTAGATTTTCTCGGTGTTTCCTCTTATATGAATTTACAAGGAAAAGAAATCTTTCTAGAAAAGTGACTACCAGAAGGATGAAAAAGCTGATAGGGTTTGTCCCAGTGCGCATCAAGCATGAGCAACTTCACAGCAGAGATTGTAAAGCAGAGGAGAAAAGATTGGTAAGGTGACTGAGAGCAAACTCCCACAAGACAAATTATTTATCTTCTTCCCTTTTCAGCCTGTGACTGTCCATCTGCATCAGTGTCTGCCTGCCTGTGTGTCATTCCTCCTCCCCTCAGAAACTTTTGAAGTGGTTGACTTATTTCAAAGTAGCTGAAGGATAAATACCTCAGCATTGCTAAGGTCCTGGGATTATCTGGAAAGCAGACATCTGATGTGGAGCAAGAGACTCTGCCAGTGCTCCTCATCAGGAGGGCAGGGTGCAAGACTAGCTGAATCCCTGTGACATTTTGTGGGATTACTGTGGGCCCACAGGCAGGCAGAATGTCAGAAAACCAGACTTTAACACTCCCAGTTTTCACAGATATGCTTATTTGTGCATTCACAGGAGCCTGCTATGAATACAGGTTATATGACACTGCAAGATGAAAGAAATTTAAATGTCTGGATGTGAATACAGTCACTGCTGAAGTGCTATAGCTTTGGTATAGCCATCCCTGTGCCTCCCCTGTGAAACATGCCTGTGAAGCTCACATCCCAATGACTGTGGGAGCCTGTGGAGCCAGTCAATATGGACTTTCTGAGAAGTCTGTCATGGGACTCCATTGTCCAGCTAGAGCCTCTCAAGAGACATAAGGAATGAACAGAAATAAGGACATAAGGAAGTTGACAGAATAAGAATTCATTACTATAAGCTTTCTTTTGTAACAGAGAATATACTATTGTAACAGAGAATATACTGAGCTTCCAGGTGAAGTGGCATTTCCTGGGGAAATACATAGCCAAAGTCAGAGTGGCATAACCAGTGCTATCCAGGAAACCCATTGGTGAAAAAACATGCTTTTTAAGAGGAGGAATGAGAGATTAGGCAGACAAGGAATAAACACTGTAGGCTGGGTGAGGAAGTGGTGTGTCCTGGAAAGTGGTGACAAGGTACAACCAGGCCGGTGAGTGATCAAAGTGGCCTGATGTAGCGGTGGGGCCAGTGCAGTGAGAAAGGGCTGGGCTGTGTCCAAGAAGAATTGCTCAGGAGCAAAAGTGTCCCACTCTGCCCAGTTCTACTGCCTGCTGCACTGGTTTCTGTCCTCAGACCAAAGGCTAAGAACCTGAAAAGATTTCAGAGAGAAGTTACCAGAGAGAATTTGGTGTTAAATCCACTTCTGACAGCTGAGGACGTGAGCAGGTCCAGGTGGTGTGTTTATCTGAGTAGGAGACGGAGAGGCCTCCTGGTTCTCAGCCTGAAGTTTTGCGTGGCATGAAGGACACTAAAGAGACCTCATTGTGCCTTGACCACAGCAGGACAGAAGACTTGAAAGGTGGAAAATCAGAAAAATTCAAATTGCAAATGTCCTAACCATGAAGGCAACATATGTCTGGAATGAATAACCAAGGATGTGGTAAATTCTCCAGAGCTTGGAGTAAAAAAAAAGATATTCTGGAATTCCCGCAAGGTACAAGGCTTGATTCTGAGATCAGAGAGTGAAATTCTGTGGTGCTTATTATGCAACAGGCTAGACCAGATGATCAGTCTGGCTTGCTCTGGCCTTCAGAAATATGAACCATTGTTGTAGAAAGAATCTAGGAGAATTACCATGAGACAAGAAACAGAATAATTAAATAACCACAGTATTTTAAAGGGCACATATAAAAGAGTGGACCACTTTTTTAAGCAACAGCAGAGACTGGGGGAACATCATGGGCAGTAAGGAGGTTGCGTTTTTCTCCTATTTGGAAACTTGCCCATTGCATGACTTCGACCCCAGAGATAAAGTTGGTCTTCTAGAGGTTCATGAGCTCATTCACAGACAACATTTATTGGAAGATTAGTGGAGTTTCAATGTGGACTTATCCTAAAGTATTACTGGCTTCCAAAATGCATTCATCAATCTTCAGGGTGCAGTAAGGCATGGTCTTACACAGAACAGATTTACACAAATGGCTTATTAACAAAATCAGGATTATGGCCAAACAGATGTCAGTATGACTGATTAGCTCAAAATAAACACAGTTGTAAGATAAGAAATAGCTGTGTTTGTGCTTCATCTTCTTGTGGTTGCGTACTCAATAGATGATGGGAAATGACATGTTGGGTATGAGGTAAAATGATTCATCCAGTCCTGCAACTCATAGAAGGCAAAGTAGAAGAATCCAGGAATTTTCTGTCCATGGATATAAAATAAACAATGGCCCTGATCCAGGAAACTCTGCCATGGACATGAATCCCCCCAAGGTGCACAGCCTCCCTTTTTTAGGATTGTGCAGGTGTGGATTTTTATTTTGTCAGCTGAAACTCCCTAAGCAGTGAAATGACTATTATTTTCATCATGCCACATGCATTAAAGTTGTGATAGGCAAAGATTAGAAAAGAAGTAACAGTTTTTCTTTCATGAGATCTTGAATGTTAACTGATTTGGCCAAATGTGGAATACAAACACGCTTAATGGTTTCTCATTAAAATTGGTGTTACCTTGCATGGTCTGTGTCATCAGCATGTGAAAGTATCAAGAGGTGTACAGACCAAATATAGTGTGAGATGTCAGAGAATTATATTAAACGTGAACTGGCCACATCCATCCATACACACTGAATACTCTTGATCAGGTTAATTTGCTACACTGTTTTTCAGAGAACAAGCAAGTCAGACTTAAGGCATGGAGATGAAAATGGCAGCAAGAATTATTTTGGTACTCCCTTTTGACCAAAATGTGATTGCTCACTCAAACATGGAAGAAATTCCCCATTTTTAATGTACTTAATGAAAAACTGGGATTTGCATTACAGAGTACTCTGCTTTGATAACTGTGTAGATCCATGAAAGCAATTCCTAGTCATTCAAACAACTGCATTATGTTACCATTTTCTAAGCGAAGTATTTGCGTTTTTCAGTTTGATTTCCAGTGCTAATTTTTCACTTCAGTAATTTAAGAAGTTAGTTGTCCAAACCATTACTGAACAAATCACCGTGGTCAACCTAATAAAGTCATTCCTCTTCTCAACACCCACTTTTCATTGTGAAAGTGAAGCAGCTAGGGAGAAGGAAGACCTGTTTCTGATAAACTTGAAATTAAAGTACTCTTTATTAATACTTCTTACAAGTTCTATTACCAGTAGGTGAAGACCTGGGCCTCTTTGAAAACCTGATGCTGTTTTTCATGGATTGCACTCTAAATAATTTAATTAGCCTTTCAAAACACTGTTAGGATCACTTTTCATCTTATTTTATTAATTTCCAAGCTGAAGATGACTCTACTTGTTTGCACTAGAGGAGCATTATGAGAATAACTTTCTCTCTTGTGTCTAATGGTGTCATTCCTCATGTTAGCCAGGCAAAGATGTGCAGTCATAATTCTTCTCCTGCCCTACCCTGACCTGTGCTCTGGCTCAGATATTGACTAATCTCCAAAATCAAGGGTTAAGTTTTGTGTATTTTTTGCCCCTCTCTGTCTTATTCTCTGCCCTTTACCACAGTGTGGCCTCTGCGTTCCCTCTCTGCTTTTAGTCAATAGCAAGTGTTAAGATAAAAGTTCATTATTTAGCATACTCACACTTTTTGTTCTCCCTGGGACCTCTGAACATTTTCATGTCATACAGATATTACTGAGAACCATTTAAATCTAATCTGGGTTCCCAGGAATGCATGGGGTTGATTTTACATATTTACATTGCTTTTTATTAAATAGTCTTTCCTACGAGTCTGAGTTGGGGAAGGCCTGCTTTCTTAGCAAGAATGTAAGCAGTCTTGAAGGGATGGGAGGATTAGGAAGATAGGATTAGGCTGTAATTATCTCATCCCCTCTTTTGATATCAAGCTGAAGTGTTTAAGAGACTTGTTGCTCTAAAGTCCTGTCAAATCAAGAGGGGTGAAAACAGGACATTCAACAGATAGTTCAGTTCTTACCCTGACTCAACCCCATCATTTCAAAAAGTAGTAGGTTGGAACACACCTCCTTAGCCAGGTCTCCAGCTGATGCAAATGGTGGGTACCTCTCTCAAGGTTGGTAGAGTTTTATCAGCTTTTGCAGCTCAGGCTCTGTCCTTGCAAACTTTGCTATGGATAGGATTAGTCCTCCTCATTTTCACTCTCCTCAGTCAGAGTGTTTTTGCTCCACTAAAGCAATTTTCTCTCCATGTATGGTATTCCACACTATGATATTCCAAATTCTCAAGTGTCTCTGAACCTGACAAACGCCTATGGTGACTGCTCTCCTCCATGTGCCATGACTGGATTTCACATACCTGCTGTAAAGGACTGAGGCAAACTTGGGGTAGTGGAGTCTTGTTTAGCCCATGAAGGTGAGGGGCTCTTTGGGTGCAGTAGGGCTCAGACACGGTCTTGAGGTTCTCCTTCACAGGGTGCTGTCAGAGAGGAGATAAAGGTCACTTTGTGCAGGGCATAAAAAATGAAAGGCCTCTGAAAAGAATTTGTCACAACTTTGCAACCAGCGGTGGTAATGGTTTTTGGTCAGGGATTACCTCCATGGTTCTGTGAGTGAAGGCCAATTTTTCTTTCAAAGCACTGTATATTTAGTTATTTAATCAGGCTAAATTATTCCTTCTCTCCTCACCCACAGTTAGATCATGGCACAAAATTAAGCACAGCCTTTCATTCCACCTCTTCTTGCCTCTCTGTTTGACCTAGACTTTGAGGAGCCATTAAGTTGTCTGAGATATTGATTTAATAAGGGCAGGAAAATTAAAAAGGACAAAGAGACACCTGACTAATTGGCATTTTCAAGAGTATTTTGCAACCAGCCAGTGGGGATTTTATAAGGTATGAAGTATTTGCTTTCATATAAATTTCTTCCACATTCTTTCTCTTATGTTTGCTGGGTAAACTTTCTGGAATAAAGTTCACATCTTCTTCTTTGTAAGCTTTATACTTGGGAGGTAACTGAACTGGCTCTTTGTTATGAGAGCATGTACTTGTTTAATTGCACATATGTGTCTGTGAACACACTATCCTTGCTTCTCTCCTAAATTTGATTTGGAACAAATCCCATGAAAGGGTTGTTTTCCAGCATTAATGGATAAAAGGTCTTTACCCAGGGGAAAAGTATTCAAATACTAAATTTAATAAAGTTACATTTAAAAGTTGCAGTTCTGAGAATAATTTCTTTCTCCCCACTGTGATTCAAGTATCTTCTACTGAATTTGTGATTTGTAACCAGCCATTTTTTATTTTGGAAATAAGGCATAATAAGATAACAATTGAGTGGCATATCAGGAACACATTTATACTGTTGTCAGAGTCACTTGTTACGTCCTGCCTTGTGCTGATCAGCAATGCAAAACTTTGGGAAAATAAGAGCCTTACAGGAGATGAAAATGAATGCTGTGGTAAACTTTGTCCCATTTCTGGACTTCAGGTGCTGATCTTAAGGTAGTGATGCAAGCAAGTATTCATCTTCTACATGTTGCTGTCAGGAATAGCAGAGCAAAGTGCAAGGAGGGAGGTGATGTGAGGGCCTGCAGATCTGTCCCTCAGGCTGAGTAGTCACATTACTCAAACCATGTTAAGCAGTACAGATAAGGTAAACTATACTTTGCAATGCAGTGCGTCAGTTTGATAGATGATTGTCCTGTGGGCTTTTTTATCATTTTCCATTAATTTGGATTTTATTGTATGCCAAGACTTAGTAACTCATTGTTATGAGCTGACAACCTGATCTTTTCATTCAATTAAACATAGCATTTGTTTAACACTAAGATAAAATTGCCAAGAAGTGCTTGAAAAAGAACGTCAAGATTAGGGTCAGCTGGTTTCTTTGTCATCTCCTGGCTGTTAAAAAAATTCACTGTTCTGTTTTCTGGAGAATTCAGTGTATTCAATCAAAGACCAGTCTCTTCAAGAGCAGCATATTTCCAGGTTTTCCATGTCTCAGGGCACCAATAAACTGGTACTAGTTGGAGTTAATTAATTAAAGAATTGGAAAGTAGTATTTTCTGAAGAAGATGAGGATCATCTTTTATAGTAGTCTGCTCTAACAAGAGCTGGGGTTGTAACTATAGAATAGGCCATAAGAAGAAAAATGTTTATTTGTGTCTGTCTTTCAAGGTGTTGGGATTTATGTGCTAGACTAAATTTATATCTTCTTTGAATCCTGGCTTGTATCTGAGTTCTGTATCCATGATCCTAAAATGGCTACTGCTGAGGTATGAGTAAGAAAGCAATGGCATTGCTTTATTTTTTCAAGATTTATCCAAGTGTAGCCTGTCAAAATTTTGCTTCATAACTTCCAACTTTGACAAAGAATTGGAGTTTCTGCAATATTGCAGTACCTCTGAAGTGTCTATTGTATATGGAAGTATTTTTAATATTTTTTTTTCTCAGAAATAAACTGAAAATGGACATTTTCAGTCAAAGATGATGTGCTGAAGTGTTCAGGTGCTCTGAGTTGTATCAAAAAACCCTTTTTTTCCCTCTGACTTATTTTCTATGAGCACGTTTCTGCTTTAATTTGCTGATAAATTTTGATATGCATAACAAAGAGCAATACCAGCCAAGTGACCTGTACATGGACCTAGCACAATTGTTGGCCTTTTATCAGAAAGGAAATCAATGTGGGAACCACTCCCTTGCCTATACAGAGAAAAAAACCAGAACTGTGGTTATATACTCTGCCTTAGCAGCCCTGGGATGGCATAGCCTCAGGACAGCAGCAGATGCAATGGAGTCCTCCAGAACTCATCTCAAGGCTGCAGGGACTGGGTCTTTTCTTTCTCCTGGACTCATTTTCATAAGCTTGATAAAGCTGTTAATACTCATCTTGTGTAAACTGGCCACGGTTCTGTTTCATCAGAGGAGGCATCCAAAGAACAAGATTTGTTCTTCCCTTTTACAGTGACTGCAGAAGGGCCAAGACAATCCAAACTAACAGTTGAATTACCAAATTACCTAATTACCAAACCATCAGGTTCCTGAAACAAAGCAGTTTTCATCTAGAGGGTTCTGAAGATGGGCCAGATACTTAGCGAGGGCAAATCCACATTGCATCACTGATTTTGACAGATCAGTGTCAATTTACGCCAGTGAAGAATCTTGATCTTGTTCAGTGCTATCAATACCAACATAGAGATGCAGTAAGGAACATCAATTCAGAACACAAGGCAAAACAGAGGGTCTGCTTATCTCCTAGGCAGTGCACACCTTGTAATTTATGCAGTGCAAAGCCCAGTAACAGAGTTGGGGAGCCAAGTACTCCCTGATAACCGCACTTCCTGGAGTTGTGCAGTGCCACAGATAATAAATCTCAGTGATGGCACAAGGCTGAGCTGGGAAAAAATTAAATCAGCCACTTGGGCAGCTGAACAGTGGTCTCAGCTGTGCTGATTCACTCAGAATGATGCACTCCACGGGGTTTTCACCGCCTAAACAGATGTTCCCCTAATACAGGATGCTTTCCATTTTTGTATTGTTTATGCTGTATTTGTGTGTTGCAGATCAGATCTTCAGCTGCTGTAACCAGACCTGTCTAGTCAAAGGCTGTCAGGACAAGGCTTCCAGACCCGTCTCCCACTTCCATCTGTGGTGTGGGCTCCCCAGCTGCTGGCTGGAGCAGAGCCACGGCGCTGTGCTGCGTGTGGCACTGCGTCTCCAGACAAGCTTGGCTGGGGGGCCTGTCCCAGGTGTCAGGAACATTTCCCCAGCTGCTGCTACCCATTGCTGGTGATGGTGGGATTGCACAGCTGGTTCCATGTGGCCTTGGTGCCCTGAAAGTCAGTGCAGCACTGGGGGACAGGGCAGCAAGAAATGCCTCCTTTGCAATACATCCATACAGATATTACTGTCTAAGCATCTGCTAGTTTTATTATTTTGGCTCTTCAACATCCAAGCTGATCATGACCAGACAGTCTTTTCCCCTGCTTTGCTCTGCAAAGAAGACTAGTAGGCAAGTGGGGCATGCTGAAACAGAAGTGAATCATAAGGGAGGGCAACAAAATTACTGGACATGTAATATTGATATGGCTTATTGAATTTATCCTACATAATCTTTGACTTTCACTTTGTCCCATTTCATGAGAATGATTTTGTATTTCAAAATTTCACAGAACAGCCTGGTATTTTCCCTTCACAGTACTGTGTTGGATCATTACTGAGAGGTGGAAGGAGTAGAAGAGGATCATGCAGTTTAACTCAGTGCAAGCGTGAGACTGTACAATACCAAGTATGCTGAAGTACTAGTTCCTGTGTGATTACCACTGCAATAAAATAAATAGCATTAACCTTTTACACAGTAGCAATTCCAAATTTCTGTCCATTTAGGAGCAATGCCTTTTAAGTCAATGGTATAGCAGCCTCTTCTTGCTTTGGATTGTGCTGCTGGATATTAGAGAGGTGTAGTCTGCTAGACTAGAGACACTTAGGTCTTTTGGGTCCACCTTAACCCTGTATAGAGCATGTGGACAAATATAACCTTGTGTTAGTTGAAAGCGCCCGGCAAAAGTTCTGATCAAAATGTGAAAGTGCTGTTCTTAAACTTGGCAAAACATACTTGAAGGTGCTTATAGGTGTGAAACCAAATGAAGCTCTATATGCTTAATCTTGGAAATGAGATGAAATGCAAGCTGAAGACTCATCCCTGAGTTTCAGTGTCATAAGAAGAAGCATATGCCACCTATATTACATAGAAGTGAAACTATTAATAGTCAGTATTTAGTAGTGTCTATCATACAGTGAGAGATACTGGGATTTTCCCTAGTCTAGATATGGGGGCTGGGAGGGTTTAAGAGAGGAGTAAGTGGTACTGTTGTCTCTTAGAGCACCATGATGATGCTGCCTCAGCTGGTAATCACTGTAGCAATAAATGCAAGCTGTCAGTGTCCTGTCCAGGGACTGATGTGCCAGCATGGCATTTGTTGTTAGGCCAAGGCTTTTGCTAATCAGATCAAAGCATGAAGTTACTGTAAGACGAGGATTAGACCATTGACACCTTTGCTTTTGCTTTGACTATTAACCCATAGGGAGAAGAACTGTGGGGGAAAGTTCTTGCTTACAATATCAGTGGAAAATCTCCTTCCCCCCCTACTGTATTATATAACTTTCTGGCTTCAGTGAATCCCGGAACTCAAAGGAAGATTTGACCACAACTGCAAGGACATATCTGCTCTATATTGGAAGCCAAGGAAAGGCATTAATCCTTCGAGACTTGCCTGAAGTGTTTGTGAACTGAGCACTCCTGAACCAGAACAGAATTTCTAGAGAAACCTGAGCCCAGGTAAGTTTTCTTTTGTTGATTTTTTTGTGGAAGTTATTTTGCCCCAACATCAAATTTAAGTAAGTTCTTCCTGGTCAGCCTTTCTGTAGCCATCTCCTACAGAAAATGGAACCTCCTCCTACTGTGAAGTGACAGCAGTAAGGGTAGAACTTGATGGTACCTACAAGACTGATGAGATGAACAGTGAATAACAGTATCTATGAGTTTCCTCGAATCTCATCTCACTTATTGATGCGACTGTTTGCCATATTAAATGTTCAGAAGGGATACTGGTCTTTAAAAAAAACAACCTTCTCCTGTACTAGTTCTTGTAGTCACCTTTTGATTTAAAGAAAAAGATAGAGCCTCTTTATTAAGGAAAAGGGGAGGAAAAAGTCAAAATCATCATATTCCACTCAAGTGAATATTCTGGAGAACCAAAATTTCCATGTCATTACAAGAAGATAAGCAATGTCTTTCTGCAGTGTGCGGCAGGACCCTTATTTAACTTGCAATAATAGAACTAAAGCTTCTAAAAAGTTATTTTTAGCTGTGGATATTTAACAAGGTTCTTCTTACATAATTGTATACCCAAGCTGTCCAACACTGACAGATGCTGACATGTAGGAAATTATGTAGTAAAGCCAGTGACCATCTTCCATAAGAAAGGAAAAATGAGGCAATTACAGCCACACATTCAGAGATTTTTAAACCCAGGATAGATTATGGTCATCCTGTAGTCCGACCTCCTGTATGACATATCTACAAATTTTATTGCAACACTTCATGAATTTTCCTGTTCATAATAATGGACAACTTTTAGCCTTTCTGTAAATACTGTGAGATAGACAATTCAGTTAATTGTGTTCAGTCCTTATGCCCTTCACAGTTGAGAGAAAATATATACCCTAAACTTGAATTTTGTCCAGCTTTGGCTCCTACCTAATGGATTTTATTATGCCTTTTATACTAGATATGACACCTACAGTTAAAAATTTATTTCTCATAGTTGTAATAGTTACTTTACCATCTGGGTGCCTGTGAGCTGTGATCATATTACTTCTTAAACTTCTCTGGGATAAATCAGATTAAACTTCTTTAGTCTCAGTCTGATTTCCAGACCACAGTTCATTCTTGTAGGTCTTTTCTGAATCCTTTCCAAATTTTGAATGCGTTTTGTAAAGTTTGGATGCCAGAACTGCATGTGGTATTTCAGCAATATTCTCACTAGAGCTATTCACTGACTCTTTCAAAATCCCCTGCTTATTTATCTAAGGATCAGAATTGCTCTGGAGGGTCATGTTCAGCTGATTATCTAATGTGACCATGAAGTTTTTGCAAAGTTAATTATATCTGAATCACTGGTTACAGCTTTAAGTGTGACATAAAGCTTTTGTTGCAAGATATACGACTCACATTTGGTTCTAAAAATGCAAGTAATAGAAATGACAAGGAATTAATCCTTATAACAAAGTTATTCCCCCATCACTTTTATCATCCTAAATCCCTTTGGTGTTGTCTCAAACTTCTACCACAGTTGTTTTGTTTTTGTCTACACTGTTGGTATGTGACAGGAGAAGCTGACATGAAGAACAGAGCCCCCTCTAGACTCCAGATGGAACACCTTGCTGAATGAGAGTGATTCTGCTTAAAATGCTTCCAGAAATACATTCATTAGACAGCTTTTAAGCCATTTAACAATAATGGATTGTTATGTGGGAGCGAGTTAAACATCTTATAAGATCTAAATATTTTTCCCTATTGCATCTACTCCTGTCAGCCAAGCTGGCAATCTTTACCAAGACTGTAATCAAGTCCTGCAGGTTTACAAATGTTGTTATTAATGACTGCTGTTTAACATAATTGCTAATTGCCAGTGGAACAGTAACTATCAAGTGAGACTCTGAATATATCATCCTGCTTCCTTCTGAATCTAAACCAGAAACATTTGTCAAGTACTTCTCCATTTCCCACATTATGATTGATAGTTTTGCTATCCTTTACTAGTACTGGATCCAACCCATACAATCCAAAACCAACTTTTCCACCTGAAAATGATGCTTCTCTGGAACTTGTTGAGAGAATGTATGTTTCGACTGTAACATTGGCAGAAAACCTTCCTAGTCTGGTAGGGGAATTGCAGGAAAGGAGAAAACTAGTCCTGCTCTGGAGATGCCTGATGTCAACTTCTCAGCTTTCTCCAATTCTGGTGGGAGACTGTCTGTGTGGGGGCCTCCATGATGGGGTAAGGGGAACAGACATGCTTGTACATCACTTCACATGATGATTCTAGCACACTGGCTGGATATGTGCCTTCCGATGGGTTTCCTTTCAGAGCAAAGGCCCCAGAAGAGGCAGTTCCCCCAGAACCGGCTGAGTGCTTCAGCCTCCCTCCCACGCCTGCGTCACGTGTGAGAGCTGATTCATCTGCCAGTGGTTAGGAGGTTTCCCTGGGATGTGCATCCCCAGGTTCAAGTCCTTGCTCTGATTTGGAGCGGATCCCCGGCTGCCAAGCTGCACTGGCCATTTCTCTCTCTTCCAATGAAAACTTAATTGAAATCAGCTTCAAATCAGACAGAGCAAAACTTGAATCTGCAGCTCCCTTTTATCTCCCAGGAGCTTCCTAACCACTGGACTGCATACTCTCATTCTCTGTAGCTCTGTTCATATGTAATTATTTACATGGAGTGGAGAGGTTCCAAGGAGATGGGGGCAGAAGTAAGAGAGAGAGAATTAACTAAAGGAGTGTGAAGGACAGGGAGAAAACTTGGCCATCCTTGGCTTTCTAGTGGGGGAGTTCAAGTTGTCATCCCTCTCCTGTCTGGCAGTGCTTGGGAGCTGGGAGCCAGGTTTTCACCTCCAGAGGGGAATCACCAAGGCACTGGCGTATTTGTTGCTTGGCCTCCATTCTCCTTCCTTTATGGGCCTTACATGTGAAAGTTTTGGAAATACAGTGGTTTTGTTCTGATATATAATGAAAACAGATTTTAAATCTTAAGATAAAAAAACACTTTCCTATTCCTCCTCCTGAATTGTGAAACAAAAATTCTTGTTTCGTGGCCAGCCCTGAGTACCAAATCTGAGAGGTAGAACTTGCAGCAGAAAGACCGATGAAGTCAAACCTGACAAAACCTGATTGTGCATTCCTTTCCCTTTTGTCAGCAGGCTCTTCTCCCTAATAAAGACTTTTTGGACTATGCTTATACTTAGGTTGAGGTATATTCTTTCATTCATCCCCTTTAGTCATGCTGTGGAAACATGGCTCCTATTATTTCAGCCTAGTCCACTTCCCACACCTCCAAATCCCCAGCCTTGTGCCAGGTCTCTGCTGAAGGATAAATCAGAATATGTCACAGACAGTCATTTAACGAAATACAAATCAAATCCAACCCTGCTCTATCTTCATTTTGCATCAACCACCTGATTCAGACATGGGTAAACCTGCACTTTCGATTTTGATGTGCTAGTTTTAGGAATCTCTCTGTAGATTGTGGGGGACAATGCTGCAGGAAGAGACACAAGATGTGGAAGAGAAATATCTTGAGGCACCACAGTCTTCCTATGGATGGGTGTTAGCAGGCCAGGCGGCCTGTGGTGCATATTCTCAGCTTTGATGCACTGATGCAGGTCAGCTCAGCCTAAAGGGGAGGCACCAGCCTCAAAGCCACTGACTGGGATGCTGAGTAAGCACCCATGGTGCAGCACTTTTCACATCACAATTGCAGCTCTTAATGTAGTGAAGTTGGATTATCACAGTGAAGAAAGAGAGCTTATTGCCAGAAACTTGAAACAGGGTATTTGAGGCTGTCTCAAAGCAACACAAACCATCCTATGCAGTGGCTTCACTGACTTTTGGGATTTTTCATAATAGGATACAGCTATCATGTTTCACACTGCATTAAGGCTGCAAGTCTATTCCTGTCCCTCTGCATTTTGAAGAATAACACCAAAGATGATCAAAGATATTCAAAGTGCTGACAGCACTGCTCTAGCTTGCCTATAGCAGAGACTGAAAGTGCTGTCCTGGAAAATTTATCATACAGAGGTGCCCACCAGCAAAATATCTGCAATAGGAGCTGCATCAGTTCTTTCATTTTGATTTTTTTTTCTGTCAGCTTTATTCCTTCCCCAGAGTCTTTACTCTGTTCCCAAATGTATTCTTCTTGTTTATCCTTGTTCTACTAAATTGACTTGTACTTGTCTATTTAACTGAATTTTTAGTACCACACATACCTTTTGAACATTTATTTTGAATATGTCAAAAGATATTTTCTCACAGAAATACTTCTTTTATTTTACATGGCTGATAAGGGTATAGAAATAAAATTGCTGAGCCACACTTGGCAAGATGAGTTAAATGGACAGTTTTGAGTCTTCAGTGAAGAAGCTACATTAAAAAGAAAATGCTGTAATATCATATGTCTTAACTGCAGGGCCATTTTCACTCACTGGAAGAACTAGACGGAGTTTTCAGTTTGCACTAGATAAAGATTGTTACAGTGAATTCACTGTAACTCAGGATTATGGAGCAGGGAGGTCACCATGGATGACCTAGACTGTTAATCTTGAGGGACTCTTTTCCTTCACAGTTATTGCAGCAATGCCATAAATCTGGCATTGCTTTTCAATAAATGCTGGTATAATGCTCTCAGCACAGTAGGTGGTGTGCATGATCCTTGGTGACAGGAGTGATGCTAACTGTGAAATCCATCTTGTCTTGTCCTATCTCGCATCCCTAAACATTCAGGACTGGAAACAGACTTTGCTTGGAGACAGTTATTTTAGCAGCAACACAGAAGAGTTGCCTTATGAAAGCTGCCCTTATTCTAAATGTCTCCATGCACCTTCAATATAGTGAGTGAATTATGCTGAATCCACTGCAGGATGACTGGAAATCAACCCAAATCAAACAACTCAAACCTGGAAGTTGATGATTTGGTTCCAGGCATTGTTTTATTACAGAGTAAGAAGCAAATGAAAATTTCAGTTTTGTGCTGAAGGCATGATGTAGCCTGGTTAGTAGAAACCTTCAGTGCATAAATCAAAGCTTAGCTCAAGCAGTAGGTTAGCTTTGCCATTGAGTTTTAATGTTTATAAATACTTTTTGCAGCTTAAATTGTGTCAGCTTCGATATTTATGGAACTGTGGAAGTGCTGAGTCAAAAGCATTCACAATTAATAAGGAAGTTCTGGGAACCATTGGGCTGATGCCAGTGTCGACCAGTGTTACTAAGCTAAGAAGTTCTTTGGCATGGCTGAGCTAGGGAAGATCATTCCAAATTTATCTCTTGTGGATAGTCATTTGATTCATGGCTTCTGATTCACGTCTTTGTCTTGGACTGAAACCACCAACTTTCTTATCAACCATCTAAGAAAAATTGATTGTTTTAGAAAGGTTTGACCATATTTTCAAGAAGGGCCACTCATTTATCAGGAATGTATCTTAGTAGCAGCCAGTGCCTTACTGATACGTTACTGGCTTGCATCTTGCTGGACACCCCACCTCTGGCTGGTGAGAGTTTAAATAGTGAGATTTATTTCTCTGAGGCCCTGCACAGATTAGTGCAGCACTACATCTGCTCTCTTGTACCAAGGGGTACCTGGAAGAGATTTAGTGCCCCCAACTCTGCCTTTTTCCCATATGGTACTGCTGGGAAGATTTGGGACCCTGGGCAAATACAACAGTTCCTTTGCTTTGTTTGTCCCCGGGTGGTGCACTAAGAGAAAGATATCTCCCGTGTATCTTTGGAGTTCCATCATCAGAAAAACCTAAGAATATGAAAAGAAGTGGTTTCACCAGTATAGCTTTATGTAAAATAAAAATTTTAAACATACAAAGTGACCATTTTTTCATTGTTGCTGGTGATTATTATGGGTTTTTTTCCTTAGAACGAATGGGAGATGTCTATTTATTTATTAAGGTTGCTATAAGGCAGCTGCAGTTTCTGGGTGACAGGCAACGTACTGCTCCCTTTAGGATGCACCTCCATCATTGCTCACATGTGTTTTTCAGCAGTCTCAGAGCTTTGTGGCAGGATGCAGTAGAAGGTATTATTATTGCAATTTTGTGATACAGCTATGGTCACACATGACTGGAGCAGATGGAAGCTCTCTGAGGTTTTTCTATTTGTGTTTTGAAGGTGGTATATTCCCTAACCTAACACACATGTCTCAGCCAGAAACACCCAAATGAGAAATTAAGAATATCAGTTTCACCTACCAAAGCTGACTGAACAACCATCTAAAGCAAGTCTTATTGGTCACCCCATGGACATGTGTAGAAAATCACTTTCACAAGAAGACCCTAAAAGGCTCACTGAAACTTGAGGGGTTTGTGTTTGTTTTCTTTTTCCCCAGTGGTACATACCATTTAGCTGAAGAAGCTTGAAAACACTGTGGGTTTGGGCCTTCTTTATGCTTAATCCATCCTCAGGTCCCTCCATCCTGCCAGGAAGTTACTGGGCAAATAGACTGTGTGTCAGATGAACGGGGAAAGGGCATAAACTTTATTGTTACGAATTTTAAGCAGAGATTTGTTTGGAAAGGGAGGAAGCCCAGTGTTCTGGGTAGAACAAAAGGGAGGTTTTGGTGAAGTGGTATTTGCCACAATTATAGAAGACTTTTGGGGTTGGATTCAGCTGTTGTGTGGATGGTTGCAAGTACAGGCTAACTGCTGATTACTGCAGAGCCGTGCCAGATGTGCATCAGCTTAAGAGAGTGTGCAGCTTCACTTACAGCCTTTTTATTCCTGATCATGGCAGGCTGCTTTTTCTCTTCTTTCAGCTTTCTCTTGCTAATGTTTGTGATGAACAGACGTCTGCTCCTTGTAATTGGAAAGGCATTACAAGCCATGGATGCCATTGTTGCAGTAAAGCACTTCCTTGTCATGGCTCTTATGTCCTTGCTTTGTAAGAACAGAATAAACTCTGTTTGGCATCTGAAAATAGGATAACATCAAGTTTCTGCATCTCTCTAACTGAGCATCTGCAGGGTCTATTGTGCAGATGCATTTAACCTGGCCTGGCATCAGGAACATTATCTCTGTCCCTAGAATGGCCTGGAATATAATTGGATGTCAAATCCCCATACATTACACGGACTACTGCAGTTTGCCATGAGCTTAGATTGTCTACTCACTTTAAAAAGAAAAGCTAGGATTTTGCTTTGTGAAACTTATCACACCCCTTACAATGCAAATCATACAATAGAAACATAGAACAGGCTGGGTTGGAAGGGACCTTAAAGGTGACCTAGTTCCAAGGCCCCTGCCATGGACAGGGACATCTTCCATTAGATCAGGCAGTTCAAAACCTCATTCAACCAGGCCTTGAGCACTTCCAGGGATGAGGCATTCACCACTTTCCTGGACAGCCTGCTCCAGTGCTTGACAACCCTTTTGGTGATGAAATTTTTCCTACTACCCAAACAAAATCCTCCCGGTGTGACTTGAGGCCATTTTCTCTTGTCCTATTGCGTGTTACTTGGCGGAAGAGACTGAACCCCACCACACTAAAACCCCCTTTCAGGTTCTTGTGGAGGAGCCATGCTGTGTGGACTCTGTGCTGACAACCAAACAACCCAGTACACAAATACATCAGGAGAGAGTCTGTAGGACATCTGCTCTGGTCCTGCCAGTTCCCCCAGAGCCCATCAGCTCCTTGGTCCTTCAAAGCATGGGCACACGCCCTAGAACAGAGTTTGCAGTAACACATGGACACACCCTGACAATTATAAGCCCTTTTTATTGACTTACTCAATAGAGTTTCAAAACATTTAACTGTCTTCTTAAGACTCTTTAGGAGCAGTTATGCATTGCTCATGTGGTCCACAAGAGCTGTGCTGCTAATATAATATTTCAATTCCCCAGCTCACAAGTGACAGGGATCCATCAACCTGCTGAGGCCTCGTCAAGACTTGAAGACCATTCAAGTGAAATTAAATGACACTAAGGCTTTGCTTTGGTTCTCATCAGAGCTTATCTTGCTTCCCTGATTTGAGGAAGGGTTGCATGAGTAAGAAAATGAGGGTGACATAAAGGGAAGATCTGTCCCTGGATCCCTGTCAATGTTAACTGTGTTGCCCACACTTGAACTTCTCCCTTGCAGTTAATCCATTTCGACTGCCACCTTAGGCCAGGAGTGAGGTGTCCCCCACCTTCATTACATGACACCCCTGAGGCTCACCATCTCTAAATCCTGGAAGAGCTGAATCATGCTATTGTTTCCCTGTAGAGGATGGGAGAGTATTTCTGCTCTGGTGCTGGCCACACAGGGAGAGCCCTGGGAAGACAAGAAACGACTGCTAGTATTAGAATGGCATTTGTGTGCATGCAGCTTCTGACAAGGGTATATTGAAAGATGATGAGTGGTCCTTAAATGAGCAGGACCCTGGACCAGTCATCCATAGCTAAAACACAACTATTATAACCTAAAGAACGTAGTTAAGAGGTAGTACTTAATTTAATGGCATGTGCTAATTGTTAGTCATGTTGATTTTACAATGCAAGCAACATTTCATTGACACTCTAAAAGGGAAGGGTAAATAAAAGGCAAGCATAAAGCCCAATGTAGCAAGACTAATTCTGCAGAATGGCTGCTTGCTTTTTCATTTCACCAGTGGAAGGCTCTAAAATAAACAGAACAACCAATTTAAAGCAGATGCATGGAACAACAATCAGGTTTCATTTCTGGTTTTAATCTTTTTAAACCACAGTGTTTGGTTCTCAGAGCTCAAAGGAACTGCAGACTGAATCAGAAGTTTGCTATAAGTTATTAGTGTGGAGGAAGCAGATTTGTGGCTGTATGACATAGAGAGATGAAACATCCCTGTTTAAGTAACTAAATTATAAAAAAATATGCTAGTGATGGAATCTGGAGAAAAATGAACATCCAGAGCTCCTGCCTGTGAACTTGTTATCAGCTACAGCTTGGGGACAATAAAGCTAAGCGATAAATGGCCAGCTCAAGCACTGCTTCTTAAATGATGAAACAGTAAACTCACAGTTTTTATTAGTAGATGCTATCCTGTATGCCACAAAAAATGAAATGTGGAATGAATCAATATTGTGTGAAAACAGGGCTTATTACTGAGGAGTAGTATGATCACATTTTTACTTCCCTTGGTGACTTTTGGAAGAGACTACATAACAAAGTAGCAAATACAAAAAAAGCCCTCTGGAAAGCCACATGAGTCTGATTTCCCATTCCCCTGCCCACTGTGTCATCGTTTACCTCAGAGGCTTTGCATAACTGTTTGTGACTACCCACAGCTTCTGATCTCGTGAGACTGAAGTCATTCTTCGAACAGCAGTCAGCTTTTAAGGACTTGGTGGAGGGGGAGATGATGCTGGGCAGGACAACTAATTTAAGACAAAGAAATGTTTTTCAGACGGGAGCAAATGCTGGAAATTCCTTGGGGACCAATCTTGTGACACAGTTATATGATTGCAGACAATTTTTCAAAGCTGTGGTTGGGGTGGGTGTCTCTTGCCAGCCTGGCTCAGACAAGTTGTGCGAAATAGGGGTGCTTACCTGTGTGTGTTTGCATGGGGTTACCAGGACACTTGCTGATAGCATAAAAAACCCATAATGGTTTCACAAACTTCTTGGAACTTCAGTAGGGTTGTCTGTTTTGGTTTGGTTTTCTTTCATGCAGTTTGAAGGGATAATTTAGACATTTTCCCACTAGCAACTCTGAGCTCCAAAATCTTTAAGACCAAATCACCCTTGGTCTCAGGTTGCATTGCGGAAGGGCTGTGACATCTCACTGCTTGGTGTGAGGGTGACCAACCATCTGTGCTGGCAAGAGCACCACGGCCAGAGAGGAGACAGAGATCAGGCTGAGCCCTTAGGTGTTGCCCTCAGCTGCAGTACCCATATGGATTTGGGAATGCAGGTTATTTTACCTCTCTTTGCCATGTTTTGTGTTGCTGATGCAGAGTCACCCAGAGATAGGGGGATATATGAACGAGAGAGGTGATGTTGTGTCTGCAGCAGGCAGGGAGGGATTCAGCTCAGGGGAGCATGCTTAATGCAATGGGGAGAACTGGAGTGCTTTACGTCAAGGTAGGGTCTAATCCATTACTTAACAAACATGTTGTCTCTCATTTTGCAGTCTACCTCACGTTTCTGCTTTTTTCTTTGCCTTTTTTTTCCCATTGTGAGTTATTTATCTTTAAGTGATTTCTCTTTAAGGGCCCCTGTAAGTAGACATTAAGTAGCAGCAGAATCTGCAGGCATCTATGACATGGTGCCTGATGAAGCACCACTAGCACTCAGTAAATACATCTACCTTCACATGTTCATTGAAGGCTCCTATCCTGATCCAAAAGATCCTACTGAACTTTTTTTCCTCTTTTCATTTACAATTCCAGACTGTGAGACCACAGGACAGCCTGATATTTGTTATAATTTCAGAATGTGGAGAGTACCTCCCTCCCCCTTTCGCTACTCACATATGTGCAATTAATTTGTGTTCACAGCTTCCCATTCCAATCTCCAGCCTTTTTTACAACAGCCATCCTCCCTCCCTTTCTCCACTCCTTATGTGTAGTTTCAACATGCTTTGGTCTATTTCTGTGTAAAAACACTCAAAAACAGCACCAGAAATTATGAAACTGCTTAAGCCTCCAAATTAAAAAAAAATTCCAGAACTCTTTATATTCACAAATGGTACCTATTTAAACAGTTTTTGCAACTATTGCTTCCCCTGGTAGCAAGTTTAATTTTAAAAAACTTGAATTTAATTCCAAAAGGATAAATAGGACAGCCGATATTTACAGAAGAATTTGACTGTTATGAAAAGAGCATTTTCTCCACAGCTTTCCAGATGGGATCTAAACAACATCTTACAAAAGACTAAAACACAGTCTATCAGTCCAGCACAAAAAAAATATAACTCCAAGCATTCTTGTAATAACAAAACATATCAGATAAACACTGATATGTTTAAACACTGAATAAAGACTTCAGGGCCATTTTTCTACCCTCTGTTTCTGCTCTATCCTATTAAGCTCTTTCTGCAGCACAATGAGAGTCAGTGTTATGAAATGGGTAACTAAATTCTGCATAATATTCTTTTAAACATATTAAGAAAATGCATGCACTTTGCTTGTAGAAAAGGATCTTAGTCCCTAAGAAGCATTGAAGAAAGGTGAAAGCGTGGGATGATGAGCAAGTTGTCGAGCCAAGAGATTGCATGCTGCAACCCTGTCCCTGTAGCCTCCCTTTGAAACAGCAGAAAATACTCCAGCGCATGGCAGGAGGCAAGCAGCCATGTGGATGTTTGCATAGTTTGATGGACATGATGACAGCCTTGGCAAATGATAGGAGCTTTACCCTGAGACCTGCTGAGAAATACCAGTAATGAAAGAATTCAGTATTCAGATGCCACATGAATTCATTTCTCATCTTCTTCAGAAACAATTAATGCAACTGAGGACAAGCCTGTCTTCCTGGTTAGGTAAAATTGGAAGGAGAGTAAAAATCATCACAACTTCCAAACCAATGGGTACAAAAGCAGTTTGCACCTTTTTCCTGGCTACAGCAGACTGCCATGATTTATTGATGGATTCCACCCCCACTATTTCAGTGTAAAATTCAGTGTGCTGCTTATTTTCCTTCTCTAGGAACTGAAATATCAGACTGATTAAAATATACAAGAGGTGTTATGTTTAGGCAGCTTTTCTATCAGGAGAGAAATATATGGGACAGAAATAATCTGACAATTTATCATCACACAACTATGAGCATGATGATAAATAAAAGTAGTTAAACAGAAATTATAATACCCTTTTATCCCTGGCGATTTTGACCACTTGCAAAGTCTTTAGGCACCCGTAAAGTGTGGCCTTGTCATTAACCCAATATGCCTTTGACAGAGAGAGGAGTGTCTTCATCATAAAGGCATTTGACCGTCTTATACTCAGGGCTGATCCTTGTACCTCATGACATCATTCCAAATGTTTTAATAGTTACCAACTGTTTTGCTGGACAGTAAAGGAAGCTGATCAAAGCTCAGCTTCAGAGACATGTTGATGATATATATTTTTTGTAGCTCTTCTCCTTAACCAAGCCCTGCATTCTCCTCCAGAATCAACATGGGCGTACACACCACAGGTCTGCAAAGGGAAATGGCTTTGGATTATTTTTTTTTCCAAGGAACCAGCTTGCTCTGAACATATCTTTGTCCTAAGCACTACAAGAACTAAGTGCTAAATATTGCATCATGATACCCTGTTCCTGCTGGGGGAGTCTTCACAGAGGGAAAGGAGGACCTTGGCATTCTGTGCATTCCTGGTTTGCAGTCAGGTCAGCTTAAAAAGATAAAGTGCAATCTGCTGCTTGCTATCCATCATGAGAAATGAAGCCTGATAACTTCGGAGTAATGTTTAGCTTGTCATTCTTGGGCTATTACACTGAGTTAGGAGTGCTAGAAAAAGGGATTTATTTCCTTCTCTCTCTCTTACTGAAATAAGTCTCAGATTAATAATGCTGCAGGCTTCAAAGCCTGTTTTGTTCATAGCTGCTGGCTGGGGAACAGGCGAAAACAAAGACCAGATTTCCAATGATCTGGGCATTAAATCCCTTCAAAAAGTATCTTTTGGCACCATGGTGAAGAGCTATTAATGACATTCCTGGATGACTGCAGAAAAATAACAAGTTTTTATAAATGGCTATAACATCTTGGATTAGCTACCTGACAAATAGGTGTTTTCAGTTGATTTAGGGCCCAGATCTCCTTTCTGCTAAGTCCTTTTTCCATTGCTGCTTTATAGGAGCATCAAAGGGAATCAGGACCCACTTTAAATGGGAATCAGGCTTCCAGGATGCAGCCACCTTCTTGACAAACAGGCAAGTGTGGATCAACCATGCCCAGAAATGAATGGGAACCAGCAGCTACAACATTTGATTGCATCTGCAAATACAGAACATTAAAAAAGCTAGCAAGCAAACAAACAAACAAAACCAATCAAAAAGCCCACAATAAGTTAAAAACTCTAAAGAAAAAAAGTAGTAGGTGCAGTTGGGGACTCTGGCTGGCTCAGAGTAACAAATATCTCTCAGCTGTGAGTATCCAAAGTGTATGAGCAGACTGCTGTGTTAATCTCACCACTTGCTAATGGCTGACCTTCCTGCAAGAGGACCACTGACTGCTTTTCCCAGATAAATCCGGCAGAATTTTAAAAATCATCCTGGAGGTTTCATTTTCAAGCTTGCTTGAGTTCTTCTAACTCTTGAAGCATCATTCCTCGTGTCTAAATATAGGAAAGTGTGTCGCAATGTCAAGAATTTTTGCTGAAGCTTTTCCTGTGACTCACACATGTGCTGTTTAGGTTACTACATTGCAAGTGTCTGCTCCAGACAGAAATGGCAGCAAGAGTTGCTTAAACCAATTCAGACTTTTCAGCTTTGCAGAACATCATCCAGCATGTTGCTGGTGTGTGAGGTGCTGACTCTGGGAGACACCACTCCCTGCTCACAGGGCAGCGAACACTTGTAGTAGGTGTGCTGGTAGAAGTTTTCTGACTAGGCAGATATTGAGACCCAGCAAGAGAATTGGGTGGGAAACAAGCTGTCTCAGAATTTGAATATTTCCTTTTACATTTTGCAACACCCAGAGGGTTTAAGCCCTCAGGGATAAGCAAAAAAGAAGAGGGAGCAATATCATGCTGCTTCTTCCTTTTTTTTTTTTTTAATTCACAAATGATGCTGGCCAGATAGACCCACCACCAGAAACTTTTTCATTAGAGGAAAAACTGAATTTCTGAATGCAATCCGTGTGCATGCAGTGAAACAATTTACTGCAGAAAAGCAAGTTCATGCACATGTGGTCCAATGAGCCAATTTTTTTTTAGCAGAGGACACATAGCAGACCAGAGTAGTCACGGGAATTAGGACACAGTTCAGAAAGGAAGTTCTGGTATTGCCCATAGCTGAGTGACAGCAACTGGGAGGAGCACCAGAAGGTCACAGAGTGGTCAGTTTTCCAAAGAGGGACATGCCAGAAGCACAAAGCCAGGCAAGACTTATGGACTGCACCCTTAAAAGATTCTTTGCTGCAAGAATTCTTAGTTGGGGGGTAAGAAACTTCTTGCCTCATCTTACTGGAAGAGGTGGGAAGCAAGGATGTTTGTGGGAGTAAAATGCACTTGACCCGATCATTCCCTCATGTCACTTGTGGGTCCTGTCTAATCCTTTTCTCTGGCAATGTTGTTGTCCATCTGTGTTTATCTCTACTCTGAGTGTCCCATCGGCTTTTAAATTTGTGGATGTCCTCCAGATTCAGTGATGAATTTGGACTTGATGATATTTATATCTCCACCCTTCTTTGACTGTTGCACAAGATTACATGCTGGAATTTTTAACCCCAGGTTTTAAAAGAGTTGTCATTGATTTAGGGGAGGAAAAGAAAAATAGAGCTTTCTTGTCTTTAAAAAATGTAGAGAGGAATAAAGTTGAGGAGGTGGTTAACTTTTAACTGTGTTCAGAAGAGCTTGAACCTCATCAGACTGTGAGATCTGTGAAGTATGACAGGATGAAAACGTGATCCTATGAAAGTAAGTTGTTGCAACTGGGAAAAGAAGTGGGGAACAAACCCCATAAGAACATGATCCTGAATTGGGGGAAGCAAATCTTCAACTCACTTCTAGCAAATAAAAATGCTGCAGCTGGTCTGCTGAATGTATAGTAGGTAGGAGAGAAGAGAAGAGAAGAGAAGAGAAGAGAAGAGAAGAGAAGAGAAGAGAAGAGAAGAGAAGAGGAATGGAGGTGGTGTTTTCCAGAGTAAGTATGTCCCATGTGCCAGGACAGTCTCTCCTCTGACCACAGCTGCCCTGGAAGGGGACAAGCAGTCTCAAGCAACCTGTGCTTCTGCCATCTGTGACTGCTCCCCATTGCTACACTCCAGGGCCCCTGGCAGCTTCCCTGAGATACAGGTGTGGTGGGGCTACCCAAAAGGACTCTATCTCCCTTCTCCTTGCAGGTCTCAGTGCACCCTCTGTGCTCCTGGTCCTTTGGTTGTGTCCCACACCCTGCAGTACCAGCTGCACATCCTTCCCCCTACCACCCACTCCAGGGCTGCCAGCCCTGTTCTGCCCCCTGGGCAATGAGAGGAATGAGCTTTTACTCCTGCAGGGCCGTTAATCATTCCTTGCACTGAAGATAGATTTAAGGGATGAAACCATGACTAGCAGTTACAAGCTTCTGACTGAATGTTTTCATTCTTAGGCTGTCACAGACCTCTATTTTTAGCCAGCTGGAACAGTGGCAGGATTATTAGCATTAGCAATTTCTGGTGTTTGTGATGCATTTTCAGAATCTTACCCAAAAGGAAGAACTCCCAAATATTTTATTTCATCTATTAAAATAATTTAGTGAAGTTGAACTTTCATTTTTAACTTCTATTATGTTAGATTGCCAAAGCCAAGAAAACCACCAGCAACATTTGTTTGGTTGGTTTTGTGGTTTTGTTTGTTTGTTTGTTTGTTTTCTTTTTGTTGTTGTTGTTACAACAGAATATTGCAAGAATCAGACTGATCAACAGCAAAGAACAGGACTTTTTTTTTTTTTACCAGTACTGAACAAGTTGCACAACAGTTGGCATCTCTAAAGGGACTGAGCACACTTCATCTATTAATAAAATTAATGAACTTTAGAGCTTATCAGTACTTTGGAGGATTAGACCTTTTATCTCTCTGCTTTAGTTTCCTTGAAGTTAATTGCACTTTGATTAAACTCTGGGGTTTCTTCAACTTGACTACATCCTAAGACCATTACAGGAATTCATCTGGGACTCAAAACACCTATTGCTTTTCCCTGAACAGGGGTGACGAGGAGCAAAACAAGCAGTTGCACATGGCATCAGCTCTCCTACACAAGGTTCTTGTGATTACTCACCTTTGTGCAGTACATGGTGTTTTACAAATGGTAAGCACTCTGCAAGAAATAGATTTTTGTTGTTGCCTATAAAGGCAGAAAGAGAAAAATGGCTACATAAGTAAGAATTAAAGAAACTGAACTATTGCATCCAGACTTAATCAGAATTCAGGTCTTTATCCTCAAACGTATTATGTAGTTGGATCTAATTCTTAGATCCAGCTGGATGAGACTGTCTCTGTTCTATAAAGCTCCACATTAATTTAAACTCTGGTGTAATCATACCATTTTTCGAACATTTGAAGGTCTGGCCCAGTGAATAGTCGTTAAAAATTCCCATTGAATCCCAAGAAATCTTGAACAGATGGTAAGATTTGCAGTGGGAAAGTGATGACTAATTGACATCCATGTCAGGTAATCTGTTACTTACTAGAAAAATAGCATAATTAAAAGGAAAAAGCACAAGAAAGCACGAGTGTGAGCGTGTGGACATGAGTCTGCACTTGATATTGGAATGTTTGTAGCTTCCCCATCATTTTTCATATGACTCCCAAAGCTGAATAACTGTACTTAGTGAACTAGGCAAAAGGAAAATATGATGCAAAACAAAACAAGCAAATATTTTAAGTTAAAACTGCTTTTGCTTGATGTCTCATTTTGCTCTCAGTATGGCAAAGTGTTAGACAAGGCAGCTGTCAATAACAAAATCCTTGCTGATGAAATGGACTGGTTTTCCTCTGACTGATGTGTATTTCAATGCCATTAAAATTCCTTCTCTCTCACTTCTTACTTTTTTGGCTGATTTTTAATTTTTTTTTTTAAGAAATTTTACCAAGCCAGGATCTCTGCAATTCACTCATTTCAGCTGCAAAGACACAATGTGATTGTTATGTGCACTTCTCTGTGGCAAGTTGCAGGTGCATAGCCTTTTTCCAGTAACTTGTGAGGACATATTTATTACAAAGCAAGACTAAGTTATTCAAGGAACTCCAGTAAAAACATTAGTGACTATATCAAAACCACTTGAAAAGGTCTGTGATTATGAGTAGATGCCTTTTCTGCAACCACAACTTCAAGAACAGCTTTGACATAACTTGTGCCATGTGGCAGCATTTGCTGCAGGCAGAAGGCATTAGAGGCATCCTTCTATTTCAGGGAACAACGTTCTTGCAAGTAAATCCAGAAGTTCCTTCCAAAGAGTCCCCTTCCCACCCCACTGATTTGGGGGGTTAATTCTCATCGCACACTTTGCATTGACATCCCACGTTGTTGCTTTCATTTAGACGCTCTTTGCATTGACTGCATTTCTGCAAAGTGTTGTGCTGGGAATAGCAGAAGTAAAAACCCAGCAAATCTGGAGAAAGAGCCAGGCTATTGAAGAGTATAGGCTAATGTCAAACTTATTTTCTACGTCTGCCCTTCCCTCTTTGAGGGAAATACAAAATAACAGCAGTAAAATTCAAAGAATCAGCAGCAACACATAGGCCATGCCAGCAACATGGGTATTTGTCATCTATACATCAGGTGCTTAAAATACCAGAAGAGACAATGCAGAAAACAATGCAGAGGGCTCACTGTTAATCTGGGCTGTGGCTTCTTCACAGTTCATTGGCACTGAAAGGAGCAGCAGAAATGCCGAGGAAAATGTCCACTAGAATCACAGCTTCTGTTTTACAGCCCAGGCTTTATGGGCTGCAAAACAGGCACAAATCTAGCAGCAATTCAAAACACTTAGTAGTCATTACAACATTGATACCAAAAATAATATGGGCTGGTCTACTTGGAATTTAGTTAAGTGACACAGAGTTTTCATTCCAAAAGCACAGATTTTTAACAGTGGTTTCAGAAGTCTTTCATCAGGCAGGTCCACCCCACAAAGCAGGGCACAGAGCCCTGGTCAACCTCTGAAACTCTGATCTGTCTCCATAGAGCAACATAGGGACACATGAAGGTACTGGCTGGTGTCCCAGCTGCAATACAGATGGCTTTGTGTGAGGCTGCACCCTTTTTTGAAGCAAGGCCAGTTAGTAACTATATAGCGTTCAGCTCTGGAAATAGGTGTCTCAGGGCTCTTGCTTCAATACTCCCTGCTAGGTGCAGACATGTCTTAAATCATGGCACAGCACTGAAAAGGCAGTGACTCTCGTGCTGTTTTTTTAAAGCTACCTTTGAAATAATGATGGGTGTGTGTATCTTTCAGTTTGTTTAATTTTTCATTGAAATACATTGCTTGAGGTCCTTCATCTTATCACGTAGTCCCCGTCCAACAGATGAGTCACCAAGGCTTCCTGTCTAGGAAGCAAATGGAGCTCTCCTGATTCACAGACACCCTGATCTTGCAGGTAGGCACACAGGCAGGTGAGCCATTGCAATAGCAGATCCAAGAAGCAGCAAGGCCACCCAGGCAGGAGAGGAGAACCAAGGCATTATGCTCCCAGTTCCCTCTACTCAAGGTTAGAGAAGGGACCCGCTCACTTTGTTGCAAACCACCCTCATATAAAGCACGACCCAGTTTCAACTTTTGCTCTGGGCCTCTGCACTCTTTCCTTGTCTGTGGTTGTTCCCCCATTTTTATTTTTATTTCATTTTCTGATTTCCCCAGGCCATCAGCACACCCACCTCAAGAAGGAGGTCTGTGGGCTGGCTGAGAGCAGCAGTGCTGGTTGCCAGCACTGTGGTAAGCCCTGCTGCAGGGCTGGGGAGGGTCCTGCCTCAGCCCCCAAAGGCTGGGAGCTGGCTCAGCTCTTGACATCTGTTCCTTTTCTGCAGTAATCACTGGGAGTGGCCTTTGGATGTCAAGTCCTCTCTTGCTGCTTGCAGTTTTGCAGTGTTCCCACACATATAAGCTGAGGTATCTGATTATTTTAAAGGGCATTCACATGTGCAGTTCCTACATTGTCTTTTCTACTGTGAACTTTTAGTCTAAGGGAATAATCTGTCTAAAACTGCTCTCAGCTTTTTGCCAGTGGAGCTGAAAAGTCATTGTATAATTGAGTGAAAGATGCTGTGTTTTCTGCCATTGTATTTTGCTTTCCTTGGTAAAATGGCAAAATTACCTTGACTCTAGTGTCACAGTTACTGCTGACACAACACTGGCTTTGCTACATTGCTTTTACTTATTTACTGCCATGCCAATTGTTTTGGAATTCTCTTAAGTCAACAAATCTTTGACACTGAATTTCTGGTAGTTTCTGCATAGTTTACTACTGAGTGTCCTTCACTAGCTGCTTTTGAAATTGCTGTTTCTGTTGTTGAAACTGTTGAGATGGGAGTTTTCTCCTTCCCAGCCAGGGTTCTCCCTTAGCTCATCGATGCAGGGAACTCCTAATCCCGTGTCTCTGACATCACGGTCCATTGCCATGGCAATGTCTGAGAGCTGTGCAGGCACCAGCCTGGTTTTCTGCAGGAATTATATATGTGAAAGGATGAAATCAGAGGGAGCATTAACATTCATGGGCTGTGCACTCATACAAATGTATGCAGAAAAAAAGAACTGCAGAAGAATGCAAAAGCTGAAAACCCAGAAGTTATTTGGGTTTTGTGTTTAAGGCATGGGCTTGAAGCAGAGGAAAATTCTACTTTGTGTGTATCCTAAATTCCTAGCTCTTGGTCTTGTGCTGGACCTGCGTAGCATGACTTCATCCAGCCAGCATACTGCCAGTGCCTTCTATTCATGGATATTAAGCTGGCAGTTGGCTTGGTTTGAGGTTGTTGTTCATGACTTTTCTGTGCTTTTCCTAAATTTAGATAGTTGAAAGGCAGGAGAACAAGGTTCAGGACAAGGCTCCTTGTCTTTTCTCCTCCAGATGTTCTGTGGCCCTAATTTTCTAGCAAACAGAAGAAATCCTCAGCCTCTGGAATGATTTATTCGAATTATATTGCACTTTTCCTTTCTTCAAGCTTTCTTCAGGTTCCCACTGAATTGCAAATATTCAGTAATGTACTCTGATTTTTAAAATAATTTATATATGCACTTAAATGTCCTCCTCTGACAAGCACTATCTGTCATCTAAGGAAAAATACTTGTGCTGAAACCTGCCCTGTTAGAACAGAACTTCCTTTGTTAAACTGCACTGATTTAATTGACTGTGCTTAAATGAAACCTATTGCAATTAGTCACATCTCATCCATAGCTAATTGATAGAAGGCAAGTATTTAGTCATATGTCATTTGGACATACATTTTGGTAGTGGAGCTGATTATGTATTATGGTTTCCTGATTCACAATACAAACTAATGTTCAATCTTTAAAAAAAATTTTTGCACTTGTGAAGGAGTCTTTGTCTATGGGAAACTAAGGAAAAGGGCAAGAATACACACTCTGTACTTGTAACTCTCTCATTATGACGAATGTGATCCTATTTGACACTGATATTTGGGTGAATCTCGTGAAAATGAAGGGTTGGAGTATATGATCTGATGTAAGCCAGTTGCATAAAATATGTCCAGACCTGGAAATACTAATTTCTCCTTAAATAAAGAGCCAACCTGCAAAATGTGCTTTTGTCTGGTAAGGCAGACTACTCTGCTGTATGAATTGAATGCACAACTTCCTTGATGACAGCATTTTGTTTAAGGTGGTGAATTACTCTCTGCTTTGCCAATTTATGACACTATTTCCCTCTGGGCATCCCTTTAGGCTTATCTGCTTCTGCCAAGATATGTGAATTGAATCATCTGGTAGTACTTGAGCTGCACATCTCACCCCAATAACTGGCCGATGGTCAAGCTGACTCAGCTGCTGCTGTGTGTTATACCCCTAAGCTTCTTACATTTACTTAATTAATTCATTCCTGCTTTCAGACTTTGGAAGCTGATAAGGGAAGGTTGCCCTTAGCTCAGTTCCTATTTCTTAACTGAAACATTTGATTAAATGTAATAATAAAATTACATTAGTCCTTTGAACTCATATCTACCCATGATTCAGAGGATTAGAAGAAGTTAATCCAATCTTTTAAGGAGGTTTTTGAAGTTTCGAGAGTATCTTTTATCTCAGGGACACACATTGTTGTGTTAGCCCCCTTTCTTTGTCATTTTCTGAAGGTCACCTCTAGCTTTGCAAGGCTGGAGGGAATGGCTGCAGCCACCTCATCTGCCAGCTGCCTGTCTCAGGCCCTCAAACTGAGCTTGCCCATGGGTTCCCACACTGGAGGGGCTTATTCTGCCTTTTTTTTTTTTCTTAATGAGTTCTCCAACAAAGCCCCTGCAAAATAGCTGTCCTGTGGAAGATAAATATATCATGTGCTTCTTGCTTATGTGCTCTTTCACTTCAGCAGACTGACAACCGTCAATAAGCCCTGTACCTCCGTCCAGTCCATGGATGCCACCGAGGTCATGTTGTGTTGGCTAAGCACAAAAGGTTGAATATCCCTAAATTCCTCAGATGCCTGATGAATTAACACAGAGAATTGACAAAAGAGAGACCTTTCCCTCCTCCCACCAAAAGTCACTTCAAAACCTGCACCTGGTCTAATCTTTTCTACTTGAACTAATTGCTATTTGCGGTGGCATATGGAAAAAGGCTCCTTTGCCCAATAGTGGTATTTCAGGCTACAAAGACATTTCATATCACTTGTTCATTTTGGAGACTGCCTACACATTGCTGTGATTTGATTTCCCTTTGCAGGAACTGTGGTTCAAAAAAAAAAAAAAGGAGAACAAATAGCAAGTGACTCTGAGAAAACAAGGGAATTTTCATATTTTAAAGCTTCCTGAGAGAAGGACCAGAGAACATCACACTTTGCTCATCTTCTTGAATAATTCATGTATACTTGCACAAAAATCTGAAGGAGTTTCTAGTCTGTGTGGGCAATGTGTAAAAGTGGAAGCTTTATTTATTTTTAAGTAGACTTGTCAAATTGAATTTCCTTTTGATACACACAGTATGTGATGTTGTTAATATTTTACCAGTAAACTTTGAGAAGACAGTTGATGGCTGTCATGGCCACAAGGCATCAATGTTATCAGCCTCTCAGAAGCCTGGTGTATCATAAACTGTTAATTAGGCAGAAGAGGAAAGTACAATTTCCAAATATGTTCGTACAGTGGCTTATTATGCTTATGAATGTTTATAAAAGCATTCCATCTTGCCATGAAGATACAAGGAAACAATCAATTTATCATTACAGTACCCTAAAAAGTGCAGTTTATGGCTATTGTAAAATAGATTTTACCATGCTTTCCCTACCCTAACATTTACCTCCATTTTTCAGAGGAGCAGATTTCTGTCTTTGTTCATCAACAGTTTGGAGATACCAGGTCTTAGCAAGGCACATCCAAGTCCCTCCAGATGATATTTGGCCCTGCACCTCTCATCTCCCAGACAGAGGCTCTAATCTGCATTTGAGCTGGAGCAATCACAATGTCCTTTGAGGATACATGCTGGTGTGGGACATAAAAGTTTGACTTTATGTAGAGAAATTCAGGGTTTAGTGGATTAGAGGCAACCTCTCCTCTCTAATGTAGTTTTGGTGTTTTTTGAGGAATTGACTAGAGTGGGGGACTGGAAACTCCTCTTCTCATCTGTTGGAGCTATAACACCATGGGGTGATAGAGAGCCTCCTCCTGTGCCCAGCCACTATTGAAATAGTTAAGTAAAATTAGACAGGTCTGAGAAGAGGGGCTGGCAGAGCCTTACATACAATGGTTGCATGATAAGAGTGTTCACCCAGGGAGGTGGGTAGGATGCACAACAATGTCCCCAGGCAGATGCTGGAGCTGTACCTCTTTCCTACATGAACAGAGATTAAATATCTGCCAGGCTCAAGGTTAAAAAGCAAGCAGAATTTTTTGCCTATCTTTTGAAAGAAAAGCAGCTTTATTTTGTGAAGTCAAAGAGCCAAAGTCAGGAATCACTAGCAAAGATGGGCACTTCCCTGTGATTTGGTTTGAGCTGGCCAAACACAAGCAGTGGGGCTTGCTTGTCAGGTCTTTGTTCCTCACAGGCAAGAGAGGTTAGTATCATAGTGTTGCACTTTCTATAAATCCCACTATAGGACTATAACTATAGGAGTATAACTATGGGGGCATCTCTTGGAGTTGGTGATTATGGTTTCTTCAGTTCAGAGCTCTTCACTTCTTCTCTGTATACGTGTCTATCTACCCTGGGGAGAAAACGCTGATTTGGGAGAAGTAAGTTTGCATGGTGAGTTATGCTGCTGGCACCACACCCTGCTGCGTAATACACTCTGCCACTGGCTCCCCCAAGAGAGGCAGTGGCATGAGGGAACACAATAAACTATGTCATAATCCCTTTTTCTGCATTATGTGGTCTAAAAAGTCTCCTTCAACTCAAATTTCTCTGAGCAAACATGCGCACAGCCAGATCCTGCTCTTCATCCTGAGTGCATGCCTCTCCTACATGGAACATTGGACACCCATCTCACAGCATCCCACCAGACTGCCTTCTCTTTACTGAGCTCTATATCTCTTATCTACCTCAAGAAAATTTACACTGGTCAACTCCCTGAGGCCTTTTTTTTACTGAGATAAGAAGGGAGAGAGGGGCAGAAAGTTTACCCCTCCAGCTTTGCCCTTGATTCCCTCCCAGGCAGGGTGTCCATTCCCTCTGCACATTGGAACAATTTGAGTTTAAAAGGCTGAAGTACTCTTGTTGTGCAGCTGGTGTCAATGCTGACATTACATACAGTATAGGGATTATCTTGATGTTTCCTATCAACTAAAATGCCTTTTGATATAAAACAGATTAGTCTGATTTCATTTCCCACCTTCATTACAAGGGCTGTCCAACCAGCACCACAGCACTTCTGCATGGTGTCTGAAATCCTTGCTGTAGTAATTACATGCAGCAGTGACTGGATCAAATTTGCCATTCCTATGATTTGCCTGTAACAATGATCTTTGCCAGCAGTTTCTTTTTTAGTGGATAGATCATTTGAAGCATTTTCTGCATTTGACCTGCAGAAAAAGAATACCTGTCATCATTAAGTTGCTATCAAAAGGAGAGGGTTGATAATATAAAGATAATAGATATATCTTTGTGAATTAGGGCTTAATAGAAAAAAGCTCACAGAATTCTTTATTTGTTCCATCCCCGGTCATGCAAGGTACTAAGCAAAACTGTATCTTGCAGAAATTGCTGTGCACAGGAAGAATGGGAGACAGATCAGAAAGCTTTGGCACACAACTCAGTTCAGTGTCTGAAAGGGAGTGGGATAGGCTTTGTGAGGTTGAAGAAGCAGCAGAAGAGCTATGGCAAGTTCAAGGTCAACAAAGAGATGGGGAATTGACATGTTTTAGAGGTAGGTTTTTAAATCCCATTTGAGCATTCCTCCATGGGTGCTGGTTTTGATCAGTGCCCAATGGATCCAAAGGAAAGGTTTTTACTGACCTCACTGGGCCTTTAATGAGGGGTATAACCATTGGATACCTTTGATGACTTCTTTCCTTGCCTGCAGACTGTATTTATTAATGGCAGCTTCTTTTGCTCTCTGTAGGGCTAGTGGTTTGTAAATATAAATGCGAGGATTGAAATAGGTGTATAACGGTGAGCCCAGAGGCCCAAAGATTGATAAAGAAAAGAGAAAAAAGGAGGCATTGTGAATCTTGCTTACAAACCTGTTTTCTGAGTGATTTATGTATCCTCTGACAGCTGTGGAAAGCTAAGACAATGTAAGAAACTCTAGTTTGATAAAGTGTTTGTATGAAGAATAATTCTCACACTGTTTGTACAAGATTGTCATGGCTTAAAAATGCAGTGGCAGCCCAAGAAGTGGCTTTGAATGCAAACATGAGAATCCCTCTGTTTATGACACCAATGGCTGTGCATGAGGAGCAAGGCCAAAAAGCATTCAAAACAGTAATTTGAATAACAGCAGGTTAGAAATGAGATCAGATTAGAGATAAGTAGAAGTAAACACAGGACAAAGAGGAAAAGCAGACGAATTCAGAGGAGGCATCCAGCAAAAAAACCTTTATTTTAGCAGGATGTTACCGTTTGGTCTGAGTGTTATCTGAGGTGAGTCCAGCCACTATGCACTGTGGTTGCAGGCATTTAACTTTCTACAAACTATGAAAATAATTATTTACATGTTTCTTTTAAAATCTATTTCACTGGAAAAGCATTATTTTCTGAGTTTCTTTTAAAAAAGTAGTATTGAGGACAGCAGTTTTATGTTGGAAGTTTAGTTTTGTGTCACCCAGTAGCTATATGCATCCTTCCTTGGCTGTGTCAGACTGAAATAAGTAACAAAACAGGAGTACACAGCAGATAGTGTGCAGGCAGACACCCAAAGGCCCCAGTCTCTATAGCATCCACAGATGTGCTGGTCTTGCCTTTCCTTTCAGCTCAGCAGCATTTCAAAATCACATGTTTCTGTCTGGTCAGTTCCCTTTGAGGTACCACTTCAGAATTGCTTTAAAATATCTCATCCGACATCAAGTTCCATGCAAAGACAGAAGATATTGCTTCTGGAAGGAAACAGTTTTTCACCAGGGGATTACATGACTGCTGTTATTACCTCTCCTCCTACAGCTCTTTCCCAACATCATATTTCTTGTAATGTTTTAAGGGGCCTGAAGTGCTAGTTTCCACTTTGACATATTTGCAAAAGAAGTTGATGCTATAAATCTTTGTTCATGAATAATGAGATCATGACACCTAGAGAGGCGCTCCTATGAAAATGTCAGATAAGATCAAGGAGGTCTAGGGGGACCTGATTTTGGAACATTTTTCTTGCTCTTTTTAACAAGGCTAAAACCAACAGAAGTTAAAGTTTGACACAAACTGTGAGGAGTTAGTGTAAGGCATCAACTGGTAGTAAAAAAAAAAAATCTTCTCTCTCTCTGGAAAATATCTAGTATATATAAATTGGGAGAAATCAACAGACAATTGAAACCAAACGTGTTGTACATAGTTTCCACTGGGTTTTTATGACTGAACTAGCAGCACAGCTGAGTTCAGAAGTGAAAAGGCTTGGAAAACTGTTAATATCTGCCCTCACAGATTCTTTTTAAAAGACATTGTGTCATCATCACAATCTCCTACAGCATCTTTATGACAAAATTGTTGATGGGGTTTGGAAAGAATTACCTGGCAAAATATTACTGCAAAATAATATCATTACACTCACTAGAAAAGAAGAGAACTGTATGTTCTGCAAGAAAGTTCATGTTGTCTGCTGAGCATGTCAGCAGAACCCTTCTTATTTTCACTGTCATCCTGATGCCTACAAAGCACCAGACCTTACCCCAGATCTTCTCAAAGACTTCCTGCAGCCAGTTTCAGTTACCTGAATACAAAAATCCATATTTCAACATTTCGGTGTGATGCTTTGCTGATGGCAGGGAAGCACTGCAAGCCTGTTGATATCTGACTGCTGAAGAGATGGAATGGTCTTGCCACCAGAACAGGGCTGTGTTCTCAGAAAGAAACACCATTCTGTTAAGCAGTTGGGTTTTCTGTGTTCCTTTAACAGAGTTAATGGGAATTGAGCATCACCCCCTTTTTGATAGAAAGATTAATGGGCCAACAGCTCTTGGCCATTGTCATGTGGGAGTCAACATACACAAGGCAGACAATTACAAATGATACTTGTGAAAGTTATTGCATGCAAATAATCTTTTCCTTCATAATTCTAGACTGGTCTTTGTTGTTTCTTTCCTCTTCTTTCTCTCAACAAGGAGTTTACTTCAAACACAGAGAGCAAGTGCATGTACATTTGGCTCTAGCAGTGACCTATCGTTTTATGGAAATTAGCAGTGCTTTTATAGTTACAGTTGGGGTTTTTTTCTCAAAAATAGTTATTCCTGGAAAAGCAGTTGGTAACCAATAATCAGGCATTCCTCTTTTTCAAACCATAGAAACTGAGAACTGCCATAAATCAGATGCATCAGCTATTATCTGAAATAGCCTGTACTCTGAAAAGCCGTGATACTTTATTCCAAATGTAGGCTTGTCACCATAGAGATAAGATGAATTCAAGGATTTAAGACTTGCCAGAAAATATCATGTACCATATTTAAGATAAAGCTTTGCTTGCTTAAATCAGCAGTGCAAGCTGAAACTGCAAACCAGCATCTAACAAAAACTGGCCAAAGAAAAGAAAGGATTCACATTCTTTAAATAAAAACTATCTGCTTCTAACTAAGAAGAGTGTAGGTACTGAAGCTATGTTTGCCCTCATACCTCATTGACAGCTATGGTTACTGTGTATTTTAGTGACTGAGACACATAAGTATTTGATTTTTGGGGGGCATTTCTTTCTTCCTTTTTCTCCACCTTCAAAAATAAATGTTCGTGTCTGTTTTATTTTAACTTATCCCTTAACATATTAAAATCTATCTGGCCCTTTTCTCAGGAGCAGATTAAATCTAATCAGTTCTTTCTGATGATATATAAGGTGTTGAGATTTTTTTTTGGATGTAACAGTCCCTCTGTTCCTAGAAATTACTTTACTGCACCCAGATTTGAGCTAAGTATCCCCAAATCACAGATATACTTCTCTCTGCTATTACCCATGAAAGAACAGCTAGAGTTTTGAGATGTGCTGTGGGAACCGAGACACATTTGTAACTGTGACTCATATTATTGAAGCCTATTCATGGCTAAAACATTTTTGAAAATGAGCTTTCTTTTGAAAATGATGCTTCCAAGGAAATTCAGTGCTCTGGAAAATGTTGCATCATATTGTCATGCTGCCCCTCGAAGTAGAGAAGAAGCTTTCTCAAGGAGGATTTGGGAGAGATAGAGGCAGCACCATCTGTCCACCACAAGAAACCTCTGGTACCACCAAAAAAACCACTGTGTTCAGTGGAGACTGCTGCAGGCACTGCCTGTGGCCACACTGATTGCTGCTGAGAAGTGTGGTCACTACTCAGTTGCCTACACACAGAAGAAAACCAGGACATCCTGGGGCCAGTCCCCTCTGTCCCAGACTCTTGAGACAGTATTTGACACACCAGCTGCTCGGCCAGGGTTATGGAGAAGGGCTGCAGAGTGAGCGGGCACAAAAGGGGGGCTTCTGTGCTCGCAGGGCTTCCTTGCTTGGCATTACTGTCACAAGTTAATAGTATCAAAATTATAACACAAAAATAACGAAAAAAATCAAATTTGTATTTTCAGCTGTTTCCCATGCAGTGCCATAGATACTGTAGTACACAACACCAAGTATGATGAAGTCCCCACGTCAGAACTAGGGGCTCCCTTTTTAATCACAGTAAAGCCATTTTAACAACCTTTGGCAAGCTCAGCAGCAGTGCAAATACTACAAGTGGTGCAATATGTTTATGTGCAATGTGTTCAAGAGAGGGGAGAAAGTGCTTGAAATTAATTTAAATTGAAAAACAGCAGTCATGCATTTCTCTAAATGATTGTTTTCAGTACCATAAGCCACATCCTTCCAAATTTCCTCTGCTTGGCCACATCATTGGAATGAAGTGTCATACTTGGTTAAGTCACTTTGACATCATCCTGATGATGTGTCCAACTAGATCAATTTGAAAGGACAGGGCTCAGTAAGGTCTTACTTTAACTTGCCTTCTTTTGAAAATTCTTCTCTCCAACCCCACACCCTCCATGCTCCTTTTTTCAAATGCAGTGTTTCTGAGTTTGATTAACTCTTAAAATCCCTGTGGTGAGGCTAATACTGTCAAAAGTGTGGAACCAGCACTCTGCAGGTCTCCCACCTTCCTTTCAAAGCCAGCGTTTTCAAAGTGTCCAAATATTTTTGGTGATAGGTCATAAAATGCATGAGTTACATTGAATTTGTCAGAAAAAAACTGCAAGTGAACCTCAGCTGTGAAGGTGCATGTGGCTGCAGCTTTAGAGAGTAGGAGGGGGAGAGCTCCTGCAGGCTGTGAGCCTTCAGCCCGGATACATCAGACAGCTGGTGGAAGTAGAGTTCATTGCATAAACTGATTCATAACAAGCTAGTGAGGTTTTTTCCTTCAAGTACAGCTAGTGGGAAAGTGCTCCAAAAATTTACATTTCTGTGTAGGAAGCAGTGTACACAGCTCTTGTGCCAGAACGGTCTGTTAGCTCAAACAGCTCTTATTCTCTGGTTTCCTCTCTACACCCACAATGTACTTAGGGGAAACAAACCTACCTCTTCTCAAGCTTCACCTTGATGACCTAAATGAGCCCTGTTAAATTTGCTCAGGAAGTAGTTTCTCCACGCTTTTGAGAAACCGCTATTTAATTATTTTCAGTTTCAGTGCTTTTTTCTTGATAATAGATGAGCAGGAAAAAAAGAGTACTCCCTGTTTCTGAAGGTTCAAACTAGCCAGACAGATGGAGGCAGACCTGTGTCTTTGCTCCCTCCATGCAAGGGCGTTGCTCTCAGTTCTGTTACACATGATCTCACTTCTAATGCACCAGTCCCCAAGGTTATCTATTTCTTTCTTTCCAATTCTTTCAATGCTTTCCAGTTTTATGTCATCAGTAAATATCTCTCATTTGCTACTTTTTTCCATGCCAAGGACGCTAATGAAACTATTAAGTGAATAGGTCCTGAGGTCAATCCATCAAACAATAGATTTCCTCCCACCTGATAATCTCCCTTTCAACAGAAGCTGTTGTGAGGTGTCCTTTAGGCAGTTCCCTGTTGACCTAATAGTTATTGTACTAATTCTCAGCTTCTGCACACAATGTAACTTTCCCCCCTACGTCTTCATATGTAATGTCTACCTGAAATTCAGATAAAACGCTGCATTTCTTATGTCTACGAAACTATTTTTACCACCTAAGAAATATACTTGCTTATTCTAGCATGATTCAGTTTTGTTAAAGCCATGCTCCATTTTATATTGATTTTCATTTCTCTTGACTTACACTTTCTTTCAAAATTTGTGCCTATATTTTGTATTCTGTTAAAGTCAGGTTAGTTGCCAGTGGGCTATTTCCATCTTTTCACAAGGATTGCATTAGCTATGCTCAACTATAATGCACGACACCTATTCAATGTAACCAATACAAAAATTAATAGTCAGTCCCCAACTTCTTGTGCCAGCTCTTTCACAGTTACAGGTTTTCTGTTTCAGAGATTCCTGCTTCAACTTCAGCTCTGTGTATTTTCAGCTTGAGACTGTCACTTACATTACACACCCTACTATATTTCACTGTTTTTATTTTTAAAAAGGCAGAGTTTTGAAACTTCACCTGAATTACCATTGATTTCTCTACCACCTTCACTCCAGTGGGGCTTTACTTTTTCTTCACTATTATACATATAGTTAAACAGCTTTTTGCTTGTTGTCTCAAGCTGTTTTTTTCCCCAAGGTGTAATTCAGATTGAATTTCACTGATTCTCACTTTACCTGTGTATTTCCTGACATTTATTGTAGCTCATTTTGCTTCTCATCCTGAGAAGACTTTTTTTAAAAACTTCAATATATTCTTCAATGTGGGTATTTACTACTTTCTGGCCAGAGTGCTTCCCCACAAGTTTACAAAGGTTTTTCCTTTGCTTATGATACAGAGTCCAGATAGGCTTCATCCCTTTGACTTAAAGTAATTCTGTTTCCTCTGCACTCAGGTCCTTGATTTCTTTTGGATAGCTCACTGATTAGGTACCTTCATTTCTGAGCCTTTATCCATTTGAAATCTAAAATCTTAATTACAAAACTGCCTTTGTTTACAGTTAAATTGTACTTAAACTGAATCAACCCACGATCCACTTGAAACAAGTTTAATTTCTTATCATCATAAAAACAAAGTGTAATTAAGGGTGCCCTCTTGTTCAATGAACTTTATCTTAGTTGATAAAGAAAATTGTCTCCTATCATACTCAGGAAAATCTGGACCTTATCCTTAATGTTAATATTTATTTTTCATTCTATATTTTGGCATAGCATAACAGACAATACATGTACTCCAAATGGTTTTATCCATGCTTTGTGATTGCTTACTCCTTTATGGTCTCTTATAGTACAGCATATAATGTTACTGCATCTCAGGTTTGTCTAAAAATACATTTTTTCCTCAAAAGCACTTCAATATCCCTGTTCTCTCATCCTTGACAAAGCATTGTAGATTTTTGGTGAAAGGTGATTCAAGATCCTCAGCTACATATTCTATTTTACTTTTTTTCAGGGACAACCTGGATATTTGAGTTATCCCTTAATTTTCCCTGGTCTCGTAAGTGGGCTAGAAGCTGTCCTTTCTCTAACAGTGCCATCACTCGTGTGATTGCTCTCAGTATGAACATCCCCATTTTCCTCCTTTCCATTCTTTCCTTTGGAGGCTGCGGAAGGTTGCTGAGTGTCTTTCTATTTTTACAACCACAGTCTTTAGGCCTGGATGCTATGGGCCTGCAGCACACAGAGCATTTTGTCCTTGTTATCAGCACTCCTCAGCTCAGCTCTGTGGCCAGCTCAGGGTTTCAAACAAGTGACTCTCTCTGGGCTTGCTCTTCATCCTGCACTGATACACTGCTACTGTGTTCTGCTGGCAGTCACTGACCATGTAGAATCCCATCCCTCTGGGTTTATATCCATGTACCAGCTGGCTTTTCTTCAATGGTTGACTGCATCTACCATCAGCTCAGCAGAGTACCCAAAAGAGCCCTGAGTCAAGGGCCTTTCCAGAGATAACTATGTGGAAGATAACCACCTACATCACCTTCAATGCAAGATGGACAGTGGACCAAAAGATCCCTTTATTTTTCTGCTCTTTTCTACTATTTACACTGCTAGTTATTTGTGGTTATTTTCACCAGTGTGAGAGATCAGTCAGGGCCAGTGTTTTCAGACCTGAATAGAGATATTGCAGACTCGAGTTATAAGTAAGAGATACCTCTAGTGTAGCTTCCATGTCTCTCTCTAATTATTTCTAATTACATTGTTAAATAATTTTGATAAGCAGGCTACATTCAGCCCCTATATTCAAAGTGCCCTCTGCCTGAACCCTTCAAACCTGGCACAGAAATTTCTAGTAAAATTTACAATACAAATGGTTTATGGAAATAAAGTGGCACTAGGAATGTTTTGACTAACTCTGCCAGTTCAAACCCACATTAAGTCATACAATGAATTGTTATGGTTTGAAAAGAGCTGTTTGCATTTTATTTTTTTTAAGCATTAATTAAATGATATATAAAGCTACTAACATCTTAGCTCAGGGAGAGTGCCAAAATGGACATTATAAAAATGTTCACTTTGGTATTAATTCTGTGTTTATGGGGCGTCTCATGTCTCTAATACCTCCCTAGACCACTATTAATCATAACATATCAAGTACATTCATCACATATTTTTCCTGTCATATACCAAAGAATGTCTTATTAATTAAAGGGGTGAAAAATTGGAAAGGTTCCTTTTGTACCCTATTGTTTTGGAGAAGAGGAAATGATAAAGTTCAAACAGTAAATCTGCTCCTTTCCAGAAAAATGTTCTTATTGGAAAAGCAGACTTTTGTCACATTAAAAACAGAACAGTTTTTCAAAGTTTGGCCCAAATCTGGCTTGGATTGCTTACTCATCTAGTTCTTCTGAATTCAGTTCACTGCAAAAACTGGATTTGGCCTTTTAGCACTTGTGCTGCAAAATCCATGACTGTTATTAAAGGCATTTTAATTAAACCCAGCATTAAAACAACATATTTCTTTCAAACCATCTATAACCAATAATTAGCAGCAAGGGGTTTTTCAAACTTTAAAAGAAATTGTTTGGGTGATATGCTATACATGGTTTATAGATTAAAAATCCCTGAGGACTTTTTTTTCTGGGAAAGAGAAGACAAATCTCTGTCTCAAAGTTAAATGGGTTGAGTTTTCTGTTCATTCCCTACTGGACAGTTGTCCACATCTCAAAAGCTGAACGTAGCCTTAATTCATGACAGCTGTTTTCTTTACAACAGAATTGAATTTTATATAGCTCCATTCATATTTGAGGTGTCCCAAAGCATTTAACAATAAGAAGTCATTGTCAGCTTTTGTGGCCTCTACAGCACCTCAGAGTTTTGCTTGAGGAAGGTCCCTGGGATTTGGGTCTTTAGCTGTGGGTGATGCTCTGGGCGTGGGGACCACCAGAGTGGAGGTTTTGCACTCAGCAGCCCCTTTCCAAGCCACAGGAGGCAACACTGACAGGACCCTGGGGTTAGGTTCATACTGATCCATAAAGCACAGCAAAATCCCCTTTCCTTTAATGTCTCTGAGCAATGACACCCTTGGCCAGTTCTACAAACATCACTCTGCTAAATTTCTGTGCTTTGTATGCTTTTCGTCCAAAATGTGAGCCAACAACATTTTGCCTTGGATCTGCTGCAAAGGCTGTCTTGCATTAGTCTGATTGCATCAGATCTTTACAGCAGAGCAGGGCTGGTAGGATCCTTCCACCCTGAACAGTGGTGATGTCATCATACCACAGAGAAATCTGGAGTTAGTCACTGCCTGCCTATCAGAGCCCATCCATGCATATCTGCTAAGCTTATCTGGGTCTCTAAGATAAAGCATCCATCTTAATCCTTGTCAATAGATAATAACCTGAAAGTTGCTGTTCTACATCTCAAATGCTTCATTTTAGGCACTGTCTTCAAATGGGAACAGCAGAAACATGGATGTAAATCTTGAGGTTTGAAGGCAAAATAACTCAGACCTACAGGTATGAGAAAAATTTTTCTTAGATGCATGTTTACTTCTCGTTAAGATTTCATTGTAGTATAATAGTTCTGTGGTCATAAAAAGTAGTATTTCACAATAGAAATTCCTGAGAACACAGGTAATAAGTTGCTTCTGACCTCACCACCAGGCCTTTGCTATTGCAGAAAGTCAGCTGTACAAGTAAGGGAGACAATGAATACTTTAGAAAGACTAAGCCAACCTATCTGTCATCTACATTCACATAGCTTTCTAAAACAGAGGATTGCCCAAAACCAGCTTTGGTTGCTATCAGCTTATTCAGATCACAATTATAAAATTGAATTAGTCTAGAAAGACATTTTCCTATGAAAATGTCACTAGTGAGTTTTGCCTTTGAAACAATGAGATTTTTTAGACACTCAGAGTGGGGTAGGGCTCTTTCAAGATAAATACATAAAGTACAGATTCACAATTTACATCAGAGGGTTTCAAACCAATAAACAAGTTATACCAAGCTGTACTCCAGAGTAGCATAAAGCCAGGGGATCTAAATTCCTCCCTGCTGTGATTCTGTGAAATCAGTGAAGTTGCACTAGGGCTTTGTAATCTCAGTTTTATTGCATCGGAATAGGTTCATCTTCTTTAGAGGCCAAGATGAATTTGAGCTCTCATGGAAAAAGTAATTTTCAAGAATGGATGTCCAAAGGGAGCTTTCTGCAAAAGACCTGAAGAGAAGCTTCATCACCATTACATCTTCAAAAGAAATCAGCATGATAAGGAGCATGATTAAGGGTAAGTGTGGACCTCATGGTTCCAGACAAGATTTGTAGATCAAAGTCACATGTGAGCATGAGGTCATGAGAAGGAGGGAAGAAGAAAAGGAATACACGATGAACAGACACCAAGTAATTTAATGGCTGGAAGAATCATAATCTTATTGCCTGACCTCCAACCCAACAAGAATACTGCAAGAACACACTGGGGGAAAGCAGAACCGAAAATGAGCTGAGATAAAAAGAAGAGGAAAGCATAAAGCTGCTCTGAGTAAACAGGGTAAGAAGAAAGCAAGGTCTCTGCAAAGGCACATGCTAGAGCACCTTCCAAACACACGTATTGCCCAAGGCTGATGCTGTTTTCCAAAAACCTTTTCCCCATTTCCTGTGTTAAGCTGAAGGGTGTAAAATGCACTTTTAATCTTAAAAGGAGCCACTTTTACTTCCAGGAACAGAGTAGTCCAAGCTTGGCTCAAAGACTGCAAATTCTTTTTACTTGTCCTGTTGTAGGTAGGTTTTAGTGGGTGATGACATTCATCTGTTGTAGCAAAAAATAAGTAAGATTGTCCATTCCTATTTTTCTTGCAGGAAGAAATACAGATGTGCATTCTTAGTATTATCTTTACCCTTATTCCAAAAAATTTCCATTCACCTCAAAAGCTTGCTCAGCTGACACAGGGTAAGAAGGATCCAGGCTGTGTCTTAACAGCAGTTTAACGCTCTGAACAACCAAGTGGGTGGGGAGATAGATGGATGTGAGCTGTCACTTATTGCAAGGCTCTGTTCTCCTTTGCAGTTTCCTACTCACTTTAACCACTGACTGGTTCCTTAGGACTCACATTTTTGGTCTCTTTGGGTGGGGTTTGTCACACTAAGCGAACTGTGGTCATCCCAGGCTGCTTAAAATCTCTCCATAGAAAGATGTATCCATCTGTGGAGGGTGAATCACTCCATTCCGCTGGACATAGCTGGGATACAATGCTCTCTGGGGTACTTATTTTTCTCTACTGCTTATAAGGGAAACTTGGATAATTCTTAGCTATACAAAGCTGGACAAGATTAATCCCAAACTTTGTAAGCAGATATATTAGTACACTCAAGTGAAAAATAAAAAACAATTTGCAGTTGTGCTATACATACATTTTTGTCTTTTCCTGTCCTTTCCTCGGCTTCTCATCTCTTTGATGCTTAAGTTGTAAATCTCAACAACTCCTGTGGGAGAAAGGAAGAAGTGCTTATAGTCTCCTAAAGAATAACAAAGTTCACAGCCAAGCACCTAGTTTGTTAAGTATCCATTAAAAATGACAGTTCATTACAACTTCCGTTGTTGTCGAAACAAGTGGCCATCTTTTCATATTGTTTGGGGCCTTATCTATGTACATGAAGTTTTCTAGTCTCCTCAGAGTTGCTCACAGGTTTTAAGGCATTCAAGAATCGCAGGACAACGACCTCCACAGGCCACTGACTGTGGAAATACCCAGTCCTACAGCTTCATGGCCTTTTAAGCTAAGATCATAACCTAATTAATTAAGATTAATCTTAAATCCCTGGAGGAAATGTAAAGGGCAAAGAAGCAGAAGTCTCCCTGTTTGTGTTTCGCTCTGTCCATGAGCTGCACACGGGCCCTTCAATTCCTTGGCATCTAGATCCCTAGATAAATAAGCCTGTCCTTAATCCCACTGAAACCAGCTGGCAGGGATGTCATCTGCTACTGAGTGCTCTCCTGGGCAGTGCAGGGGATGACTTGGTGTTCTGGTCTGACTCAGCATCAGTGCTCTTTCTCTCTGCTTTGGATTAATTTTGTTGATTTAGATCTTAAGGGTGTATATCATGATTTACCTGCAGCCAGTGAGAGATGTGTTCTTTCACAATGGGTAATTAAAATAATTCTAGCATAAAGCTAAGGTTCTGGATTAAACCCAAGTGGCAGCCAGCATCATGTGATGTAACTTAATTATCTTACTGCCAGCTGTGCTCTGCTAAGCATCTGGCCTTCGGTCTTTCAGGGTGAAGCTCCAAGTTAATTATAAGTACCATCAGGACTGAGATGTAGCTTAATTGCACTTACCTCCTAAACATTGTTTAATCGGTTTGGAAACACTAATCTACACATCATAAAGTTTATTGGTCATGTTAATTGGCTAAATCTGTCATTGGAAAGATGGAGAGAGCTGGCTAATTTAACTAGACAATAGAATTTAAAAATCCAATGGCCAGATAATCCTGTTGTTGATGTCATAAAGTTATAGTCTATCCCTTTCCTTTTAAAAACATCTTTACAATTAAGATTTGTTTACAATTGAGACTGATTAGTGTAAGGCTGATTACTTTCAGCACTGCAGAGAAGATTTTCCTCTCTCCCTCTCTTCTTCCACTGAAGTGTGGCAGAGGCAACATGAAATGCATTTGTGGATTCAGAAATGTTTATAGTAGGCAGAGCCTTCAGATTAGCATGACACATGGAATTTGTGAGTTGTTAGATTCAATTTCAAAGCATTAGGCTAGTATTTCACATTTTGTTTTTATAAAATGCAAATAGACTGCAGTTGCTTTGTTATTAAGATGGATTTAAAATGCTAGTCAGGGAGCAGATATGGAACTCATATCCCTTACACAAGTCTTGCTTCCTGGAAGGGGTTTTTTTTTTCTTTAGAACTTCTCCCATATGGTAAGTAAACTGCTACTGTGAGACACGCAAACTAAAAAGCCATTCCCAAAAAGGAAAAAAGAGGTAAGGAATGAATGAACTCAGAACAAGGGCACACAAGTTCTTTTCCAAGAACTTGCATGAAGGAAAAAAAAATCCGGTACACACTGGCCCCAGAGCAGTCACTAGTGTATGTAGAACTTCTCTGCATTAGAGCTTAAGGCAAATGAGATGCCCTGTCTGGCAGCAGAGATCTTTCTCACTCCTGGTGATCACACCATGACTCCTAGAGCTATGTGCAGGAGTCATTGTTGGTGTAGGTAAAGAAATAGAATCCCAGTGTCCATGGCACAGGGAAGGCAGGGAGCTCTAAAGCACATTATTGACTACCCTGAATGCTATGGTATTCCTTGGGCTATGAGGAAAGGACCTAATGGTAAGTGTGCCTGACACCTGAAGGTCTCCTCAAGGCCACGTTAGCTGTGTCCTGAGAGCAGGCATCCCCATGGATGCACTGCAAGAAGGCACTCTCTAGAGGACAGGCAGTTTCAGGAGTGAGCACATCCAATAGCTCCTTATCCTGCCACATGCATCCAAAGCGATTTGCAGAAGTCTGTCGCAAGCAAATGACAGACTGTCAAACAGCTGCACAGACAAGAGGTGAGGAGGCCCCAGATGCTCCCAGACTGAACTAAAAGAAGACGGTGGAGTGGCCTTTACAGTTACTTTGTACTGTCATCGGATTTCCAGCCATCAAATTGCAAGCAACACTTCAAATGTAATTTAAGACTTCAAGTTAGCTTCTACTGAGAATCTCAGAGGCAAAAATATCTCAATCTGATAAATAATTACATAACCCAGTTTTCTAACCAAAAAAAGACTAACATCTGCTACAGAGAGCCTTTCCATGGTTAAAACTTTTAGTCCTAGTTTTAGTCAAATGTTTTGGGAATGCATGCACACATCTGTGGATTGCCAGAAATTTCAGAGAGTTTTCAGCATCCCAGGTTACCCATTGTAATATGTGATAAACAGGAAAGGTAGAACGATCAACTGAATTTCTTGATAATTGTGCCTATAAATAAAACAATAATTTTTTTTTTTTTAAATCCTCCCTGCGTATTTCAGGCATAGTGTTGGCTAATAAAGGCTGGACCAGCCAGTAAGGCTTGCTGGTGCATGCTGACATGCTTGCAGTGGGTTAGGAAGGAAGCATGACTGAGCGTTTCTATGGAGATTAGAAAGAACAGGCCTTGTTTCCTTGGCATAGCCCTAATTAGCAAATGCTTAACGAAGATCTGTTGTTTCTACAAGGACATTTTGTTCCAACAGAGGTTGTGTTTTCCTCCATTTGCTCAGTCTGTGAGAGGCTGAGATGGCAAAGGAATCCATAGTAAACAAGAGCTTTCTGTCTTTCACATCCACAATACCTGCCAAGAGGTACCACACTGCAACAAGACCTGGAGTCTGAGAATGCTGCTTTGTCACAGCAGAGTCAGGAGAGATTACTCCAGAACAAAACACATCCCTTCTAAAGCAAAAGTGTGATTTCTCAAAATAGAAATTAGGTTTTCAGGATATATTTCTTTGGCCCTCCCCTGAAATTACACAAAGGAGAGAGAAAGGCTAAATTAAATGGAGCCTGGTCCGCCTATGTAATTATAGATATTTCTGGAAAGATGCATAGACCTATATGCAGGTATAGCCTGTAAAATTAAGAGCATAACTCCATAACTTATTTCACTTGTGACATCAACCAACATTTTGTTATCTGTTCTTAACTGTTAGTCTTGTAGCATGAACTGTGCTGGGCTGCAGCAAGTGATCTGAGGGAAGGGTTGTCCCTTGAAACCTTGATGCAAATTCCCTGAGCCTCATGGAATGGAGACAGCATGTCCTTAAACCTAAAAAATTCTGCTTCCCACTTCAGCTGTGGTTTATTAAACCACTTTCTGATGCTGGGTCAGGATGGAATTGGTTATGTTGGAATGAGACCCGTTTTCAGACAAAACTTTTATTTTCTCCATTTTCCCTTTCACAGCAGATTTACATCCCCAGCCTTTAGCTTGATAAAATCATTTCTGCCCTTTTGCTTGAGCTTATAAGGAGGCACTTATAAGGAGGCACTTTCTCAAAATTCAAGTCCTAACTACTTTTTATAGCTCCAAAATGCAATACAGATTCTACTCCAGAGCACTGAAGTAATATTTTAGCAGAGTGGGGCAGAATTCCAGTACTCAAGTGGATTAGAGAGATGTATGTGTAGATCCAAGCTGGTTGTATGCTCTCTTTGAAGTGTGCTGAGACCAAGCCAGCCTCTCCTAGCTGTCCTGTCATTTCTCTTACACTTTATACCCAAGTTGAGGTATAGAAAATATTGATATTAAAAGTCTATAATGGCTCTCATTGTTACTTCAAATGTCCTACTTTTCCAAAGTCTTCATGTCCAGCCAAGCTTGAAAGATATAGATGTCTCAAAGAAAAAAATATCCTATCCTTTCCTTCCACTTCTTGGCTGCATTTTCTAACCACTTTTCAGGGAAATACAGTATTCCAAATGTCTCGCAGAAAAAATATGACTTTTCCTAGACTCCCGAGGCTGCTCTCACAGATTGTCTGTGGATGCTACTGCTCCTTGAAAGGAGCTGAGCAGTGGGACCGTGCTGACTGACCCAGCATGAAGAAGTATCAGTTGCATTTATAGGGGTGGTTTTGGACTTCATGGTAGACCACTCAGAAACTGGAGCAAGTAAGCTTTTCTAGCCATATCTTTTGGCACTGACAGTGATCAAGGGACAAGAATATTTTTGGCTTCAGTCTCTCAGCCTAGCTTGTATCCCTGTACTGCTTTTGCTGTCCTCTAATGGATAGAAGTCCAAGAAGTTCCGCACAGGCAGTACCTGGATCTCTGCCCATGTCCCATTCCCAATACCCTTTGGCCAGGGCATCAGTGCTCTGTTCCGACCTAACCGCTGCTGGCCCTGGAATGCAAGGAACTTCCTGCCATTTTTTATGGGACTCTGAGGACAAGCCCTGCTGCAGGATGATAACATTAAAGTGGGATTCCCCGGGGACATTGCAGTCACAGGCGCCAAGCAAATGACCCACCACACTCCTACTTGTGTGATAAAATACATTACCTGTGAACTTTGCAGACTGCTTTAATATTTCCTCTTTCATCTCCCCCTGTTTTTTTTAAAGCTATTTGGTTTACCTTCACAGGACATCTGTGGGTGGTGGGTAGCCTATAAAGGGCAGGAGAAAATGCCTAAGGATTACAGGATTCAATTCCACTGCCAGCACAGATTTCATCAGCTGCAGAGCCAAAGCAGCTAAGCTGTAAGATCTTGTTCTCTTACCAGTGTTCAGGCATAGGTGGGATCTGCTGTAACTTTATGTGATTCATATTTACCTTTCAGAGGTGCACAGGACCATTGCCTCCTGGTCTTGTGTCCAACAGACATAAACCCATACAAAAGAAGAGGGGGTTTATTCATATTCTCTGCCCTGAGGTGCAGAGTATTTTATTGTGACTGTATGCTGGGCCATAGCTGGGAGGAGGTGGTGAAGGGGAAATCACTTGCCATGTAGCAGAGGATGTGTGCAGCACTGATTCATGGGAAAATTTTCCATTTTCTCTTTCTCATGAAGCACTTCTGCTTTTCTTTTCTTTGTCACAGAAAAGAAAGGTAGGTGTAGGATCCTAACAGCATCTCTGCAAATAAAACTGTTATATAATGAATGCCAAACTCATAGAAAAACAGCGGAAGACTTTGGTAGACTTCATTGGTATTAGTAAGTTGTTAAGGACATGTAGTTCCAGTATTGTATAAATATGTGCAATATGCTTAATAAGAGAGCTCAGGGCAAAGGCTTGGATCCAGCATCTCAGCCTGTGATGTAGTGTGAGCTGGATTATGTCTTGCAGGAAACTGTCCTTCACTGAAGATACTGCTATAGACTGCTAAGCACATTTCCACCCAAAACAAAGGCAGCTCAGGAATTTGAATATTGTGGGAAGACTGGCTTTGTCTGAGTATTATTTTGGGAAAGAAATATGTGTGGGTAGATGAGAGGCAGTTCAGGTGGGGAATGAAGGAGAGAGCATGTGGGAAACAGGCAGTGATGCAGAGCTACAGCACAGCCAAGTTGTGTGGATGCCTGTTCTGGGAGAAGCCCGAGAGGCTGGAGAGCTGGCTGGGAAAGATCTGCTGCTGTGAGAAGAAAAGTTGCCTCCAGTGGTTTGTGTCCTACTGTGTTTATGAGACCAGACTCTATATTGTTCTACATAAAAAGAGTTGCATCAAAAATGCCAGTCTTTGCTATTAATATCTCTGCTTGGAAAAAAACTTGAGGGCCTGAATTCTGTGTAGCTGGAATGGTGTGGGATTCTGTTTAATTTAATGTGGCATATTTTCTCCTTTTCCCTGTCAGTTCTTACTAATGGTTCCTGTAGCCTCTACTTCTTGGGAAAGGCAATAGGTCTCAGGCTAGGCACACCATCACACTGAGAAATCCTCTTCTCTGTAGCACAAACAGTGAGGTCTTGTCTGAGGGCAAAAGTTGGTCCTGCTATGGGGCTCAGCTGGTGTTGACACCTACAGAAGAGGACGAGCTTCAGACACTTAACTCTCATCCATCCAAATCAATGTAAGAAGTCCACCTGATCAGCTGTGCTACTGAGGGATTCCTTCATCTCAGATAAACGATGTTCAGAGGGGAGATGTCAATACAGAGTTTAGTCACAGGGCTTACAAGCAAAGATTACCCTGCAGCCCGTAATGACAATCTCTTAGATGAAGCACACTTAGACCTAAAAGTAATTCGTAGACAAAAATCCCTCCCACCTCTCTGAGCCCTGGTAATGTTCTGGGAGGTGTCACACTTTCTGCTGAGATGTTTAAAGCAAACTTAGTAGCTGGAGAGGTCACCTACTGGAGATGCCACCTCACTGGGCTTCTCTAATTGCAACCAGCAGTCAATTTGTTGCCATCCTGCTGAGTGTCTAGCTGCAACTGGCACGGGAAATAAAACAGCAGCCACTGAGATTCAAAGAGCTGTATGGGATCTGGATTGTGCATTTAGACAGTGTTTATTTAAAAAAGCTATTATCTACCAGCTGCTCATAAACCATGTTATGCCATGCAAGAGTCTTTGTACTATGTAATTGTCCCACCTCTCTCTAATTGCATATTTCACTGGTCTGAATTAGCTTCCAGCTCATAGTGATTATGGTCGTCATTCATTTAGAACAACTCAAATCAGATTTGGAAGCAGTGACATCACCCGTGTACAAGTAGTGTCTACACAGTAGGGGCATATTGTCCTCAACCTAGGCCAAACCTGTCTTCTGTTTTCCTTCAGTGTCTTACAAAGCATACAGCTTATGCTGGAAAGTCTTTCCCTCTTCCACTATGAGTAATATGTATTGCAGTTAATGATATTTGGGACATTAATTGCCATTTTAAAACCTGTGACCTTGTGCACACATGCCAAAGTAGGTTTGGAGTTTACCCCTGTGCATTTACAGAGAGTGTACATCGAATCTGTTACATCTGTGGACATCTCCTTCTTAACATCTGGGACACATTATGTAATGTGTCTTCTGGCTCTCCAGTAAACAGGAACCATATGAAGGTTCATTGTTGATGCTCCCTCAAACCTGCCTAATACCAGCCTTGATGTTAAGGTTGGAGAACTCCCAGCGAACAATGGAAGTAAATAAAATGTTGATACAGCTTGCATATAGAAGATCTCTAAGTTCATTTAAAGAGCAATGGGCATAGCTGATTTTTTGGTTAAGATGTATATATTGGTAGGAAAATTGGTAGAAATCTGCAAGAAATGTTGGCAAACCTTCACAGGATTTTGATTTAACTTTATTAGCACATAGATGGAAACATTTTCTTGTTACTATTCTGCTTCTTAGTATGTTGGCTGTATTCTGACGATCAGGATGTTAAAAAATTCAGCAAGATCAGGAAAAGATCTATTCTGAAAAACACGTTCCCTTATCATGCAGCAACACAAACCATTGTTGCCAAATTGATGGCACCTATTTCCAGTGCAGCAAAAGGATGTGTTTGTAGAATATCTCATACCTTGCAGAAATGTAACCCATAAAGAAAAACTGTCTTCTGGAAGGTCAGCGTAGTAAGGAAAACTTCTGATAATGGGTGAGAAGTTCAGAGTGAACTGAGCCCAGCCACAAAAACAGTAGGCAGGAAGAAAACAGGGAATACTACTGGATGATAATACAACAGTGCTGGTAATGGATTTGGAAGTATAAAAGCTATCTTAAAATGCTTTAGCAGTATATTTTTAACACTCACCAGGTATGCAGAGACTCTTTTCTAAAAGCCTGCTTATTTGAAATGTGCATTTGAAAAAATGTTAACACCTTTCCAGGAGTGAAATGAAAATATGGTATCTTTATCTAAGTATCCAAAGAGTAGAGCCTTTCCACATGTTTGTATATTAATGTTGAAGGTCCTGCTGAACAAAATTATGTTAGTCAGTGTCTAAAAAGTAAAACTCAAAATAAGGACCCAGCTTTTCCTTCAACTGGTACAGCTGAGTCAAATTTAGCTTGAGTATTTCTGGAGGAAAGTTTCCCCATGTCAAATAAATAAAAAGCTGGATGTCCAGCTTCTGCTCGTTTGTCTTGCCACAATCTATGCACACAATTAGAGAGGCTTATTTCTCATTTGTGCAATTAATTTGTACAGAGCAAAATGAAAGCAACAGAGGTTTGAAGTTCCAGCTGCAAATTTTCTCTTTTTTTTTGGCTTCTATCAGAGCCAGGAATACATATTCCTCAGCTTCTTGTGATTTACAAGAGAGATATTCGCCTTCCATAGAAGGCCTCCCTTAAGTCTGTTTACAAGTCTGAGTTTACTCAGGTAATTCAAACAAGGCAAGTCTTGTTTTCCATCCAAAGCCATTCTCCCAGGAAGCAGAAGCAAATCCACCCAACCAAGCTAAGTCAGCCCTCACAAGTGCTCTTATCAGTGAAATGTTGTCATACAGTATCAACCAGAGAACAGTCAGCCATACAGCACTGTAATAAAAAATGTATTTGGCACTTCCCATTCTATTTACCATTTTATTGAATCCCACACTCCTCTGAGTGACAACTGCAAATTCCAGGGGACAATTCAGCCCACTGTCTCTTCAAGACAGGAATTTTAATGGGTCCGATAAGAAACAGCCATCTTTCATCAGATACTGTGGTGTCTATTTTAGCTTTTTGTCTCTTCTGTGGCAACCTTGTACGCATACAGGCCCAGGATATCAACTGATGACAGTCAGTGCTTTCAGAAGCCTCACCAAGGTACTTGAACAATCCATTACGCGAGGCAGTGTGAGATAAATTTATCAGAAATATTTGCACAGGCCTTCAGCAAAGGAAGTGGTGCACTCTGTGTATTTTCTGCAGGTTTGGTTGGGAGCACAGTTGGGGTCAAATGATGGAAAGATTTGGTTTGCAAGAAGAGGTCAGTCCCCCATTCAGGTTTGCTTGAAGTTTCATCAGTGCAAAATCAGTCTACTGTGAGCTTGGTGCCTCTATATGAACATGGATATGGGGATGAAAGGTGTGGAAGACTCAACTGTGTTTAACTTTGCTTTACTGGCTACATTTCTTGACTCTTGACTTCCTAGAGTTTAACCCCAGAAAGGTTAATGCAGTTGTCTAAGCTGACATTCCGCTTGCAGTCCAGTTCAGGACACTGAGACAGAAAGAACAATGTGTACAGATCCTTATTTTTACAAACATTGGTCATTTGATCAAAGGTTATACTATTTGTAACTTCTCACATTTTCAGCCCAAGAGCTGATTGATGTGTGTTTTCTTCTTCCACAAACAGATGTTGACCACAAGTCAAAGTAGACGTTGACGTCTACTTTGGAAATGAGTTTTCTCTTACTCTTTAAAGAAGAAAGAAATATTGTAATGGGCAAATCCAGGATGTGCTGATGGATTTGTCATAACTTTTCTTCAATACATCTACCAGTGCTTCCCAAGACAATTGGCTACAGCTTCAACAGTCAGATGTGATTATCACTGAGACATCCAGTGCTTTGAAGCAAGTGCACCTTTGATCAAAAATATATATATACTCATGATTTTTGTGTTACAATTTGTGTGTCTAAATCTGGAAGAAAGATGGAGCCAGCATCCATAGCAGATAAGTTGTTTGTTGGGAAAAGCCTTCTCCCAAACTGCTGGTGGGAATTGATCCTGTGTTTTTTGGTGAATGGTATCTTATGACACTGGAGTTGTTCTTTCTCTGCACATAAATTCAAACCTGCTCAGAACAGTAAATTGGCCCCTTTTTAAAATGCCACCGTGCTGAAACAAATGCAAAGCTTTCCACAGCCTCGGTGGGATTTTCTTGAAGTCTACAAGTCTACTCATGGCCAAGATGTAGGACACAAAGATGGGAGTCAGCGGCAGTCTGGGGAGATGTTCTCAGAGGTTGGGTGCTTTGCCTGTGGCAGTCTCTATTGGCCTGTCATTTATGATAATTATATCCTTCCGGGACACTTCTACAGAGTTACATGGTGGAAGCTCTGGCAGGGTCAAAGTGCCTGGTTTGGCTGAAAGTGGTCTCTCCCCTGCACTGCTGAGAACCCTCCATGACCACCACAGGTTGGAAAAGTCCCCTGCTGACCCTGACCAGAAGCTGATCCCTGAAGAGAGTGCACCCACAGCTCCAGCAGCCAGAGATTTGGGTCTCCTTAGTGTTATTAGTAATAGTATTGCTAAATACTCGGGAAAATTCTAGAGAGCAGAACCAGAGATTGGACACGGCGTTTCTATCAACTTTTAACTGCAATACTTGTCCTAGCTGCTCCTTTGGAAAGCTCATCTCATAAAAACTAGAATTTCCCAATGACCCTAAGCAAATGCAGCCCTTGTGCAAAGAACTACATTTCTGTGGTCCCCTGGAAATCCTCCATTTGTTTTGCTAACAATTTTTGTGATAATTTATGTTTTCCAAACACTGGCATAGAATTCTTAAGAAAAACACTATCTGCTTGATTTTCCAGGTGGATTTAAGCATTGAGTGTGCGAGCCATGAACTCTGGAGAACACTCCCTGAAGGTCAGAAGCATCGGATCAGGCTCTGCAGAGCTCTCTGTGAGATGTGGGATGCACCTCAGGTTAATGACTTGCAATTGCACGCAGCCTTCTCTAAAGCTGCACGTGTAGTTAATGCATATCAGAACTCAGCAAGACTATTCAAATTACCTCAATTTCCCAATGATTTATGATGTAGGTTTCTGACATCGTTGGTTATTTATCTGTCCTCCTAGTGTTGCGAGCCAAAGAAAAGCGGGAGAAACAGATACAGTAAAATTATGTTTGAGCAAAGGGTCAGACGTTTTCAGAGACAGTACATGTTGGACAGAAGGGTAGTGAAGGACTTGAAAGTCAAAAACCTAGAGGAGACATCAGTCCAGAGTCAAAGAAAGTGAAAGGGCCTTTTCTCATTTTTTTTCCTACAAAGGATGATTTCCTGACTCTGGAAGATGGATTCTATTCATTTAAGTAGTTTTCCAGGGTGTATTTTCTATTGCAGACTGGAAGTTTTTTACAATATGCCACTTACAACTTTTCATAACCCTAAAAAGTTGGACTTTTTAGTAGGAGAAAACCCACTTCAGACACAGCACTTATAATAAATGGGCCAAATTCTGTTCTCAGTTACAGCTGTGCAACCCTCATCCTTATTGCATGAAATATTTGAGCTTAGTAGAGGTTGTGGATTAAAGACCTGGGATTCCAAAATGCACCCTCAGATGCATGTGTGTGGCTAGGACTGAAACCATTGGGGCTCCCATGTGTACATCCAGGGTAGATTTTGGCTTGTGATTTTTATTATTTGCACTATTGGATAAAATTGATTCCAGCATTACATTTCTCAGTCAGAGTTATTTCTATATCATCATGCATCAAAATATTGGCTCTGACCTCTTATTCTGGATGGTAGCTTTGAGGAGTATTTGTTTTCTGATTAGTTTGGGCCCAGCATTAATCATTCTCAGGCTTCCTCTAACCTTTTTTTTATTATTATTTTACTGATGGCAGATTTAACTGTTGGCTCACCTTTATTTCCAAAACAGATGAGTTTTATTAGTCTCTAATATTAGCCAGATCCAACTAGTTGATAAAGTTAAACCAATGTGGGCCTCAAACTGCAGCCCTGTTGATTTGGGTACCCTGTCTGGGAGAGTCTGACAGGATGCCCAGGCAGGAGAGCCCCAGCTCACATGTGCAACCATGTAGAGCTGAAGGTCTGGTTCTTTGGCTCCTTTGGGTGCTCTGAATCAACAAAGAGACCTATTAAATTCACTGCTTTGTAACCAGAAGGAAGATGACCTTTCAGGGGGTGTGCTTTATGTTTTAATAGTTGGAGAGGTGTTATTTCATAGAACTGTTAGGATTGAAAGGGACCTTTATAAGTCCACCCTGCAATGAGCAGCAACATCTTCAACTAGATCAGGTTGTCAAGAACCCTGTATTTTTTCATGTTGGTAGAAGAATGATTCTGAACAAGACAGTAAAATCTTTGGCAAGGAGCTGAGAGCTGTTCTTGAAACAGTAGCTTACATCTCCTAATATTTTTTATCTTGGAAACTTGTGTCCATCTCTAATCTAAAAGCCAGGTTTCAGATTCAGGAACAAAGGTAATTTTGTGAAGGGCTTTTCTTCTTTCTTGTTTTGTTTTTACTACTTCTGCTTTTCTTTCTCCTGGGCAATGACAGCAGCAGTTTGTGTGTGGCTCTAAGTCCACAGGAAGCATTTAGCAGTGCCATTTGCAAGGATTGTGTAAAGGCTCATAAATGAAAGGGAAAATGTGTGCCAGGAGGAATTTCATGTTTCCACCAGGTGGGCTTATGAAGGTTCTGCAGAGCGGATGAAATATCTGAATATTTAGGTACATCTTCTCTAGCAGGTTTAAAAGCAGCAAAAGAAGGAGTGCTACCTCTTTCAGTGCCTCTGTGTCAGTGGCTGTTACAGGTGCAGCCTACTGCAGAGCATTCATTTGTACACTTTGAAGTAGGACAGACAAACCTGAATGCTTTTAAAGTAGACACGAGGCTTATTCAAACTAACTATGCTGCTTTTAAGAACTCCCAGTTCTCAAGTAATTCTTAATTACAGGATCACAGGAGGATTCAAGTTGGAGAGGACTTCAGGAGGTCTCTGAGCAGAAGCCTCCTGCAGGGTCAACTATTGTCTGGGTATTTAGAAAAAGTAAAGATGACTGAAAACGCTACCTATTAAATTTTAGTTTTAAACATAAGTGTTACTTCTCTGAGAAGAGCTTATATAGCCTTTAAGAGAAAGCCTAGAACCCAATCTAATGAATTTACTTGTATTTCCACACCTAGAAGTTGTTTTTTAGAACAGTTTGCAGCAGAATTGTATGTTTTTCACCTGGTGTGAATTCAGCATCAAGCCTTCAGTACAGTATAGCAGCATTCCATGGCTGAGAGCAGGCAGGACAGACAACAGGCTTCAAATTAAACAGCAGCACAGCATTGATTCTTATATCTTTTATGCACTTCTTACCTACACTCAGGAAGCCTAAGCCAAGGCAGAAGGACACAGTTGTCTTGGAGTGCTGGATCTGTTGGTTGCCAAGGTTCTGCACCCATACACAGCAGTAATTTTGCTATCTGTAGATTTTTCTTGATGTTTATTGGTAGTGAAAATATTTGTGATGTGGAGATTAATTCCTGCAGAATTAATCACAAGGGGATCTGCAAAAAATGTTTTTTCCCTCAAAGTGGTTTTGTCTGTAGTACACATAACCATTTCCATTTTCCCTGAGAAAGACAATCAGTTCTTTTCATTTCCCCAGTTTATTATGGGTTCTTTGCTCTCTGCCTTGGTCTGTTTGTGTAAAGTCTTATGGGTCTTTGTCCATGGCTTCTGAACTGAGCTATGAGGTCAGATCATAGACTTCTGGGGAGAACAAAAGGTGCTTTACATGAAAAAGCCCTATGCTGGACTGTTTTCCTTGTGAACGTGGTAGCAACGTGCTTCACAACTGAGCTTGGTACTTGTACATGCCAAAATGCTGTCAGCCATGGACCAATCTACTACAATATGAAGAAAAGACCTAGGGAAAAAATACCAAGTTTTTTGGAATATTTGGGCTTCTGGGACTTTTGAATTGGGTATACAAACTTGGCCACAAAATTATCAAGAACTGTAGCGTTAGCTCAAAACTTTACCTTCTCAACAGGTGTTACTAAGCTCTGTTTCAAACAACACTGCTTGCCTGTGACACCACTTATTGTTAAAGAAGGATTGTGACAGGAACAGGAACCACACTGTGAGATATGTGAGATACAGGAGCAGCAGCTGCCAGCATATCTATGCTGTGCTGGCCAGAGGCTCAGGGTAACACCATGGTGCACACCAGATCTGTCCTTGCACTAGCTCTCCTGTTATGCCTAATTATTTTTTCAGGATACCCACTGACTTCATACAGAATGTTTACAATGCTTGTGAGGGTTTTATCCATAAATACAAAACCCAGAGAGTATTGCTTTTTTAAAATTTTATCAGGAGAATGCTGTGAGACCGAGTTGTTTCCAACCTCAGATGCTTCTAGAGCCCAGGATCCCAAGCATTGTAGCTGCCACTGTACTTGAATGCCCAGCTTGGACATTTTAATATATCCTGCTCCAAAAGCAGACCAATGGAGAAGAGTTTCACATACCTTCATTTATCTCAAAAGATTTCATAAAAAACCATTTACAATTGAGCAATATCTTAATGTTTATGTGTTTTAAGATCTACTGAAAAATCTTTAAAAAAAAAAGCAGGCTAATAATTATATGCAAGAACCATGCATGAAGTTATTCTGAAAAAATATGCATTAGCTGAGCAAAAATGACCTTGTCATTTAGTTAGGGCTTAGCTTGGTGCCAGTATTACTCAAGCAATGATAGATCATATGGACCTTGATTGTATCTTAGAGAATTAGGTTGCCCAAAGATTATCCTTATCCTCTGTCAATAGGGAATAAGGGCTCAGGGCTGTATAAATAGTGCAAAGGGAATGCTGCCCTGAACAATGTAACTTGGAATAAGCCTTGGAAATAACTTGTGCCCACATGGATAACCATGCCTTTTTGAAAACCTGTGGATGAGCACTGCTGTTCTCTTGCTGCATATTGTGCACTGTCACCGGTAGGCATATAGAGAGAGGAATGAGTAACCAGTAGCAAATACCATGTGTGTGAGCAGACTTCCCTGCTGCAGTGTAATTCTGTCACCGTCAGCCTCCTTTCAGCTCTCTTCAGAAGAATTCCAGAAAATCAGATGGATTTTAAGCCAGTGGACTGATTACACAGCCTCCAAGTCATAAGGGTAAAGGACTCCATAACTATCCTCAAGAATCCATTAAAGCCCTGCTGAAACATGATCTACCACTGATTAAAGGCTATTAAAAGGGGGAGGGAGAGGTTTCTGGACTGTAATGCACTGAATGAAAGAGATCGATAAATGATCAATAAATGATCTGAGAATCAGCCTGTCCTTGCAAATGTTTTAGTTCATCTTCACTGGGAGAAACTGCATCCTGGACTCTTCCCATCAGCTCCAAGGGAAACAGATCAATTTAATAGGTTTGCAGGGAGGGTGGGGAGGTTAGCACTGTTAATGGAAAAACACTGACAACTGTATCAAATGCTGCTGCTAATTCGAAACATTAGCAAAGTCCTCCGAAGTAATGTTTCACCTTAATTGCCTTAGGGAATAATTTAGCTGTAATTGGAGAATAGCTTAAAGTTATGTGCATTTCTGAAACTCAGGAAGGAAAAGGAACGCAGCAAGGAAGAAGTGCCCATTTATTCAGTCTATAGGGAAACCATTAACTTGGCAAAAACACGGGTGAAAGTTCAGTGACTGAGCAAGCTGGCAGCGTGGAGTCGGAGAGTAGGGGAATGGAGAAGAGGGCAGTGAACCAGCCTGGTCTTCAGAGACAGGGTTTACACTGAAATCAGTGTTGTGCTGGTGAAGCACAGCAGAAGCATTTGTCAGACAAGACAAAAAAGAGAGATTAATGGGAGTAACAAAGAGGCCCCTCGGAACGTCCAATGAATTGTGAGAGCTCACAAAAGACACGCAGGGTTGAATGAGGAGACTGAAGGAAAGTGATCCTAGGAATGTGTGCTGTTCTTGCAAGGTACAATCAGCCCACTAGGATGTCAGCTCTTGCTGCCTGGAACATAGTGCCCTTGCTGAAGTTTTCATTTTGTTTTGTGCCCAACCTGGGAGTCCCACAGGGAGCCTGTTACCCATGGAGCTCAGTGCTTCCTAGATGTGGACAATATCTGTGAGGTTTCTGACTTGGAGTACCCAAACCCGTTATGTTCTGCTGAAAACAGCTACATCCTTTCTTGTAGCTGAGAAAGGAAAAAGAAGAGTTCAAATCAGTATTTCACAACTGCTCATCAGTTGGGCTTGACCTGGTTGATAGTAGTACAGGTACCACATGCAAGAAGGAGTTATTGCAAGTGCATATTTGTTGATTTAGAAAATGTGAAGGAAGCTGAGAATGACATAATTTAATTTTTGATGGGGCATTCAGCTACCTGGGTTTTTGTCCTAATTTTTTTTTTCTTATGTACTGATGCTGGTCACTCTTACTGAGCAAGACATTAATAAGCTACGAAAGCACTGGGAAAAAGTGCTGGGTTTTGCAAACATGCAGTCTTTAACCTAAAAATGTTAGTGGTAAAGGAACGAAGCTGGCCTTGCAATGCCAGATGTATTTTATTATACATATTTTATTATATACAATGTCTTTTAAAAGTGGTGTTTTCTATAAACTCAGAAAGGTAATCAACAGCAATTTTACGTGGAATAACTAAAGTAATAACTACTTAGAAGTTATCCTAAAGATTATTCCAAATGAGAAAGTGATGAGCTGGCATAGGTTTCTTAATATCCTGAAAATGGAGATTAGTGTACAACAGTGTGCTACTGGGATTATTCATCATTCAGCCTTCTACAAGAGATAAAGATTGCTTTGAGGACATCTTATTGAAGAGATGTCATGTCATTTCTATTCTTCTCATGTTCTCTTTTAATGATAATGACAACTGCTTTGAAAATAACTAATTTTAATAAGATTTTACATAATTATATAACTTTTAAAAATCTAAAATAAGGGGAAACACTGCAGAATGACTCCTCATTATTTTAGGCCCTCTAGGTCCCAAAGCCATTGCCAGAGGATGTGGTGTTGCACTTGATTGGTTACATCAGCAGAGACCATCCCAGCACCGGGACCACAAACCCAGTGTCTCAACCTGAAGTCTGTTCAGACATTTCTCTCAGGACCGTGCAGACTCTTTGAAATGCTGAGATGAGGAAGTCAGCACATCTTTCTAATTCAAAGATCAAATTGAATGAATTAACCAGCATATTAACTAAGACATCCTTTCTTCTTCGTTCTCAAATGGCAACTAGAGGTTCAGGGTGAACCTGTACTGAAAGCACTTGACTTTGTACACACAGAGAAAATGATGAAATGATGGGTAGGATTCCTGTTCTCTCTTACCCTGCCAGCTTCCACAAACTATTTTCGTTTTTTTCTTCAAGCCCAAACCCCACAAAAGGACAAATGAGCCTGCATTGCACAAACTTATTTCAAAGATACAGCACAAACCAGGAAAGCATGCAGTAAAATAAGCTTTATTTCAGGTTTATCTTTAAAGTTCTAAACCTCCTGACAATATTGCACAATCTGAAGTAATTTCCGAGTTGGAAAAAGACATCCTTAGTCAGATTCAAGCCAGAAACCCTGCAGATTTGACAGCTGCACAGGAGCCAACAGAAAGTGTGCCTGAAAACAGTCTGAGGAATTGAAATCGTCAAATTCTTCCAACAGTCCTATAGACTGCTATGACTTCAGGTAAGTCCCAACTTGTTTCACATCTAAGTGGCTGTAAAGGAGGTGAGAATCTGGCAGTTTTGTTCCATTGTGTGCTACTTTTTCGCCTCCTTTTGCAGTCTGGGAGAAGCCCCATAGCAAACAGAGATTAAGATGGCATCTTAAGTCTAACTGACTTGGAAAATTTTACTAATAGGAAACACTTAGCAGTTCGATACCAAAAAAGAAGCGCATAGTGTTCTTTCTCAGCCTTTTCATCAAATCTCTAACTTATTTAAATATGTTTAAACTTTTGTAACTTTGGAGTACTACTTAATATGAACCATTTCTGATTCACACAGGAATGGGAAGTTGTTTGTCGTTACTACGCCAGGATTCTCTGCAGCATCTGTTCTTCCAGTGGCACAGGCCTTGTGCAATGAGAAGTCTTCCAAAGAGTAGGAATGGGTAACTTTATCCACCAGAGCCATAGCCTGTACTTTGTTCTGATTTTCTCTTCAAGGGTTTTGGTTTTGTTGTTGCTGTTGTTGTTGTTTTGGGGGTTTTTTACGAAAAAACAAAAAAAGAAAAATCCTGGCCTCAGACTCGTCTCCCTGAGAGCGCATTTGTTAATCTAAAATATCAGCAGAATACACAAACCCAAATCACAACAGGATGCATTTTCAGTCAGTCAGCAGCACAAGAAAAACTCAGGTGTGGTACGTACCATTACGTAACAGCCAGGAAATAATTGCAGAAAAACATCAACGAGCCTTAGGCAGGTCAGTACCAACCACTTTACAGAGCAAGCACTGTCCTATGGTGTGACACCCTCCATGGCATGGTGTGGTTCAATCCCATTTACTAGGAAAGAGTTATGCTGCTCTGCACCAGCAGATGACTGGGCAGTACAGGCTGCCCAACAGCTGCTAGAAATAAAAGGAGAATTGACCACATTTCTAGAAGCTGAAGTGAAAAATCTCCTGTTGAAAACACAGGTATTTATATGACCAAATTCAGACAAGAACCATTTCAGTCTTTGAGAGAGAATTGCAAGTAATGGTGATTTCTGAGTAGGAGTAATCACCTAGGAGACAGCTTCCTCACGCGTTTGGAAACCCGCACTGGAAGTGGCAGCAGTAACGAGTTTCAGGCCTCTGGTCCTTGCTGTTTGCAAGAACTAGGGGATACATCCTTCTTCTTGCTGGCCATTTACATCCCACTGAGTGGTAGCTTCTGTCTGTCAGTCTGCAAACCTCTAGGTAGAGTGCTAGTTCTATTATTTCCCAGAGACCACTGCATGATAAGCTACACAAATACAGATCTCAAAGAGAAATAATTGTAGCTGCATAGAAGAGACCATATTTCAGAATTATTTAAGGACTTTTAGTTGCAGAGGGGTACTTGTGGGTTTCTTATTTTCACTGTCAGCCAATTTGATACCCAAATTGACTACTTTTTTGAGTAAAACCTCTATATTTCTTCCACAAGAGAGAAACAGACTTCTGAAACATCCTGAAATGATAAATGCAAAGATGTAGTACCTCCAACTTGGTAGTTGCTGTCCCCTCTGTGTAGATTTGAAGCTGTAATGAACAATTACAATGAGGGAAACAAAGGCCAAGTAACATCGGGAAAGAGCATCTGTGGGAGTCTCAGGACAGTTTGGCATTGCCTGGACACAGTTTCAATGAACTAAGAAGCAGATCAACCAGTGTCAGAGGGTATTGCATATTTCTTATGGGAAGCGTAAATTCCATGTGTTGAAAAGGGTAAGCACGATCGAGAAACAGCAGTCTGCAGCCAACAGACATGAGAAAGGAAATCGTGACTGCTTGGGATTCCAGACATTTAAACAAATGAGAATAACATTTCTAAGCAATAGAGAGATAGAAGAACGAAAAGCATGAGGAAATGGCATACTGTGATTTAAAAATAGCCTGGCGCAAGTCAGGACAGCCATGCTGAGCATGGAGGGAGCTGTGCAGCTGCAGGATCACTTCTGCCTTACAAGTCTTGGGGCATGTGCCAGAGCTCTGGAGTTCTTCCTCCATCCCAAATCTGGGAACTTTAATGGAGTGTTGCCGATGAGGATAGAGGGCCAAGTTATGTAGTTAGAGAAAAGTCAAGACACATGTAACTTCAGGCTCTCTGGGATGGAAGGGGAAGACGGTGCAATTTCAAAGGAATCACTAGTGCGGAAAGAATATGTGGAAATTCCTAGTTCACAACTGGAGCTATGTAAAACTTGGCCCTTGTTCTTTTCAGAGATTTGCTGTTTTCTCTTTTATGTCAGCTCATGCAGGCTTGCACCCTCTGGCTTTTCGTTTGTGTTCTGGGAATTGAATAGACCCTGGAAGTAGCGAGAATCATCTGGTCTCACAACCTAACCATGCAAAATCCCCTGGCTGGAGTGGTTTTGATGTGAAATCATAAATCAGTCCAGATTCACATAAAGGGTTTCTGAGCTGCAGCAAACTTTAGACAAATGTGAATTTGGTTTGCCAGTATTTTTATTTAAGTTTTCCTCTTAATTTCATCCCTTCTATGTTTTTTTCATCAACAAACATCTGGAAATTGCATAAGCTGTATTAATGGATTATTATCTTCTCCCTCTCTCCCCTCTCTTGGTGTATAATTAACTTTTCCTTTTGCTCCCTCCTTTTCTATTCCACACACAAATACACTTGTAAAAAGCCTCAAGGAAGATTGTTGTTAGAAGGACTACAGTAGCTTTAGGACTCAGAAAAGAATGTATTCACAGGTTACACCAAGTAAGGAGCTGGAGTACCCTCTCTGTGAGGTCTAACTTTGGTATGTTTGAACTATCAACTGATCTTACCATGAAAAAAAAAATAATTATATTACAGTTTTGCATTAAGACCACAAGGAACAAATATATTCCTTTAGGAAGAAGATTGACCAGTCATTCATTTTACTTGTGCTTTTCGTATTGCCATACTTCCGTCAAACTCAAAGCTCAGATGCTTATATTGCACATTCAGAGAGCCAAGAGGAATAAAGTGGTAGATCTGATCTAATCATACTTTTGAAAAGCTTTTAACAGAGACCTTCACAGAAAACTAGAGATGCTTAGAGAGTTTGAGGTCAGTGAGCAAACACAGCATCAGCAATCCTCTTCCAGTGGATTCAGAAGTGATGTGATAACGAATTGTGTGGGGAGAGAGTCTAGGGGGGTGAAAATGGATGGGGAAAAGACAGACATTAAGCTGCCAGTGGCTCAGTGCTGGGCCCATACTTTCTCTTGCCTTTACAAATGCTGAGTCACATCAACAAAATATTTTTGTTGACTTTCTGTGTATTTTTAAGCACCTGTTATAGATTTTATAAAAATAAGTAACACAGAAAAATTTACAGCTGTGAAAACATATTTTAATGCAAAATTTCATTATACCAAGGTCTCTTCAAACAACCAAGTGTGTTTTATAGCCATCATGCTTTTATTTGTCTGATATATAAGGCTGGTGATGAGGTACGAAGAGGAAGAAGAGTAGATTCCTATGAAGAGCAGCCCAGAGCCAAAGTCCTACAAATCTCTCTTCTAAGAAACCCTTTCCATACCTGTATCTGTAATTGCTATAGGTTCTGTAATTTTTAATGAGTCTCTTTTGTTATGTTTGAGCAGTTTTCTTCCTCTCTTTTCCTATTTGAAAAAACAGGAGCAGGAATGTGTCTGGCAGAGTACACAGATGTACAGAATATTCTTAGTTGGAAGGGACCCACAAGGATCATCGAGTCCAACTCCATATAGAAGGATGATACTTTAACAGAAAACCAAATGATGCTTCGAAGCTTTGTGGCTTAGCACAGATTTTTCATTTTATAAGGAGATGCTATTTTTGTATTACTGGTCAGGCTTATATTCCTGGTTGCTGGGCAGGGCAGTTCAAATTCCCTTTGATTCTGTATTACTTGATCTTTAACTACCAGTTTTGAAAGATTGTTTGGTCCTGTAATTTTTTCTCCATCTTTTTTTGCATTTATTATTATTTCTTATCCATTGTACATTACACTGTGAGGCACAATCTTCCTCCATGTGTCCCCCCATATTCCAACAATGCAAGGACCATAATCATGATAATATCTTCCTTCTTGCAGTAGATTATGTCAAAGGTCTTTTTTAACCTTTCTAAATCTGGTTTGGTGAAAGAGTAAAGAAAAAAGCTGTTTGGGGTCAGTCAAGCCCTACAGCCAACCTCATATCTGTGCGCAGCAATGCGACTAAATTAGGAAGAAACAGCTTGAAAATGATGGCACAGAGAAACCCTTCTCTGTTTCGTTCATCCTTTTTCCCAGCAGCTTTCATCTCGTGTTTGTTGTGGTTTGTCCTAAGTCCTCCATACTTTCTTCTCGCCTGCTAAAAAAAGTAAGCTACTGGTGGCCAGAGCTCTCCTACACTGAAGTGTAACTACAACAGAAGCATGTGGGATCCTGTTGCCTACTGTTGTTTTGTGGGGTTTTTTTAGTGGGGGTGGAAGGAAAGATTGCACAAAGTTTGGAAGTTAAACTGGGCTCTTTGTGTTGCTAAAGCATTTTGGACCTTTTCATTTACTTATTCACTGGAGAAAGACTCAAGACTATACCTACTGTAAAGGCATTTATAACATGTCAGACTGCCCGGGGAGAGCCCTTCACTTCTCTCTTTGTAATTCAAAACAGTATTTGCATCCTTGCTGGAAGTGGAGCCCTCCTCAACTTTCCCTCACTCTGGGGAGAGGAAGTGCTGAAGGATGGAACAGTTAAGCATATGTGAACCCAAGCATCTACCGTGAAGGGGAGTTTCACAGGAGAAAGGCATCTGTTGTGCTGAAATAGTTGCTCTCCAGAGCTGCTATTTAAAGCTGCAGGCTGTCTATCACTCTTTTGAGATCTTGTTTTCCCTGTGAAGGAGCTAACACCATCCTATAACCCAGATAACAAAGATCTATGTGGAGTTTACCATATATTAAGTACTATGCAAAGCTGTTTGCAAAATTCTTCATATGCATATTGATTTTATTAGAGGAACAAAATCCTTTTACAGCAGGTTTGATTTGTTCCTATTGTTTGTTTGTGAGTTGGTCCTCACTAAGGCCTTAACACAGGAAGGGAAACAAATATTTTTTTATTTTTATTTATTTTGGACTCAGACCTCAAGCTCAGTAATATTAGTTCATAATGGTAATATTGCTTCATTGGCCCAAATATACCTGGATCGGGGGCACATAACATCAATGAAAAACATCACTTGCATCAATGCAAGAAGCTCTCTGAGCATGTCCTACCTGTTTTCACATGTCCAATCCAGTCCACCACCAGTAATGCATTGATCAAGCATTTCCCACTGACTATGGGCAATGCAAAGAGCATTCATGATTTAGAAGAATCTATTCCCTCTGCCCTGTCAGACAGGGTATGAAAGGTTGCCACACCTTCCCAGTGTTGAGAGTTATCTATTTATATCCTCCTGTGTCCTGCATTATCAGATTTTATTGGACCTATTAGTCATCTCTGCAGCAAAAGTTATTATAATTTCAATCAAATTATGCATTTCTTTAAGCTCAGATGTAACATTTGGTTCAATGACTGATGCAATTTACCACTCAATTTCTCAAATGGCTTAATAACAAACTGCATGAAAAAGCAATCCACTTTTGTTTGGGCTCATTTGTACTGATCTAATTATGTCAATATTCCTCTTTGCAGTCCCAGGAGAAAATCATATAAAGGAATTCATGCTTCTTGTTTTCAACCTCTCATAATTTAGAATATGCTAGTCAACCTCCCTTTTTCTTTCTGAACAAATCACATTTTGCATCCTAATACAATGGTTCGAACCACGCATTTACTTTTTACTTCATTGCCATTTCACTATCATATCTAGCTTTTATGTTTTGGGTTTTTTTCAGTTTAAATAACCAAGATCCAATTTACACATCTTTTATGCATGAAAGTTATTTTAAAAAAAGTAATATAGTCAGTGAAGATAATAAGGTCCCATGAAGAGGTACTTGGATGAGAGTCAAGAAATCTAGACTTGGTTTATCATCTTCTATTGACCACTCAGGAAGCTTTTAACAAGCCACCATATCTCTTTGTGCTTGTTTATCATTTCACTCTGAAGAGAAACTGAGGCACAGTTGTGGTTTCTTTCCTTTTCCCTGCACTGTGTGAGGGAACACAAACCTTTTTTTTGGTGGTTTTATAATGCAAATGAGCAAAATGTGATAGTCCAGTGTCAAAATACTCACTTTTCTCTACTAGGAAAAACAGTGGTGAGCCCATTATATTGAACATATCACTGTACATGTGCCATTAACAGGGCCAACACAAGCATTCCTGGAAAAACATTTTTCACATCAGTAGCTCACAAGTCTCTCAATTTTTAATTTGACAGACAGTCACAAACTTCCTTGCAATAAATTCCATCTGGTCTTGCTTGGCCTGAGTCTCACCATGCACCTCAGAAAAGCTCCAGCACGAACAATGAGCTGAGAAACAGACAGAAGGTGCAGGTGAGCCCAGAGGAGCTTGGACCCCAGTGATGCCTGCCTGGAAGCTCACAAAATAAGTGCTCCTAACCAGCAGCACTGCAGAGAAGAGCACCTGGGAGCAGCCCTACTGATAAATGTGGGGATTTAGGTTACCTCCCCATCTCTCCTTCCCAGGGTTGAGCACTGTCTTTCTGCGTTGGTTCAGTTCTTTGCTCTGAACCAAAAGGAGCATTTTTACAATAGAATAATCAGTTAGTAGCAGCCACAAAAAGTCCTTAGAAACCACTGATAGCCACCTGTCATGACTGGCCCTTTTCAGGAGGGCATGTGGGCTGGAGTTATGGGGAACCTCCTGAGCTTCACACAGGTTTGTGCCCTACAGCTCTTCCCTCCAAACGTGATCCTCTGCAAAAGGGAGCATGAGGTTGAGGCCTTCCTGCCCCCATATCCTCTTCTGAGCCTGCAGGTTGGGGACTCACCTCTAGGTCACTGCTCTTTCAAGCTTTGGGAAGCCTCACTACACTGAGGAAGGCCCTCTTGCCCAAATCCCAGATGGTGATCTGTAAGTGAGAGGTGCTGCAGGGGGAAGGGGGGGGGGAGCTGTCTACTGTCACTCTGGAAATGGGATCTCCTCTGACCAGATTAATCTCCACAATCTGGGAAAACATGGTTTCAGTTTTCTCTTTTGTAACAGCAATCTGTGTTGTCAACTTAGATCATGGGCCTGAATGGTCAGATTATGCTGTCAAAGGCTTATTTCTGAGAGGCTCTGTTGAACAGGCCAGGTGTTGCACCTCCTCTTGTTCTTCACACAGCTCTTCTGGCTGATATTTCACACCCTGCTAAGATTGAAGATGCCCTGAACCAGACTTGAGCAGCAGAGAGAAGGACTAACATGCCTCCAAGAGTGAAGGATTGCTGCTGACTGAGCAGCTGAGGAGCTGAGGTTTTCACACCAAAAACAAATTTACACAGATATATCTCTGAACCGCATGCTGGGCTTGGGACCAAGCAACAGAAATAGCACCGCTGAATTTTCTCTCTATTTGGTCACTGAATTTAAATACCTTGAACTTCAGGAAAATTTGAGTTTGGATTTTAAACACCTTGGGATCTGAAGCACCCTGGACTACTGGGAGATGGTGTTATGAGCCCAGCAGAGAACTGTGCAGTCACAATGAGCTGTGGAACCTGGGCTTGTGGTTTCCAGCGGACCCACCTCCAACCTTTTATGTTGAAGTCTAATTAATTCAGCTGCACACAGAATCTACCCTGTCCTATACAATTTCATAGAGCATTGCACTGTTCCAAGGCTCATTTGAGCCTACAGTAACATTTTACTTGTTGGAATGGGTTTTGGCTCCAGCTACTTTAAAGGCATGTTTTGGCAATGAGTAGGTGGGGTGTATTTAGCTGTAATGAAAATATTACCATTCTTGATTTGAGCATCTGAGGCAAGAGGAAACAGAGAGAGAAAACACCACCAAATGGGGCAAGGAGGAGGGCAGAAGAGAGGAAAGAAGGAGTGTTTCCTTGATGAAGATCTAATAAGTTTACAATTCTAAGAGAGAAGCACTTTTGGAAAGACAATACATGGATTGGGAAAGGTCATGGACCCCTAAGCAGGATGATTCTATACAGCTGCCACACTGCTTAGTAAATAATCATGACAGAAAGGTTACCTAGAGGATTGGGCAATGGCTGATGCCCAGTGCTTCCTTTGCTGAGTCCTAGGCAGCATGTAGCTATGCTTGTTGAGTTGGAATTTTCTAGGACCCGCTGAACAAAAGTGGGCATTGCCCATTGCCATGCAACACAGCCAAAAGATTTCAGATTCCCAGGTGTCCCATTTCTATATTTTCCAAAATAAGTCATCAGGTTGTTACATGCAAAGGTTTTATTATAACCTGTGGTATTTAGGAGGGAGTATGTCAGATTCACTGTGAATAAACTGTTTCAGAGGTCTACTGTCCACTATATAATTTTAAACCTTTTACCTTCCATCTCACAGCTGGAAAATGTTTCCAGTGAATGCCGAGAGCCAAGGGCTTGGTGAAAGGAGGGCACAGCAGGTTCCACTGCAAAACATGTGAAGCGGAGTGGTACACTAAAAAATGAAAAAGCAAAAGCAGTGGGTTAAACACTAACTAGTTACTGCTTATAAAATTATTTTAATTTCTAAGTGCTTTGGAGAGGAGTATCAATATAAAATGCCTTGGCTGAAAGAAAGACAAAGGAGACACATTGGCATCTGAGACAACTCTCATCAAATGCTGACCATGACAAGCCCCACTTCCAGCTAGCTGTGTGCAATCACCCACTTGTAAGTGGCACAGTTCCATGCAACAGGGCATGCAGGCAGGGCACACGGTTGTACATCTGCTTCACAGGGATGTTTGTACGCCTTGAACTTGGGATTCTCAGCACTGCTGCGCCTCTTGTGTAACAGCTGCTTCACTCTGAGCAAGCAGAGTCCACCCCCCCCATATGTTTGGTTGCTAATTGCAAACATGAAGGACTGACATTCTGATGCCTGCTTTTTCAACTTCCTCAAGTTCACACTTTCAGGAAGTTTGCTTCCAAGCTGAACTGCCTTCTTCTCATGAGTGTTTCCATGTGAGTAGTTTAGACTATTCCACGTAGAAGCTTTCATAAATTTGGATGCTATGGACATCCATGGTGGGCTTTTTTAGCCATTTTTTTAGAATTATTAGGTCCACACTCATTTTGGAGTGAGCAAGAAGTAGAGAACATACAATTAGCTGTCTTTGCCTAGAAGAATGCTAGGAGACCTCACGTCTACTGAGCGCTGAGCCCACATATTTACAATAGACTAATAAAGTGTTATCTTGTCAAAGAGCAGATTTTCCTCTAGGTAACTTGTTCTTTTGCCGTGCTCTATTCATCCAGCATGGAGCATTGTCATTTTGCCCATAGAGGGTATTGATATTCTGATTTTTGCTTTCTTTATGAGAATTATTTGGCTCTAAAAGGATGCAGTTGTTTGCCCACTTCTCTTTCCCTGCCCATAACAGCAATAAGTGCAGAATAAGCCAACTGTGGCGAAGCATGCTTCTACAGCCCAGAGCCTAGCAAGAAAAACATGTTTCCTTTTGCGGCAGCTAGGGAAGAGACCCCCAGACAAGAAGTTTTTGTTCCTGATTCTCCCAATTCTCCCGCCTCTCTAAAGCTAGGTCACATCTAGTCTCTGACCTGTTTGTGACTCCTCCCACCCCACCAAGCTGTTGTGAACATCTCCTGTCCTAGTCAGTTAAGAGTCTCTAATTAGTGACATGATAGTTAGGCAATGAATGAACCAAACCTGCATCATAATGAAGGATAAACATTGTTAGTGAGTCACTCTGCAGCAGGGATCCAGCGCTGCTGGAGTGGTTTCTCCGCAGCAAGCTGCAGCTGGTTGTAACTGGGGTGTATCTTTTATATGTTCTGCCTCAGGGGTAAATTGCTTCAAACAGGACTTTGCTGCATGGCTGGAGAAAACAATTATTTGTTTGCTGTTTTCTTTTCAAAGGGATGAGTTTAAAATATCCTTTTCTAACTGCAGCAAAGTAGTACCTTCAAGGCCAATCCCTTTCTTACACTGGCAATTTTCAAAGGAATTGCTGGATTTGTCCACGCAGGGCACTCACTGAAGGGGCTGTGTCTATGCCTCAGGCTGCAGGCAGCTATGTGCCCACAGAGGGAGAGGGAGTGGCGACAGGCACTCCCATGTCACCCACCACAGCCTGTTTTGCCATTACTAGTGGAAGGCACAATGTATATTAACACCTCTCTGATTGCTGGATAAAGCTTTTCTAGGGTGAGGCTCAAACCAGTAACATTGTACACAGTTGACTCGGGTTAGTGGTTTACCTCAAAAAATGGGGGAAACCACTTAGCTCTTTAACCAGAAGATCACCACAGCCATAGTGGTTTTGCAGCAGCATGGTTTTGGTGGATATTACTTAGAGATGGAGAAAAGGGAAAGTCCTGTGGCAAAACTCAGGGATTTTCCATCATGGCCTTGAGTGGGCAGCAATTGTTGCTGGGTTGTGGGGATGCCAACATCCACAACCAGGGCATCCCAGTAGCAATTGCAAGGAAACCAGCATCTTACCCACCTACATGTTTTTTCAGCAGATTTATTTATAGCCTGAAGCTGTCTGTCATCCAAACTTCCTACCATCCAAGATGCAATTTGGATAAGATCAGTCAGGTTTGGTTCTCTGGGGATTGCACTGGACACCCCCACAGAGGGTGGAGGGGCTGCATGGCAGTGAGACACAGCAGGTAGAAAGCAAAACTCTACCCTGTTTCCCACCTTGGGAGCCTCACTTGAGCAATCAGCAGATGCCTACCAGTCCTGGCAGACCATCATACTGCAGATTTTGGGTGTGTGAGAGCCTGCAGGTCAGGGAGAAATGGGACTCACAACAGATGTCTTTGTTTTGGTGAGTCTAATCACCCCAGCTTTCTCTAGTTAGCAGAGACAGCTTTCTCTGTGGAGAGATGCAGAGCAGCTAAGTTAGGTGCTTGCTCTGAACCTTCCTGTAAAGGGTGCCTTTTTTCTTCATTAAACTCGAGGAAACTAATCTCACAGGGTTTTCTGGCTCTCATTTACATCCCTAGTATCACCTGAATTTCAGGTTGTACATGCTTCATGTATCTTCTTGCATGTTTTCCAGGAGCAGGCTGGAATTTCTTAGGATTTGAAAGGTTTTACTGTGTTTTCACTTCGTAAAAAAAGTTGAGTGTTGCCTAAATCAAAGGGCCTCCAGACATGAAGGAAATAAACTTCCAGATAAAGCTGTGAGGAGACATGGATTGTGCTCCACATTGGCATGGAAACCCACCAATTACAGGGTTTGTAAATAATGTTGAAGTGGATTATGGCACTTTTTATGCTTGATGATAGTCTTTTAGAGATAGCCTTTTAGAGAGGCTGTGACAAAGTGGCCTGTCCCTTTATGAGTCCATACAATTTTCATATACATGGCTGGCCCTGGAAATGGGATCTCTACACAGAGGGTGGAAAGAAGGGCCTCATGCAATTGGTGTCCAAGAGTAAGACAAACTAGGGAGCCTATAAACTCCTTAGGCATCTCTCCACCTTCAGGCCATACATTTAAGCCTGGTCAGGCCTAGTTACACATTGTGAGGAAATGGCTGAATCATCCACAGAAACCTGCAAGGGAAACCAGAAGGAGGAAGTAAACCATTGCAGCAGTCCTGACACACACAAGAGAAAGGAGCTCCAGATACCTGCTGCATGCAGAAGCAAGGTCCACCTCCTGTGTTAGAGAATAGCACCCCTGAAAGAGACTCTTGGGTCTGACAGAGTAAGGAAAGACAACAGCTGCCAGATGAGGAGAGCAGCAAGAGCTCACTGGGGCTTCAGGGATCCTCAATGACCAAGGAAGGAGGACACTGTAAGCCCACAGAGTATGCTTACAGTCCAGTTCAGCAGAGACACAGAAAGCAGATCCCATGGCTGCACATGGCTTAAACACTGCTGAGTGTTTGTCTGTCTGTCACTGAAAATCTCTGTAGAACAAAGCAAAACCTGGACATTTAGTCAAAATAAAATTACTTCCAAAAGGTAGGCAGGACACTTAAGGTATGTTCTCCACAGTACCAGCTCCTGTCACAGTTGGTTCTCATTCAAACTGAAAGTGCTGTAGCATTTTACAGGAGGGGAAAAAGAATTTCCAGGAAAGTGAAAAGATTCTTTAAGAATCCCTCTGGAACAAGCATTAGCTGGCCCAGCCATATGTGGTGAAAAGGATCCTACCTTGTCCACCTCTGCTGTATTATCTGCCCTACTCTAAAAATAGCCTTCCATCACTGAAAGAACTCCACTTCTGTTCTCAATCCATGTGTTTTTCCTCCCTTGAATTTGTGCAGTGGTGTCACCTGTGTCAGATGTGCAGGCAGAGTGAAACAGCCATCTGTACTGACTGGCAGAGGAAATTTACTCAAACAAAAAATGCTGCCTTGCAGTGAGCAGGACACCTTGCTCTTCTCGGATTTCCATTTTGGTCTTGAGTTGAGCTGGGTAACTTTTCTGCTTACCCATCTTACCAAGCTTTGCAGGTACAAAAATATTTGCTATGTCAGAGCAGAGAGCAGCCACTGTTTGCCACAGCCTCAATTCCTTGAAAATATTTTCTTATGTCTTCGTATTCTCATCTCCTTCAGCTAAACTCCATCACAATAAGCCTTTGTAATGCAAACACCTTGGTATGACATGTTAGGATCTGTTCCACAGAGCCAATTTAGGCAGAAAGCATGCTTGCAACTGTGTAATTGAACTGCACTGATTTGCATGTGCCAGGGAACATTAACGTCTTTTAAACTCTCAATAGTTTCCCATTCATGGTATTTTTCCAGATGGATTGTAGCTGAAACTGTATCTTTAATGTCCTGAAGGTACAGCACAGCAACCTATAAACTTATTGAGCTCCACAGAGCATTGAGTGGAAAAGCATTTGCTGTGCCAGATTTATCCACTAAGTGTTTCTCCGGACAGTGGCATGTTGAAAAAACATGTAACTGTGAGATCTGATAGTTGCAGTGCTTTTGGAAAGAAAGAATGGTGCCACGAGCAAAGGTTAACTTACAGTGATTGATTTACTTAAGTTTAAGCAGTCACGCTGAACCTTTGGATAAATGTTTATTTAACATTGAAAATGTGTTGTTCATTTTCATGACACAACAAAGTCTCTGTACTTGCTGGGACATAGAAAGGTTAGCTAAGTTCTCTGCCTTCAAAAACAGAGCTCTAGTACTAGGGAATAATATGAGAAACTACTTTGCCATTTAGTGGGATAACACTTCAGGTTAGTCTCCTATTTATGGGTTTGTTTGAGAGGCTGAGGGAAGGGATTGTCCCAAACAAGATGAGAGATACAAAAAAGTATTCACCAGCAAAGTGTAGTACTTTATAGGCCTGGTCTAACTTTAGTCCTTTTTCAGTTGAATGTCAATGTAATTAATCAAAGCGTAAATTTTGGAAGGGGGAGGTTTGAGTGTTATTCATCTCCCTTCTATCTCTGTCTGTCCAATCTCCAAACGGGGTAACCGAGATGTTCCCCTTGATGCCATCAACAGGAGAAGATGATCAGCACCTTCACATACCAAGGATGCAGCAGAAACAGCCTGTCAGAAGGATCAGAGGGTATCCTGTGCTGTGAAGACACCAGGGAACATTGAGCAGTCCCTCAGCATTAACTTGCTGTGGAATGTGGAGTTCTGTGGCAGTTCTCTGGAAAACAGAGGCAGTGAATTTAATGTTGCTACAGTTGCCATTGAGTGCTTCTGGTATTTTCAGGGCTTTGTAGTGCTGTTTGTATGTTTGTTTGTTTGTTTGTTTGTCTGTTTGTCTGTTTGTTTGTTTTAAGGTAAAGAAAAGTCTTGTCAAAGTAGAATGACATACAGGTGTCCGGGGACAGGCAATGTCAGTGGTGCTGACACGTGTCAGGATGAATACTAAAGCATTTACCAGCCCAGAAGAATTTTAGGAAAATGACCTAGGGAACTAAAAGACCATTTTACAGGATAAGTGGGGCCAGACTCCCTCATTAAGTCAAACACCCCAGATATAATCTAGCATGGACACATGCCATGGTGCAGACTATAAGGTATTCTTTTGACTTCCCACTTTCATCATCTCCTTCAGGGTGGCTGGAAACTGTCTGAAAAAAAACATCACACCTGGAAAATTAGAAATCTTACTCTCCTCTGGCTGCTAGCAAATTGCAAGGTTATTGGTAGTGCTGAAGGGGAAAGCAAGAGAGTTCTCCTCCCCAGCAGTCTGTTCTCCTTCTGTTGTCCATGTTCTTCAGTTTGAGACCAGCTGGGAAGGAAGGCTGGGTGTCAGGGCTGGATCCTGATTCTTGTCCAGCAGGACAATTCCTACTGGAGAATTATGGAGCAAGAAGGTTGCACACAAGGCCCTAGAGCTGGCTTGTGATCCAAATGCTCCTCCCTCAAATGTTTTTGTCTTTGCCTATAGGGACCAACCCACGCAGTTGTTGTCTCTTTGGAGAAAGTCAGCCTCTTTCAGCACTGATTTTAAATCAAGGGTCAGTGGGTAGGCTACATTCAAAAGGTGCATGGAAAACAATGAAGGAAAATCTTTCAACTTGATAGTACCTTAGGAGGTCTGCACTTCCCTTGGAAGTCGTCTTGAGTTCTCCACAACAATAAAAAATATTGAAAAATCACAGTTCTTGAGAGATTTTCTGTAACATCTTGATTATAGGTGTTCTTGTTTCTGTTCTTCCATTGAGTCTTCTTCTGAGGGAAAAAAATGTAAAAAGTAACCTAAATTATGATATCTGTAATAAATCCAGTAAATCCTTTTTGACTTTATATAAGTCCCATATTTCCATTTAGGCCATTTTACATTCACTAGAGTCTACATAGAATTTACTTAATGAGTAAGTAGAGAAGAGCACAGATAATCCCTCCATGCCTTAGTCTGAAGTTCTTATTCAGGCAAAACTCCAGTGACGTCAATGAGCATTTTGCCATGTAAGGATTTCAGTAGTGATTAAATATCAGATTAAATACAACTTTCCCCAAGATTTTACTCTACAAAATCATAGTAATCTCAGACCCTGGATCTTCTGACAACAACTAAGGTGCAGAACACTGCCAGTTAAAAAGCATAATCATACAAAATCTCATCAGACCTGCATGCTATATGCTTGTCTTAGTGTGGTACCAAACTGGCTGCCAAAATGTTCGTGTTTTTGGCCACGTGTCATCTTTAGTAAGAACGTCACAATTATGGTAAATTTTGGACTAGCTGGCCATTAATTATGACTATCCCATACTCCACTTATATAACAGCTATGAGTCCTTTATTTTTTAATTTAGTCAACTCTATAGGTAATCTGGACTGGTCTGGACTATTCTTTCTGAATGTGCAGCTTGTGGGCTTGGAGTTTCAAGAGGAAAGGGAGAAGATGAATTACCCTAATGTGATCTCTTCTATGTCAAAGAACTACATTCTCCAAACTGCAACATGATTTTACAGAAAACCTGTCCAAATTAGGACAGGGACATTGAATCCTGTGAGCAAGCAGAGGGATTGGGTAGAGACGAGCCTGCCTTTTATGACTGTGTGATCTCTCGAGTGGAGGGAACATTGTCAGTGATTCATAAGCTGTTCTTCATGTCAAAAGCAGAAAGGAAGAAGAATATGTTTCAGTGGTCAGTCAGACAGATCATCAGTCTTTCCATAAGCCAAGATGCACAGAGGAATCTGGCTGCAAGGTCAGGTACAGAGAGACTCTGTTTTTGTTTCCCTTCTGATTTTTAATAGATACAAATTTTCACACACTTATTTAATCTTTCTACCATATCCCCATCATTGGTTCAAAGTTCCAGAGGAAAAAAAAAGCTTTTTTCAATGTGAAAAAACTCACATTAGGATGGAAGAAGAAAACAAATGGCAAAGCTCAGGTACCCTAAAAGTGAATATTTAAAGCAAATTTTGCTGGGCACAAACCTCGGTGATTGGATGGATCCTGCAGAAACTATTTTTTTAGCAGTCTAGTCTCACTGGCACATAGGTCCAAAACTGTGTCATCTGAGATATTTCCTGTATGAAAAATTAAATGTGCATGATTTTTTTCTTGCGAGTTTGAATTATTTAAATGAAACCCTATCACCCAAAATTCTGGAAATCTCTAGGGAGGCAGGAAACAAAAACCTTGCAAATCAAATAGGAAAATACATTCCTTCTAAATCCCAGCTAAACTCCGGTGTTTACTGGGCTAAAGTCTTGGAAACATTCCTTTAGAGAAGATAAATCTCTGGGGTTTGTGACTTGTCCTGATCTATGTTGTAACATGATGACAGCATTGTAAGGTAATAAGCAGAGGTATGATAATACAGTGGTTAAATAATGCCTGATATTCCCAAGGACTCTTGCGCGGGAATCTTTCTTCCACTGAAAGCACAGGTTGGGCTGATGGACAAGAGCACTGCTGTGCCTTCCACAGGCCTATTCACTACCAAGCCACAGAGAATATTTCATACCTGAAAAGCCTTCAGAAGGTTGCCTGATTCGACACCCCCAGCCAAAGCTGGGCCAGTCTTGAGATAAGATGACATCTAGCTCAGCGTCATTGAGGATGTGAGCTTCAATTAAAGTCAGTGAGGGAGCCCTTGATCCGAAATCCAATCCGGCTGCCGAGAGGGTCTCCTGAAAAGCATTTTAATCAGAGCAAAGGCTCACATTGACTTCCGTGGGAGCTAGGTCAGACATCAGTTCAGTGAGACTGCCTGCCACAGTCAAATCACGGGATAATACAACTGAGCTTTTGTTGGCAGCATTCAAGGCGCCAGATTGTGTTCTCTCCTGTATTGGTGTCTATCCAAAATAACTCCATTCACGTCACTACAGCAATTCCCTACTTGTTCCTGTGTAATTAGGAGAAGGATCTTTCCCACTAGATTGGTGAAATCACTCAGCATCAGGGGTAGAGATAATCTGTTCATGTTCATCACTGTCAGCATTAAAAGATTTAGGATCCTCTGCTGCACTTAATTTTTTCTGTGGGCTTCCATGTTGAAGTTGTAAAAACATAAATGTTGCTCGAAAATTAACCTCACCTGCCTCTGTATTTCTGCCCAGTTTGGGAATACCAAATTCTCACAGCCTGTTTCAATAACTGACACATATTGACTATGTGGGTCCTGACATCTCCTGGGAGCTGTACTGCAGCAAAGATTTGAGCCTGTGCCCAACTCCGACTGAGGTAGTAGAGACAGGGCAGAAGTGGTCTATCTTTCCCATGTCTCCCATTACAGGTTTTATTCCTGTGATATCATGTAGTGGATATTGTAAGCCACAAGAAAAGTATATACAAGCTTTAAAATCAGAAACTTCTGAGCAAATATAGAATCACAAACAGAGTTAATAGTATCATAGCAAATGAAACCACCGCGACATAGTTCCCTGAGGAAATTTTTCCCGTGACATTTTTCCCTGAGGAAAAATCTGAGAGGAATAGAGAAGAGAAGAGAGCTGGAAATGTCAGAGGAAAATTGGGAGAAGTAAGACAAAAGCAAAAATCCTTTAGAATTGGATGTCAGATTTCTCAAATACTACTACACATGCTATGAGTTTAGCATCATTGCTGTTATGGATGACAAAAGTGCTGAGCATTTTTGGCAGCACAGAATTTCAAAGTAATGCCTCTTTAAAAGAAGTCAATCACCCAAGAGAAGTTGCATGGTGTTGTGGTTTAACTTCAGCCAGCAACCAGGCACCAAACAGTCACTTGCTCAAAAACATAGCCCCACAACAGCCACTGTGAAGAAAATCAGCTTGACCCCTGCTGAAACCGGCACACATGGATACAAACCTTCATTTGCAATACAAGAGAAACTTCTGTTATAATCTATAAACTAGATATTTTTGACAGTTAATTTTTGCCAGAAAGAAAAATACAGAATAAGCAAGGGTAGACAGTATGATCCAAAAGGGAAGCACAACTGTGGCTCCAGCAGTGGGAGAGATGCTCAAGAACAGAACAATCACATCCTCCCTGACTGTGACCCAACTTGCCCAGATCTCATCTGAGCAGTCAGAGGTAAGCAAAACAGGAGTCCCTGGGGTGTGAAGTGAACAGTGCTAACGCAGGGACAAGTGGCTTCACTCATGGTGATTCATGTTTCTCCCTGCAGTAATGGGGATAACAAGGTTGCTTTTGGATCTGCTGTTTCATTTTGTGAATATCCCTTTCCTCCTGATTAGTATGAACATCTCAATGTAGGGACACTTCTAAACATGAGCATACGGAGGATCCTGTGAACAAAATGCACAGGAAAGTTGTGTTCCTTAATATTTCATGAGCACTGGGTAAACATCAGCTGTAAATCAATGCCAGAAGCCTTTGTAAAACTCTTCTTTTTAGGACATATACACCAAGTGGTTACATTTCACCTGGGTCACAAGACAGTAAATACCCTACTTAACACAAGTCACAGCCAGCATCTCAAGTTTTGAGGTGATGTTTTATCTTGCTATTTGTTTTGCATCAGGGCCAAGTTCTTGTTCAAATCTCATTGAGTTTCTAAAAATGTTCCTAGGACATCATGTGTTGGTATAATCCTATGATTGCTTGGACCACTCCTTAAAACATAAAAAATGGCTGATAATCCACAATTTTAACTAAAATTCTTTATGTGTGGAAAAAAAAAGACTGGGCACCAGCAGAAGAATAAACCTGCCATTCATTGTGTGAATTATTTTCCAACCCAAGATCTAAAGCATATCACTGGTTAAGCCTTGAAGTAGGTCTGTGATATGCATAAGTGAGTAATAAGTGCCTTCTAATTGTTCAGGATCAAACTACTTTGGTCCCGATTTTCAAATGTTCTGCCCAGCTGAAAAATATTCGTGTTCATCTAGAGTTTCAAGGACTGGCAAAAAGTCATGCTTAGGGCTTTGACAGTAAGATGCAAAATAATGACCACTTATTTGAACCCTCTTATGCTTGATTAATTTGACATGACAGGAGAGGCCAGTGGCAGAACCTAGAGCTGGACCTGGGTGAACAAATTTCATAATCTTATGATGCAATACCTTTCTCACATAGTGCATCTACTTTCTTACTGAGAAACCTCTTACTGAGGTTTTAGGGTTGTATCATAGCTTTGCTGGTCAATTGGTCAGCAACATTTTTATTTAGAAGAACACACTGTCATTGTCTACTCTTTAATCATCTAATCAGAGTGCTGAAACTTCATCTTTCCAACTAGTATAATTGAGTAAAGAATCAAACACACAATTTGCATATCTCTTTGACTTCTTCCACATACTCTGGCTCAGACATTAGGGTTCTTCTGGAAGCTCCTTAGGTTTCAGGCACATGTGTGAGGTTGTCCTTACTTTGTTGGTTTTAGTGTTACAATGACCCTTTAACTTGCAATTTATTTCACATTACAGTAGCAGAAGGGTGCTTTAAAAACCCATGGAGAAAAGATGCTCTTTATTTAACTCTTTACAGATGTCACATTAGTCATAATAGGTAAAGAATGTATCACCTGGCTTTACTCAGAGCTGTAGCAGATGGCTTTGACCCACATCCTCATAAATTAGTATGTGAGAAGAAACTTACACAACTACACCTTACAAATGTAATGAAAATCAGACCCCTGACATGTAACAACTCTATTTATCCTCTGTGATACCCTTCTGTGCCTCTCAATTAGTCATGGACATAGTGATCAAATTGCACAGAAATTTTCAGTGAGGGTTGGGCTTATCTAGTTATTCGTAAATAGGAGGATTTGCTTTTCACACTTTGGTACAATTTCATTCATGTCTGAATTGTATACTCTGCTTACGCTGCAGAAATGGCCAAACAATTACCCTTAGAAGTATTGTGCTGCCACTTTATTTTTTTTATTGCATCATTGAGGGTTTGACTCCACACCTCTGAATTTAAAAACCATGTTATTACCATAGCACTACCACAGAAAATGTTCACAGCTCATTTCTTGGAGTCTTCTTGCTTTCCTGCATCAAAGAACTTTCATAAAAGACATGATTATCTATCAGTACGTCTTCTGTCTAGTTTCTGGAAGAAGTATGATTCAGAACTATCTGCTTTGCAGGGAGGATGAAGATAAAACTAAAGCAGCAGAGCTTTATCTCATGTTTCTTTAGTGCCATGACACAACTTGCCTGGCATCTACTGTCTGCTCATTCCCCACCTGCCTCAAAGTAGCAGAAACCATCTGCAGGTTCCCCTGTAGCTGGGCATTATGTGATCCTTTGTTCCACGCAGCCTGCTCCAGGCCAAGGTTATTATCAGTTCTTGCATCTGCAAGGGAGAAGGTGGCCCCAAGAGAGTGGCTGGTTTGAGTCCCAGCTTCTGTGTACCCCATGTTTTGTGGTTTCGAGGAGTTTAGTGGAGAAGGATCAGCTCTGCTGTCCTCCACGCACCTACTCGGTAGAGTATGATGGTGAACCAAGCCAGTGCAAGAGTTTAGGAAGGACAGAAAAGCTGCTTTTCCCAGAGCTTCCTTATTAATCAGACAATACTGAAAAAACTACTGTTTGCTCTATTTGCTGTACAGCTCAATGCATTTCTTAGCAGGTGAGACTAAATCCAGTCAATATCTGTTCTGTAAAGTGATGGGGCTTGTGTGCTGTGCTGCCAAAGGATCAGTTTACCGAATCAATTGTCCTGGCAGCTCAGGAGATAATTACCAATGCTTTCAATGATTAGTTTCTCCTCCTGTTTAGTGTCCAGTTACACTTAGAGCATAAAGTTTCCTCAGTAGCAATTTCACTACCTACATATATTCCAGTACTGCCCTTAATACTTGGCGTGTGTTTCACTGCAGGAGTTTGGTTCTGGTTTAAGTGTAAGACACCAAATGTTAGCTTGGAAGAAAGCCCACTGGAGCCAGGGAGCAAATATCAGTCTTGAATTTGGCTACACCCTGTGGTACTAAGGAAGAGGGCCACAAAATGAATTGTTGATATATGTGCTTGCTAAATGGTATTTTCACCTCAAAGCATACTTGAATCTTAGAAGAATGCAACTATTTCAGCTTTCTTGGATGATGTGCCAATGGTACAGCCTGCAGTTAATATGGATCATATCTTTCTTTTAGTTATTCCAGCCCAATTTTATTGACTCAATGTGTTCAATGTCTCTGCTATCATGTTCATTAAGAAGAAATATCACATATTCTAGATGGTAGCTTTTTGAACCAGATCCTTGGCAATGGAAAACTAGGATGAACTGCCTGAATACCCAAGTAAACCTATAAACTGCAGATCTTGCTGTGTACCTGCAATGTCTTGCTATCTGTTTGTAGTTATGCCATTGTAGCTTGAAAAAATACGAGAAGAAAAAATGAGAAGAAAAAATGAGAAGAAAATTGACATTACTGTTCGCTTAACCACATGACACAAAACTCACTCTGTCATGTTTTAGGTGATCAAAAATGGAGAAGGCTGGGCAGATATTTACTCTCTACAGCAATAAGGGGGAAAAATAGAATTGCATTGCCTAATAGCTGTATTATACATTTTATGTACACTGTATAAAAACACACATGCAAAGTGATAAATTAATTGCAGATGGAGTACAGTAAGCTCAGCCTCTTGAGAGTTAGACAGTAATATACAACAACAACACCAGAGTCCCCAGGCCATGAATCCACCACCCACATCTAACACAACTCAGGGCTTCTTAAATAATTATGCCAAATTGTAATGCAAACAGTGTACAGAAGGAGGAACAAAGAAAATAATTGACGTATCTACCCTAAGGCTCTTCCAAAGATTAGAGAGAAAAGCCCCAGGACTGGCATGTTATTTTCTTTGTTCTTTATCTTTTTCCTGGTTGTTTGCATCAATTTTGGCACTGGATGATTTAGAGCACCCTTAGTTTTGATGGATGCAGGTGGTGGCGTGTGCATGGTTCCTTAGTAAATAATACTACCAATGTGGGTTGCTTGAAGTGGCTCAGCTATCAAGCGTTCTGTTTTAATTTGAAAATGCATCTATGTGATTAAATAATGTCTTAGAGCTAGATTCATTTGTCTTCTTTGATTTTCATGACGTTCTAATTAAAACTCCAAATACATAATTATATGAACCAGAACAGCGAGGAACTTACTTTCCCTCATCACAACTCAATGCATGGTGGAGATGCAGGGACAAAATAATTTCACACACAGGAGCATTGCAGGAGACTGTGTGTTTACCAACAGCAGCTCAGTACCACAGGATTCAAAAGCCCCAGATGTGCAGTTTGGGAATACCTACACCTGTTCTGATCACAGAGGGGCAGGGATGTCACCATCATGGTCACAACAGCTGTAGCCTACAGAAAAAGGGGTAGCCTATGGGGTAGATCTATAAGAAGTTTAAAGAGAAATGTATATAGTGGTCAGGCTGTTGCCTGAACAGTACTGAGTGGAGGAAAAACATAGCAGCAATTACTAGAAATGTGAAGGGCTTCAGAGGAAAGTTTGAAGGCACTGGCTGAGTGATGGTATGAGGAGAGGTGTGCATAAATATTTGCAAGGGCTTAACACTCAGTGGAGAGTGGAATTACTTATCTAGGAACAACAGGATGAGCATGATAAAGTGACCCTGTAAATGTGATACAGAGCAGTGCTGCAAGGTGGAATGTACAGCTATGCTGCTCAGCAAAAACAGGCACCAGAAACAAGAGCTGCTCGTGGAACATGGTGCTTGGCTTGATTAGGACAAATTTTACCACATGATAGTGCGGAAAAGGAGTTGCAAGAGGGAGCAACAGTTGCAGCTTCGAAATTCCCCAATGTACCTATCACCTCCCATCAGAAAGACCACCCAGGGAAACCACAGCATGGGAAACCACAGAGACTCACTGCTCTCTCTCTCGCAGGTTTTTCCACGTACTGTGGGGGATTGTGTCCTGCATACTCACCTGAAACACACTCATTTTTCTCTTGAATAGCAGTAGAGAATTAAGAGCATGCTGGTGTACAGAGGCAGGTGAAAGGGTAATGTGAAGAAGCATAGGAAATGCTTCGAGTCCTATTTCCTGCAGAGTATGTAGAGTTTCAAGGTCTTTAGAGATGGAGAAGACAGAGGAGACTAAGAAGATAGCAAAGGAAAGGAAAAGATTCCCATACATTGCATATCGCATGAAACAACAGGGATTTTTTTGTCGTAATGGGTGAAGGATTAAGATGATCTTTCCTTATTCTGCATATATCTTTCAATAAGATATAGGTATGTCAAACCATGGTGTCATACTGTTAATTTACTTTCGCCAGAGAGACAGATTAAATAAAACTCCAAAGAAAAACAATAACAACAGCAAACCAAACAAAAACCAAAACAGTTCTGTAAAATAGGGATTATAGAAACTGAATCCAGAATGCTCATACTCTCTCAGCATATTAATCCAAAACCTTGTAAATCTAAGAGTGTTGATGGAGATACTTCTCACACCCTATATAAATCTGGAACCAAAAATATCAGGAGAAAAACAGATATTTATCTCTATCACCAACTGATAAAGAGTGGAAAAAAAAGACGTACGGGACAATGGGGCAAAGTGCCTTCTGGGGACTGCTTTGTACTTTCTGCAGACATCAGCAGCAGTGTCTTAAGGCATTGTGCAAACGCAGCCCTTGTGATGACACACACGGTCCTTCATATGATCCAAAGGCGAGAGATTGACATGAACATTTTGCTCATTCAATATAGTGATGAAAGCTCCCGCCTACAATAATGATCCACTGATTTCTTAAGGAATTTTCTAAGGATGAGAAAAATGCAAAAGACATTTATAAATTATACAAAATCTCATGAAAGGCTTCTGGGTTTTTTTTCTCTTACATTTTTTTCTTTGAAAGGTAGGATTTCTTTTTAGAGGTACTTCTTCATGGGAAACTGCTGAATACCCCGTCCTCTTTCTCATTCAGGTCCTTGGAATGAGTCATCTTCAGCTCAGCTTTCCTTCCTTCCTTGTTCCTGAGCCATTCAGAAATGCTGCTGTTTCTGTTTACTTTCTATTGTCTTATCCACGGTGACCCTTTGTATGTAAGAGCCTTATAACCATTAAAAATAGGCTTCCTTTTTCCTCTTTCCCTCCCTTCATTCTAAGACCACCAGTTAGTGTCTTTCTTCATTTTGACTGCAACATTTGAAAGGACACAATTTAACTTGTTGACTTCCTGAGCTGAGAGCCTGGCTCTACTGAGCTCCATTTAATGGTGTCACTCAAGTATTTTCCTTGTAATCTTGGAATCATTGCAGAATCACAGAATGGTTTGGGTTGGAAGGGACCTTAAAGATTATCTAGTTCCAACCCCCTGCCATGGGCAGAGACACCAGATCAAGTTGCTCAGAGCCTTGTTCAACCTGGCCTTGAACACTTCAGCTTCTGCTCCTGGCACCAGCCACAAAACCCAGTGGAGTCAGCATGGCAACCCACTCATGACCAGGAAGACCCAGCCCAGCTCTCAGGCCAGTATTACACCTTTTCTACTGGCTGTGTTTTACTAGGTGGGGAAAGGGGAAAAGGGTGGCAGAATGAAGACCTTGGTACGCCTCCCACTGCTACAGATATCATTCAGTGCAGCACAGAGCAATCTTGACTTTATTTCAGTCTTTTTCATAAGGCACAAAAGTATGAGATCATAGCTATTTTGTACGGAAGTCCAGCCTGAGAGGTGAAATTTGCTGTTAGCAGTATCAGCATTCAGCTTCCTCCTACTTTTATCTCATTCACCAGTGAATTAATCTAGTAGGGAAGTCTATAAGAAAAATAAATTTGGGCTCAATTCCTCTGCTGGTACAAACTGATACTATTCATAGCAGTTAACATCAGTAAAGGTCAACCTCTTTTGGTAAAATTTAATGCTTGATCTAATTTTTTTTTTTTTTTTTTTTTTTTTTTTTTTTTTGTTTTTCTTTTTTTTCTTTTTCTCTTTTTTCTTTTCCCTTTTTTTTTTTCCTGAAGGCCTCCCTTCAAAATGCAGTTGCTGAGATCATATTCTTTGCCTATCAATTGCCCACTGTCAGTTCCTCCTGTCCTCTTTGATTCATTCTTCAGACTCCCTTGGCTTCAGGACATGAAGGTCAGGCTTTTTGTACCCAGTTTGAATACTCTCCACAGGCTGATCTTTCTGCCTACCTGCTCTTATAAAGCCTGCACTGTCAGAGGGTGCCTGAGTTCCCACCCTTTATGAATAGAAGCAAGCAGAAGAACCCATTGCCCTCTACTCCTTGGGGACCTCCAAATGAACAATGAACCAAGTCAAACTAACCAACCAAACCAAATCTCAAACCCAACAGGCCACCAAACAAACCGCAGGATTCCCATAAGGTTTCATTGTGGTCTGTGAACCTGAAACTATTTCTAAGCATGAAATACACTGAAAAACCAAACCTATGGCAAAATTGGCTTAGGAGAGTTCAACACAGTGCAGAGCAATCTCAATGACGTATGGCAGAAATGCCAGTGAGCTATCTATCCATTTGCAGCAGATTTTCCTTTTTTCCTCCTGAAAACCAAAGTAAAATTCAAAGATACAAGCTCATGCAAACCAGAACCAGGAGACAAGCTTTACTGTGCCCACACACACTGCGCCAGCAAGAGGTGCAGATGCCCCAGTACAAACTCCCCATGCTTGCCCATGCCCTAGGAAAGACACCAAGCTGTGTTTGAAGGGCAGAGCTGGGCAAGCCCCTTAAGGGCTGAAGAGCAGAAGGCCAGGATATCCATAGGATGCTATGAAAGTTCACCTTTGTAAAGCTTCCTCTGCCTCTGTTCTCTGGCCTTTAACCTGAGGCAATGGTGCTGCCAACTGTGTGTGCTTGGCTCCTGGCTGGCCACAGGCTTGACTTCTCATTACATGGAAATCAGGAGACAGGGATGGAGTAGGGGAAGGAGGGGAGGAGGGAAAAAACATGGCCCAGGCAGTTCTCAGCTCTACACAGGTTCTAGACTAATATCCATATCCACTAGACTTTCTTCCCTTTTAGATGAAGGGCATAGATTTAGAGGAATGAAGGATTTGTTAAAACCTCTTCTGAATTAGTCAGCTCAAATCTGTTCTCTTTTCCATTCTGTCTGCTTCTTGCAAAGACTCTGGTCTTGTTAATTGCCAGAGTTTTCCCCCTGCCCTCACTTGATTATAGATCATTTAACAGGCATGAAGAAAAATGTCATTTGGTTGCCCTTTAGACACTAGCCGGAAAGTGACAATAAATTTAAAGCAGAGTTTTGGGATAAAGCAAAAACTATTTCTGAAGAATGACAGTATGTGCTAAGCATAAATCTTGAAGCTTAGCAGCTGAATTCTGAACCCATGCAATATTACGCTGCCCTGTGTCATTAGCAAGCTGCCAAAATGACAGCAAACTGGATTATCTCCTTCATAATGTAGTCTGTTCAGCACAAAATAAATGACTGCTGACTTTTAACAATGTGCAGCACCATTAGAGTGAAACTGTGTTGTGACCAGAGGCAATCCTACATGGAATTACCTTGGAAAATGAAGCTGCAGTTAATCTTTTCTAGCTACATGTTACTCTAGGTTCTTATCAAAATCATCTAATTAAGCACTGCATTATTTCCAGTTTCATACAAGCCTAACTCCCTTGATGTTATTGGAGTAATAACACTATTGACTTGGAGCAGTACCAGAGGAAAGCAAGGCATATTCCCCACATATTGCACAGCACAACCACATCATCATGGTTTTTCCCACTCAAAGGGTGTCTCCAATACACTTTCAAATCACCACCTTCCAGGAGAAATTCAAAATTTAATACTGGTGCTCTCAGACCAGAAGATTATGCTATCAACCAAACCAGCAGAAATACTTGTGCCAGAGGGGAATGATGACAGACCTTTAAACAGCTACTGTCTTCTGGTTTTCAAAGTCTCTGTTTTATACTGAGTCATAACGAAACTCTGTAGGGATCTGGTCTTCCAGCTGATCATGAAACTGAGCATGAAAGTCCAGACGAAGTTTTTCCAGGGCTTAGCAGAACAGGACTCCTTTTCACTCTTTCAAGATGAAAGATTTAAGGAACTGTATTGTCAAGCCTGTACAAGTACAGCATCCTGCATGTGTTCCTACTGATTTTCATCCTACTTTCTCCAGTCAGTTTTCCTAAGGTGATGAGATAATTTTAAATTCCATTCCTCATCCTGATGCACTGCAGATTTCCCAGATTTGTGTCCTCCTCAGATCAACAAAACGCCATCACTACTGACCTTCAACATCACTACTACCAGCCTTCAACATCACTACTGAAGACACTGAGCTATGCTGGAGTCAGAGCAGCCTCAGCTGTCCCCCCTTCAGGGCATCCTTCCAGCTGGGCAGCGACAGTGCCACCAAACTGCCCCTTCAAAGTGCATTTCTCTTGCTAGTGAGAGATGGCACCAGAAATGGTGCAGATCCTCAGCAGCCCTGAAGGGAGATGTCTCAGGTGTGGCTGTTGGCTGAACCTCGGAAAGCATCTCAGTGGGAACCTGCATGGATCACCTGGGTCTGTAAAAGAGTGAGGCAGAAGGATGGGCAGCACTATAGCTCAGTCTCTCTACCTTGTGTTGTGTCCATCTATGGGAAGCCTCCTAAATGTTGAGACCTGGTGTTTCCTCCATGATAACAGGCACAGTAAGCAAGTTCTCCAAAGGCAACCACCAACTGTGTTATTTTACCTTTCAGAGAGAATGAAGGCAGTGTTTTGCGCAGGAGCTGGGTGTGTCATTCCAGGCAAGCCCAGGCAAGTGGGCCACGTTGCATGTTCACCTGCCTTTTTGGCCCTTCCCTGCAGGCTGAGCACATACACATGTGGGCAGGCTGTCAGAGCGTCAGCCAGGCCACGGCTGCCTCCAGATTTGGAAGGAGCAGGTTTCTACCTGCATGTGCTTCCAGCAAGCCGGACTCTTCAGCAAGGCAGGCGTTTTGCTGATTTTATGCATGCATGTACACATCTCCATATAAGCACTCCGCTTGCTTGGCTGCATCCAAACCACCAGCACCTTGAAGTATTCACAAGGGAGAGGCTGCCCACCTCACTGCCAGCTGCCTCATCAGTCCTGACTGTGTGTATGACCCCCAAATAAGAATTCATCATGCAACAGAGCTGACATGAACTGAGAGGGGATACAGATGCCCAGAATCAGCCAGAGGCATTCTTCCTAACCCTATCCCAGTTTTAGAAGAAACATCTGACTACAGAAGAAAAGAGTCCAGATCCCAGCTCTTTAACTCTTTGACTGGAATCTGAAATAAAACCCGCAAAAAGACTCTTAGATGATCTAGATTAACATCTCTGATATGCTTATTTAAATTATAAATCCTGGAGGATTAGAGGTGTGTGTGAACAGAGCTTGAGGCAATAGGGCTTTGTCTGTTACGGGGGCACTAATAAAACAAAGAAGACCAGATTTCAAAAGCATTTAGGTGTTTTATTAGGAGTTACTAAGAGATCCCTGTGAGTAGGTGGATTTGTGGCATCTTTCTGGGTGGCAATAAAAATAGCGTTTTTTTGCAAAAGGACTGTCCTCTCTCCCTAATAAAGGTATTTCTGCTTTGCTAAAATTCCTCAATGATACACCAGAAGATGTCACAGCACAATACACTGAATTCAGAGGTGAGCATTGAGTGTTCATCCCCATGATACAAAATCAATGTGTTGCTACATTTTCTCATGCTTAGGATAGGTCCTGCATTTTGCTGTACTCAGTGGGAAATGGCAGATAAAATGGGGGTGATTTTGCTAAAAAGTATGCTGTGACTCCCCTGGTTTTCCTTGGATACAGTACCGGCCACATGCATGTCCCCAAGTTTTCAGCAGAGGAACGGTTCTGTTATAGACTGAGCTGCTGAGCCAGCACTTGAATTCATGGAAATTCTTTCAACCTGTGTCATTTATTTACTAAAGCTTCATTCACATCAATGACTAAGGAGATATTTTTACTTTTGCACATTTGTCCTTGATCTGTTGAATATTTTTTTTCCAACTACCAGTCACCAAAATGGCATGGGTCTGTATGTGTGCATGCAGGACAGTTTTGCCTAAATAATTGCCATGCTGCCTTGATGTCATTAATTAAAAAAACAAATTTGAAAAGGATTCATTGCTGCAGCTCAGAAGTCTGAAGGGCTTAATGACAGAGAAACCCAGCAAGATTGCAGTCTTGGCTCATGAAAATATTCTTTGTACATACTTCATATACAAGCAATTTTCCATTTCTTTTTCCCTGCTCACCTCCCAGTAGTCACCAAAGAAATACATGTTATTCACTGAGGTGGAACCTACTTTCTTTTTTATGTCAGGTGCTGGTTTGATGACAGAGAGTTGGGATAATTCCTAGAGACTGCAATACCTCAGAAAAGCTGAAAGGTTGAGCCACTGAAGTCTAAGCTATGGATTTGAGGTGTTCTAACTAAAATGCCAAGTGCCTCATCTCTACTGCGGAATAAATAGCATGGAAAGATCTGGATCACACACACACACACACACACACACACACACACACACACACACACACACACACACACACTAGCTGGTGAGAGTAGCACAGCATTCCTTGTTTAGCGCAGGACTTCACCACTTTAACATGACCACAACTGAAGGATTTGTGTAGGAAAAAGCGCCCCCTAGAAGCTTGCTCTTCAGGGATTCAATGGATGTTATTTGTGTCTTGGTACCAGGAGGCTGGAGAATTGCATAATGGGGCATACTGAAGAGTTTCTGAAGAGGAAGTGAGTCAAAGTTTGTTATTTTCAATGCAGCTAGGATTATGTTTTCTGCCACTTGTTGGGGGGGTTGATTTACCCAGCATAGTTGTGCTACAGGAATCACAGCCAGGATCAAGAGCAAACATCTCAATTGCAACATCCTGGCAAGAAGCTTGTTCTAACAAGTAACTGTTTTGAGAAGAGGAAGAAAAAACAACAAAAGTTGGCAAAAAGAGCTGCAAAGGGCTGCATGCTCCCTCCTGCTCCCCAGACCTTGCAGACCTGGCTGTGCTGTCCAGGCTCCTGCTGCCTCTGCTCTGCCAAAACAACTTCTCTGTCTCTGAGGCACTTCTGAACACCCACAGTCTTTCTTAACTCTATCTCTCTGTTCTTCCCGATCCATGGTTCCCATCCAGCTGCCAGCACTCCGGTGCACTGTTCCTGCACAGTGCAGTTGCAGGCAGATCCAGTTTTCCCTGCCCTGTTTGTTCCCTAATATCTCAGTGCCCAGGTGCACCGAGGGGTATTGCACCATGTACCCCAGGCAACACTGCCTGCCTGTCACTACCCACAAGATCTGAAACACTCATGTAGGACTTAACTTGCCACTGCCAGGCATCTCCTTGGGTCATTTACATCTGGGCAAAGGAAGCACAAGGGCTGTGATATAGGACCAAAAGTGAGTAGCTGTAAATTGACAAGGGCCATTTGTCACACTGCCTCCGGATATTTCCTGTGTCACTGCTATTTTTATTTCTTCAAAAATAAAGACTGTAGACTTCAGTTTGCCACTTTGCTCCCGCTCACATCAGGCTTGACTCAAGGCTCTGACAAGGTGAATGACACAATCAAACTTGCATCAGCATAGGTTGGAAACTGTACCCTAGATTCTGCACAGTTTTGAAATTATTACAAAATGTATGTTGGTGCTGGAGTACTAATCAGCATAAGGAACTAATGTGATATTAACAGTCTCTTGTAGACAGACTGTGAAAACAGACTACTTTAATATTTCAGGAAGACTGGATTCTAGGTTCAGGGTTGGCTTTTTTTTTTCTTTTCATTTACTCACTTAATGCTATCTAACATCAAAGGAAATACTTTCAAGCATTATCCCAAACAAATCTCTGCAGCTGAGGCACAGCAGACATCAGGCAGTGCAAAGTGCAGTAGCCCTGAAAGTGTTTGAACCATGTGGACCTTTGACATTACCCTGAGTTTTGCTATATCACCTACTTAGATGCATGGCAAAATGCTTCCCACTGAAACAACCCTCAGTTGCTTTCCACTAGCAATTGATGGCAAAATAATTTGTGTTTGTGATATTTATATGAAAGACTTTTAAAATATGAACAGGCAGGATTTGATTAGGACTAGTGGGAGTGTATTTGTGGAAGCAAAATTTAACCTTTCTCTCAAAATCTTATAGTATGTTTTAAATTTAAACTGAGAGCTTTACTAATTAGCATTTGTTCTGAGATTCCTAGACTGCAGAGTATAAATGGGAAGACAAAGAAAATCAGGATTATTGTTCCTTCATATAATGGGCTTCAGATTAAGCAACCCAGGCATACATTGAATTGAAGTGACCTGGAGCCCTTATCTACCTTCAACAATACAGCACAGCTCTGACTAATAAAGGTTTCTCAAACTCAGGCATTGAGTACTTGGTGAGACAATGATAAAGAGGGCGCCAGGACATGCCTGAGATATACCAGGATCACTGAGTCACAGAAAGGGATAGCAGAGTGTTAGTGACTTAGGTTTATAGTCCTATGGGTACATTACCTGCCCAAGTGATATTCTTCTTTTCCTCAAATGATAAGTGACATCTTGTAAACTACTGACCATAGGAAGAAAAATACCTCAAAGTGGGAACCCAAAAGAAAAAGAGAATATTTTCACTCAGTGCTTTGGGAACTTAGCTGAAAAAATGCTCAGTGAACACCCCCAGGACTGAAAGATATCAAATGAAAATCAGCCAGTTCTGTCTCTTACAGATAAAAGGGATTCTTCTTCCTCACCAATGGGATTTAACAGGTCTTCAGAGATTAGCAATCAATAGAAAATTGCTTTATAGAACTGGCAGTTTTCTGGCAAAATACTTTATTCCATGTAATCATTCTCTGCATTCTCAGGAAATCTGGTGTGATACCATGTCTGGCTATAGCTCTGGTTTTCTCTCTCTTGAGAAATACTGACACTGGCTATCACATCCACAGCACCAAACAGCATCCCTGAGGGATTCATTCAGCTGTTCAGCCCAGCAGCTGGCTCTCTGTCTCTTCCCTCTAGGACTCCAGCAGCTGCATGACTGGTGGTTTTACCACTCTCCTTCCAGGTAATGGGTTATCTCCCCAGATGGAGGGTTTGAGAAGTTAAGCCTCAAGCAGATACATCAGTACAATCTGCCTGCACCCATTTTGTTGTGCCTTTAGCCAACTTTGTACTCAGTGTTTTCTCCAGTCACCCTTTTGAACTTCCTGTTGATGCCTGAAGTGTCTGGATGTCAGGCATGTTTTCCAGCCACAGTTTCATTCTTCTTCCTGCACCTATTTTTAAATTTTATAGCTCCTTTTGATGGTGGGCACAGCATCGTCCAGTGCAGTAATGCAATGGCAAGAGGAAGGCACAGGCAGATGAAGCATCTTTCTGATAAAGCTAAAGTAACTAAACCAGCCTGTAGTTCCTTTGCAGCATTTGTTTCAGGTCTTGGCCTCTCCCAAAGTATTCTCAAGGAAACCATAACAGGGTAAGATGTTGACTTCGCCGTTTATGTGACAGTCCCCAAAGTCCTGGTCACTAGGGTCCTATATTTGGGCTTATGCTTGGCCCTTCAGACAGGACAGTCACAGCATCCAGGGGATGTTAGGGGAGTAATTGTATACTCCTGGTGCAAGGAGCATACATATAATTATGTATTCCCAAAGTGTACAACGCTTGGTAATTGTACACAGTAGACCCAAAAATATCATTTAACACGTGTGCTGGTTTTTAAGGCAAAAATACTGGTGAATTTACTTTGTGATTATATGGTCCTTACCACATGCACTTTCTTCCAGTATTTGATACTTACTATGTCATTAAATGGTCAGCAATTGCTTTGGAGGCAAAGACAGCTTGGAAAATTGCTCTGCAAAATGGAGCATTATTTAAAAATCATTAACATTTTTCACCACAGCATTTTTCCTAAGGAAAAATATACAAATCTTGCAATTTGACTTCAGCCTACGTTCTTCTAGAGATGTGTTGTGTTCGTTATTCAGAGAAAGCATAATGAGGTTGCTTTCAGACTTTTTAAATCTATGTTTCTCTCTATCCATTTTCCTCTTTAAGTCTTTCCCTCCTAGGCCAGAAATAAAAATTGAAAGCTGACTGTAATTTTAAGCCAACAATATCCCTGTTCCTCCTGAAGCCAATGGATGTGGCACAGTTCCCACTGACTTCCCGTAGTCCAAGTTCTGTTTTAGGGATTCTTGCCATTTTTGGTGGATGGAATAACTCCACCAAGGTCAACAGGTTTGCACAGAAAATGCCTGGGCACAATTGCAGCATGACCCATCCTAGTGGTAGGACAATCTCTTCCAATTTCTTCTGAACCAGGCATATCTACAGATCCCTGCACACACGCCAGAGTGGAGCCTGCAGTCCACAAGCTCTCTCTGTGTTTGCTAGCATGGTATATTATTTTGTTAGATTGCTGGACTGCAGCACACAAACACGTATCAGCCCAACTCAGCCTGATTGCAAATTAAGGAAAATGTAGCCTGGAAGAAACAGAGAGGCAACTCTAGTCAAAATATTCTATATCAAGAATTACAGGGCTCTAACTAGAGTAATTTTTATGGCTCCTGATGTAAGGACTAAATTCCTATTTAGCTCTTCTGCTTTTGTTTTAAGTTTTCTATTTCTTCCAAGGAGCACTGAAAATATTTAAGTGGTGATTCATAACAATATGACACCAGTTATGTTCTGAGACTGGAATTCACTCGTTTTCAGAGGACCAACAGAATGGCTGTACATTACTGCATTGTCAAAATAAAGCTCAAAGGAGACTGTGGTAAACATGTACCCCATTCTGGCTGCCTATACAGGGGAGAGTTTTATCCTAGTCTGGAGATCTTTGCCAGCATGGCATTCTTCAGGACAAACTGTACCCAAAAGCAATGTGAGCATGGAAGACATGACTCTCTCTAGCTCCTGTGGTCATGGTATCCATCCCTGCAAGCAGGATCTGTTAATTTATGATGACTCCTACCACATCTTGTTTTCAGTCCTGGTGAAAGCAATGAGTGGTTTATGGAAGCCAAGACCAGACATCTAAGGACAGTTTGGGTGGAAAAGGAAGATATGAACACAGCACCTTGGCCACAGAATTACTTGCTGGCTGGTAGGTGCAAACAAGTGATTTTAATAGCTACAATGCTGGACCACATGGTACAGTTTAAATGCTAAATGTCAGACTAAAAATGTTTTGAGGACTGGATTCCTTAATAATAATAATAAAGTATTTCTCCTCTGAAAGCCACATGCTTTCTTTAGCCATTTTCCTTTTGAGGAAAACCACCCTTTTTCAGATGTTTCTCAGCTGACAGATTGCTACATCGCCTGCCTTAGAAAATGGATGCATCCTGCCTGTGCATGCCTGTGTTGGAAGAGTGAGTTTGAAAATGGCTGTCCCTACAAGAATGATCTCCTGATCATATGACAATGCAAAGATACTTAAGGGGTTCAAAGCAACTATTCTCCTCAGGCATCTTTGTACGGGTCCAAGTAATATCATAATCATTTCTTCCTTGAACCTCTATTTTAATTGCTTGGGACAAGCATTTTTTTGGGAGGAAGCCAGTATGGCCACAGAATGACTGCCCTCAAACACTTGTTACCAGCTGGGATAAAACCTAGGCTTTGGGCCACCTGTATTCTATAATACTACTAAAAATACTACTTTGTGAGCCTTTAGGTTTCATCCTTTCCCAGGTCATAACATCCTGATTCTCACTGCTCTCCCACAGAGAACAAAGTCTACCTCTGTTTAAACAGCAAGAAGCTCCAAAAAGCATCTCTGCAACCTCATCTAGCAGCAAAGCCAGTAGATCTGCTCTGAAAATAGAAGCAGCAAAAGAGAAATAGGTGGTGACTCACAGCTTAGCAGTGCTCTTGTTTATAGTGGCATAAAACAAGAGTAACTCCCTTGACATTGGTGAAGTTAACACCCTTTCAAGTAGCCACACTTTTTGGGTGATTTTAGATCAATCGACACTCATTCATCATGACTCAGTTTTGATATTGGATTGAGTCAACTGGTTTACAATTCAGTGAGGCTCCAATGCATTTGATCAATTAAGAGTAATGAGAAAAGCCGAGCTGATTTGCACAAGTGCAAATAGTGACACTGCTAGGGTGACTCAGGCCCTGCATCATGCCGTCTATGACTTCCCTGGAGAGAAGCTCCCCTGCAGCCACTAGATGGGTATTAGTTTAAAACAAGTGGACAACAGTGAGAAGAAACCTTGGCTGAGAGATGAACAAGAGTGTTTGTTGGTTTCTTGCATTTCCTTGGCATTACACAACACAATTTTTGCAGACATGGCTAGATTGCTTCCTGGAGGAACTTGCTGAGCACAAGGGTGGGTTGAGGATTTTGCTTGCCTGTTTGTTTTCCTCCAAAAAGCAGGAGGTTTCTCATTAAGAGTTTACAGGAAATTCAGTTATATAAAGGTGTTTCTGTTTTAGTGAAAATATTTACTGGGGGAAAATGTTTCTCATCTGTCTGTGTGGTGTACTTTCAGTTCCTGAAAAGAGATAAGAAAGGTGCCTGACCTCCTGTGGGAAGTCCCAAAAGAGGACAGTATCACATATGTGCAATAACCCAAAAAAGTTTGGCAACTGACCTAGGGCAATCCGAAGTACAAGAAAATCTCTAAACAATGCCCCAGTTACTGAGCTATCTATTATCATTGCCTATGTAAATGCTGATGGAGGTATTCTGCTGATCCAGTAGTGTGCTATTCTCTGACCAGACCCCCCACTTAGATTTCTGGGCCACCCCACAGCAAGCAAGAGAAGTTACCAGACCCTGTTGATTGTCCACTGAGGAGTGGAAATGAAAACAGCTAAACATCTGCTATTCTTCACAGCAACATTACAGCTCAGCTATGCAATCCACCTAGCTCACTTCCACACAAACGAAATGTGGTGCCAGCATTTCCAGTATTATAAATCAAGGTTACAATCTGAGATGCTGTTAGAGATCCTATAAATAAAGATAAGTATATGTGGGGTGGGGGCAAAGATAATAAAAAAGAACCCACATGTGTGGGGATTTGTGCTGTTGCTCAAACAAAGGGATGGGATTCAACAGGCACAGCTGTTCCCTGCCTGTTGCTGCCTCCGCCCATTTATTTTAAACAATATCCATATTTAATTGAGCAACCCCAATGATATTTTCTCAAGTGCTTTTGAAAGGTCTGTTTGGTTCATTTTCCTTGGCACCTTTATCTTCCAGCTGCTGATTTCCTTACTACTAAGGACCCTACCACTCACAGGAGGTCTAGATCTTAACTGGTCCTGCATTTGGTAGATTTTAAAGCTGACGTGGCAGGATATTATCCATTCTGATACAATGGTATTTTTAAAAAGTAATTATAGTCAGTCTTTAAAGATGTATAGGGGAAGTCAATGCCCAGGTTTTGCCCCCTTTGGATTAGCAGTCCGCAGCAACCAAGCACCATACAAACGCTGTTCTGTGCCTGCCTCCACACCTCCTTTTGGGCTCATCTCTGTAGTAATTTGCTGACAGCACAAAATAGCAACTTATGGCTTTCCCTGCACTGTGGAACTCAAGCCTGAGAAAAAGGACATGTGTGGTATCTACACAACTGTGTGCAGAGTGAGGTAAGGAGGCAGGAGCTGGGACAGAGCAGTGGCTTTAACCCCCAGGGAGGACCCTCAGCACAGATTGCACGTGCTGGATAAAGGGGGCTTAACTTGAGTCTGGGCTACACCACATATATCTGCCCTGACATCCCGGAGGAGCCACAGCAGGAGAAGGGGAGCCCATGGGGAATCAAACCGTCATATATCTTCATAAGTTCTGGATGCTAAGCCATACTGCTAACATCTGACTATGAAGTCAGATATACAGGGAGTATGAAAGGCAAAGGAAGCCAACAGTATCTTGGAAATGAAGCCGCTTTTACAATTTATGGATGCTTTCGTTTTTGCTAGAGCACTGTCCAGTCAAGTCTGGTCTGTGATCCCAACTCCAGGCATCAGGGCACATTAAGTTCTGGGGTGGACACTGCTCCCCAGCCAGCTCTTGGGAGGGAGGAAGGTGATGGGGAGCTGCTGAGTATCACAGAAAAGGGAAAAGCTGCTACCCAAGGCACGTGGTGCAGACACCTCAATGTCTCTGCAAATAGTCAGCCTGGGTCAGTCAAGCTCAGCTCCTGACAGGTTACTGGCATTTGAGGCCAGCCAACAGGGGCTGGCAGACATTCCTGCCCCAATGGCCCTGGCCCTGGACTGGGGGGGGTTAGAGAACCCCAGCAAACAGGATGAACGAAGCGTAAGGTTAGTGTAGATAAGTGCAAGAGATTGTCTAGTGCTCCTTAGAGGTGCATTGCCTTTGTTAAAACCAATTAAAGTTTGCTCGACAGAGTGTACAGTTTCAGGACTTGTTCTGGGATGACTGAATAAATTCAAACAATGGAATCACATAGCAGTTGCAGACAAAGTCAGCATGAAAGCAACATTTTTTATATCTTTAGTCTCCTTTATGGCTCTTTCCATCAATTTCAAAGCAGTTATCACCTCTTTGAAATTCAGTAGTGCTGAAGGGCGTGGTCAGTCTGTGGCCAAGTAATAGGATAGAATTTTAAGGGGAATGAAGACATGAAGCAGTGAGACAGAACTGTTCAATCTGCTTTGCTTAATGCATTTCTGCAAGCAATAGAAGTGGCTAATGCAGATCAGAGGTAGGGGAAACATTTAAAATCTGTAAAATAAATATTTATATTAAAATAAATATGCTTGTGTGCCATAAAGTATATAGTTAAGGATTGTTTGCTGAAATGTACAGTTAGCAAAGCTTAGATGTAATTGCTGTGGCAGTGTTATGGTCTACTTGCAATACCATTACATTCCACTTAGTTTCCCAGGGAAAACTTGGGATATAATTTATTGCTATGTAGATGAACACAGGAGAAGAGATTGTTTTCACAAGATGGGCGTTTTTAATTACTCAGAACTAAACTGCAGTGTCACTGACATTTGTTTAATTTTGAAATGCCACATACTAGGAAAGCATAGGAAGAATTACCTGGTAGATTTTGTGCATGCCTGCAAAGGAAGACTCCTTCTCTTTTTAATGGTCTAAAAACCCCCAAACCCACTCATAATCCCAAAATGGGATTGTGCATTTAATCTAATTATGCACTATACTCTGGAAAATCCTGAGAGTTTCCTGTTATGCTGTTTGGCTTTATCCTTCATCTCGGCTGAAACCTCTGAGCTCACTTTGAGTCTCTGTGACACCATGGATCTGATTCAGCAAAACACTTAAGTATACTCTCACCCCAAGCACTCTGAGGACTTGAATCCTTGCTTGGCAGCACTTTTAAGCACTTACAGAATTTAAAGCATATACTCAAGTCCCTTCAACTTCAGTGAAGCATAAGATCTACTTAAGTATTTTGTTTAATTAAAGTATAAGTGATTAAAATATCACCAATGCAAATGTATTTTACTCTGGTTTGCATTGCTCACTTCTTTTTCAAGTAGCCCAGCTTGTCCAATCTATTTGTTTGTACTCACTTAAAATGCAGAGCTGTGTGTGGGAACTCTACAATTAATTTCTCCAATCTGTTTGTTTGATTTTCCCTGCAGATGTAGGGTTCCCAGTTTTTTTGGGAAGTGCTGTGCTGCAAAGTATTTAGCACTATGCTGAAGCCAGAGCAAAGCTACAAGTCAGGTTCACAGCATGTGACAGCAGCAGATGAGCAAGCTAAGCTCTGTTTCAGCCCTCTTAGGCAAGATTTGTGCATCTTTGGCTCTAATCTTGCAAGCCACATATGAGGAAATAATCTTCATCCTCTCAAGTACATCCTTGAAGTTGGTGGAAGCAGTTGATGCACAGAAAGCTTGCAAGCACTGATCCTTATTTAAGCCAAGAAAAGAGAACTGTGCAAACCCAATCTGAAGGAGATCGTGTGCATCTGCTACTGGAGTTGGTGGCAATTTAGCACCAATTTCAGCTTCAGCAGGCACAGTGCCAAGGGCAGGGCTGGACCCTTTGCTGTCTGTGCCATCCACAAAAACAAACAGAAAGACTGCTTTTCCCACACTATCATGGCATGATATAAATGAGCTCAGGCGAGACTGTCTATAAACCCTCTTCTCTGCAGTCACTTTCATAAGGCTGGGTAATTTTATAGGAATTACCTCTCGGCCTGATTCTTCAATGGCTCCTGAAAAATACAAGGAAGGTATTTGACTCCATCAGAAAGCAAGTTTTGTACTGCAGAACCGTTGTGTTACACCCATGAGAAGAGCCCAGGCAGCACAGCCTATGTGTCAAACTATCTCCCACTAGTCCTTCCCTTTAGCAGGCTAGTCCATCCTAATTTTTCTCTGACAAAAAGATACAGCTTAATTCCTAAAGCTACAGGATGACATGCCAGCATGGAAATTCTGCATCTGTGATGAAGCAGGAGGAATTTTGGCACTGGATCGTGCCCCACAGGAGAGCAATTCTGCTTGGTAGCTTGGCCACAGAGAATTTTAAAGTGGGATCTTTTCTCAGGACATATTTAAGAGAAAAGCCATCTTAGAGGAGGTAAATGCAAGTGGTAAACCCGTACCAGGTTCAATAAACTATGTTGACAGAGACACTGATCTCGGCACTAAAATGAAAAGAAGATTAATCTAGCTTTGGTGATGCTAATGCACTGGGGAATCAATTAGTACAAAGGGACTGAAGAAATCCCTAAAAACTCTCACTACACAGAATTCAAGTCAGAAGGTTCTTTTCTGAAAGACCAAAACACCCAGGAAACCAGCAGCTTTTAAACAGAGAGGGGTACACAGACAGAGGTCAGCCAGAGAAAGAAATACTACTTTTTCCTTAGCTTTGAAGGGTTTTACCCTTGAACAGAGCTGGTCAGCAATATCAAACAACATCTGTAAGAGGAAGGGTAGTTAAGCACAGGACAGGCCTCAAGGACACACAGTTTTATAACCATCATCTTAAACAGGATATCTTAAATCCAATTTAAACTCAGGCATCTTGAGTAATTTATCTGAAACATCCATACGAAGTGCTTTTTTGGCCTAATGCTCCTTTTATAGTCAGGAGAGAAGATGATGCAGCTCACCTGTTTTTCATGTGCAGACTCAGGTGATGGTTGAGGGAGTCACATCAGAGAAAGGACTTAAGCCTTGCGAGTCAGGACAGGGCTGTTTCCTTGTCTTGCATTCTTCACAGTGAATGATAATAACTCTTGGTACTACCCTACTTTGATTTTTTTCTATTTGATTTTGAAGATGCTTTTTTCCTGCCTGAGACTAGATAATCATAGTTTTTTAATATTTAATTTTCAGCCAGCGGTAGGGCAGGAGATGGAAGTCCTCGGAGAGCATTTCCACAGAGTAGATAAGCTGTCCTTTCCCTGCTCCCTTCAGGGAGAGCAGGAGAGTGGCAGGGCCCAAAGCCTGGCTTCCCCTCCATCCTGTCCACCCTGCCACTGACCCCCCAGGGCCACCAACCACATAAAAAACCTAATTTTCAGAACTGCCTGACACCTGGAGCTGCCAGTGCTCCTCACCCTGGCAGATCAAACATGAGGCCTGCAGCAGTGGTCGGCTCCAGCCACGTGTGGCCAAGCTCAGCTCTGGTGGGGTCAGCACTGTAGTGTGCCAGGGAAAATCCTGTAGTGTACTCAGGAAAACCCTGAGTACACCTCCTGCTTTCACAAGGAGAAAAAAGAGACAACACAGGGTCCCAAGGCAAGCCCTGAAAATGCCTGTGGAGCAGCGGCGCAGCCCTGCCTGGTGATGGGATAGCCTGACAATGGCTCTCGGCAGCCCAGCTCAGTCCTTCTGGGCTGGCCTCAGCAAAGCCCCTCAGAGGTGCCGTGAAAACGCTGTTCTCACCATGCTTCCACCCACCTGCTGCCAGGTAAGGCCCCGGGGCTGAGCTTCTGCACCTCAGGCACTGCTACCGTGGGTGGCCATGGGCTCTGCAGGGCAAGCCGAGCCACCCAGGGCTCTGCAGGACCCTCCCCGTGCCACGGTGCCCCTCGCAGGCCGCTCTGGGGTCCCTCATAGCACGCGGAGCGGCTCCGAGCAGCCGCCGGCCATCAGCGCCGAGGCAGACTACCTTATTTAACCCTGCTGAGGGAAACACCAGCTCTTTCCCCTCTCAGCATTTGTTTCCAGTGGCTAATCCAGGAAACACACGTCCTTTCTATTTACTTAGAAAAGAATGAATAACAACCACGTTTCTCCCCGGCTCCTTCCCCCTCTCCAGCCCTCTCCTCGCTCCCCTCCCCACCTTGCTATTAAATGGCAACCTCTGTGCTGCAGACATCGCCGGGCTGCTGGAGCACTTAAGCAGCGCCCTGTGAGCTGCAGCCATTTACTACGTGCGATTGTTTCTGCGAGACCTAATAATTCTACCATTGTTATTACAACACTGTGCACTAATACAAATGAGCTTGTAAATAGGGGTCCAACTAAAATAAAACCATTATAATCACAGCCCAGGCTGTAAATCACAGACTAGTGTATTCTGCTGTGGTTTGACCCAGAGCCAGGCAATAGTCAAATAATCAAACTGCAGATGTCGGGATAGCAAATCTGCTTAAATTTAAACAGTGGCAAAGATCCAAACAACAGGGGGGAGAAAAGAATCCTTTGCACAATGTAGGAATTCCCCCCCACCACCTCCCTTCTTGTTAACTGGGTCTATAAAGTAACCAGACATGTTACCCGGTAATAGCACTGCTCCTCGGCAGCTAGTGCCAGCTCACAGGAGCGATGCCCTGCAAAGCATCTGCAGTGACTGATATAATTAGCACTGCCAGGCTCGCAGGGACATCCCTCCTGACAGTCCCATGGCCACTGCCAATGGTGAGATCAAGCCCTCCAAGCCTTCCCAGGGGAGAAGCCCAGGGGTATCCAATAGTGTTCTATACCATGAACTGCATTAGAGTTACCCCAGAAACCAACAATGCAGAGTCATAGATGGACTCCATCTGATTTAATGAGCTTCTTGGTATGAGTAAATCCTCTCCCTTCTCTGTCTCACTCTCAGATGTCCCTATTTCCCCACAATAAAACCCAGGACACAGCTGCAACCTGGACTCTTGCTCAGGGGAGTTCATGCTGGGCTGAGGGCTCATGTCCCTACCTCAAAGCATCCTTGGCCAGGGCACACAGAGAGACCTGCCTAGAAGTGGAACGCTGAGGGTCATTTCACTGAGCAAAGCACCATGCAGGGGGCAGCAGGAACACTGCTGCAAATGTGGGGCAGCTGGGAGGAGAATCCACATGAAGCTGTCGTGCTCTGCCAGCTGCTCCTATGGCTGTGGGAGGTGCAGTGCGGCTGCCTTTCCCCCAAGCCAGAAAGCAGGACCTGTGCCGGTAGTGCTCACAGGCGGTGTGTTTTTGTCTGGAGAATACAAGAGCCTTGGCTGTTGCACCATGACATTTGCAATGATGCTATAAGCTTCTTTAAGAAAAGTCCACAGTCATTTGTTTCACTGACAGCCCAAGGCAAACAAGTTGGATGGGTCCTGTTGCTCACCACATTGTCACATGTGGTTGCAGGAGGACTGTTAAATGTGAGAACCTCCTTGATGTAACTTTAACTTACTAGGATGGAATTTTTTATGCTTTTTTTTTTTAAATGTAATATTTTAGCCACTGCCAGCAAGTCATAAGAACAATCAATCACACAAACAGATGCCGTATAAATACCACTTTGAAGCAAGTAGCTCAAAAAATCATTGAGGGAATGAAGTAGTGATCTCTCCAGGGGAAAATTAGCAAAATGAGCTCGCCAGTCTTGGATGAAGGCTGGACAGGATACAAACCAGCCATCCTCATGAATCTGCTTCTTCTCTGTGGCACTGACACAGCAGCTGTGAATATTAATATTATTTCCCTAAAACCTTGTGACTAAATTCCACTAGCAGAACAATTTGCCCTTCCTGCTCAGGAAATATTTGCTGTTAAAATTACTTGAAGGCAACATGAACCAAGCTGGAGGGACCCCAGAAGGAGATTTTGGTTATAAAAAACTCAGTCACTTATTTGGAACATTCTCCTTAGAAATTGAGAAACCAACTTGGAAGAAAGTTCTCTTTCCTCCATTTTCCCTCTATTATTGGTTCTTTTTAAGGGATAGTCTATCTCCTGAAGGTGGCAAGCCTTTTTTGGCCTCAGTCTCCTCCTGGAAGGAATACAATGTTAGAAACAGAAAAATGTGCCACTCCGAGTACATACTGCAAAATTAACACCTTGGCGTGCACTCCTTGAAAAGTCATTCTGGTGCATCCAAATTTTCACAGGTTTTCCTGTTCCATTTGTCAAGGGCACCATTTTTTAAAAGTGCTATTTTTTTAGCCTTTGATTTACAGTAAGCCCATTGCTCAGAGGAAGCCTGCAGAAAGAGACTGGTTTCCTTTGATGCATTCCTAAGTGTCTTGGTGAGAGGAATTGTTCTGGTGTGTGAATCAACTCTGCTTCCTCTGCCTGTCAGAAAAACAGTGCAACCTTGTACTGCTGATATATGCCACACTGTATGGGATGTAGTTGATGTCCTCTGCTGCTGCTGCTGCTGCTCTGCAGATTTCTGTTTCACAATGTGAGCAGTAACCAGATTAAAATCAATGCTGGAGGTTGTTGTGAGCATTAAGCATTAAATAAACTCCAGCATTGTACCATAATTCCTCATGAATCATTAGATCATCCTGCTGGGAGTGCTACCATTATACATAAGGCAAATGTCACTGGGTGCCTCATAAATTTAGTATACAAGTACTAAACATATTAGGTCTGATTCACTGCTGCCTAGCTTCAGTTTATTCTAGTATGAGGCAGAGGAGTTACATCGGCATAAATGTGCAGTGAAACACTGGTTCCCTTCTCATTTTTAGGGATCAGCTGTTTCCACTGACTTTCATAAGACTGATGCTAAGTAGATTCACAGTTGCTCCGCTCCAGCTATGTTAAGTCTCAGTTGTGGTAGATCATGCAGGGAGCCAGTCCTGGGGAAAAATATAGGCTGGTATTTCTGGCATAGAAATGCAACCCCTAATAGTGAAGGCAGGTCTAGATTCCAAAGCAATAATGTGCTCTGGAGCTGGATGGACAAAATCAAATTAGCTGATTTAGGAGAAAAAAACAGACTCAAGGCAGGTTGGCTTTTGACACAGGATAGCTGCTCAAGTGCAAGTCCACCACAAAGCTTATGTTGAACAGGAGCTACATACATGATCCAAAACCCAGATTGTCTCCAATTCCCTTGCACTTCAATGAGACCACTCCTGTCATCTGCACTGAAACTTTCCTGGGGACAGGGAAGGTTGGCACGACACCATTTTGGTGTGTTCCACTGCTCCCATTCCAAATACAGTGACTTTCTCTTGATTATTCAATTTTTCCATAAAAAGAGTAATTTCCCTCCAAGAAAATTTCCCTCCATCTACTGTTTGTCAGGGAAGAAATAAAAGTCTCGTGCCTCAAAAACATTGCTGAAAAAATCTTTAAAATCATATGCTGTTGACAACAGCAGCAATAATGGAGAGAATGTGGCCTATGAAACTCCCTGATCCCTGACTTTCTCACTGAAGGATTATTCCCTGCAATCCCTCTCAGTTCATGTTGTCCAAGGTATTTTTTTTAATGAGGTGTTGACTAATTCCCTCGGGAAATTTTTCTGCAGTCTGACAGGTCTCATTGTTAGCATTCTACCCAGAGTAAATTTTGCTCTACCAGACTTTGTCTCAAACTATTTCCCTCTTTCCTTGGTGTATTATGCATCTTTCAAATATTTGTAGGCAGTTATCATATCCCCTTTTTTAGCTGTCTGTCAGCCAAGTTAAACATAATTAGCTTTTTTAATCTTCCTCCATAAATCCAGCTTGCTTTCTTGAAATCCAGTCCCCTTCTCCTACTTACGTGTCTTTTTGGTATGATGAAGCTACATATTTTGTGGTTACTTTTCACACGCTATCACTGATACCAGTAGGAAGAGACATCAGAAAATCAGACAGTAGATCAGGGATAGTCTCTAGTCTAGGACAATATTTTGCTCTTTGTAACAAAGACTTAACTTCACTGTCAAATAATTGAGGGTTTCCTTTGAATTTTTATATCAGTTAATATTCACAAAATTCAAACCCTGTAGAGTACTTTTAAAGCTAATTGCTGTAAGAGATTAATTAGGAATTTTGTTCACATTCTATGGGTAAACTTGGAACAACCAAACACTGCTGGAAAATTAATTTACCTGTCATGACAATGTGTTAACTGATGTGGAAAAAATTATTTTTTTTTCCCAGAAACAATTAGAAAATATTATCCAGGAATGCTTCGGGGTTATTTTTTTTGTTTGTTTGGCATTAGTGAAACGAGTGTTCCAATGTCCCAGCACACATTCCCTGAGCATTTACTACAGGATGCCAAAACCCCGTTTTTCAAATCTATGTAAACAACAGGGAAGCATTTCCCATCATATGCATCCCACAGGACTGGATGGAAGCTTAACCAGAGGATTGTTTTGCACTTACTGATTCTGGACACAGGCAGTATCTATTTACTCATTCAATCATTATTTATATATATTTTATATATTTTANTAAATTTCTCCTTGAGACCAAAAGACTTCAGGGACTTAATTGCACTTTAATTTCAGCTAGGCTCCAGAGGTACACTATCAAAATGCTGAAGAAATTCCTCCATATGGAGATTTTAAAGATGAACTGCCTCCAGGTCTTGGTTTGCTCACTTCTCAAGGTGACTTTGAAAATCTCAGCTTCATGTATTAGTAATAAATGACTGAAACAATTTCCCAAGGAATGTGATTGATTCTTCATCCACTGGAATGCTTGTACCAAGGCTGGTTATTTTTTAAAAGATAAGCTGTAATTTAAACAGACACAAGTAATATCTGGTAAATCTGTACAACTTCTGTTTAGCAAAATGAGCAGATTAGAAAATAATCCTTTGTCTGCCCTTAAGCATACACTGACACCTCCTTCCTTCGTTGTATGCACGCAGATTTGTAGATTTGCACTTAGTCTCCCTCAAATACCATAGCTATGACAAAAAGTGTAAAGAGGCATCCTACTTGTCAAAATGCCTTCAGGGAAATTAGTAACTGAAGCAGGAAAATCCCTGCTGGAAGAAAATCCCCTGAAGCAGGGATAGAAGCATGCTCAAGTGTAGACCTCCTTCAATATTAATATCCTCCCTGAGGGCAGAGCTCTTTGTTCTTCAGGCCTTGTGTACAAATTCTCAAGTCTCCTCTAAATATAATTGCAGAATGATTAATCCGTGTGGCTGCTTGAAGTTTTTGATATTTTGAAATTTATATTAAGTGCTCTAATTATAAATTGAAGGTAAGCTGGGAAAAAAAATTTTCTTTCAGTGTCTTATAAAGAGTTTTCACAACTTTTCCTATGAAAATGTGTCTGTACCCAAAATCACTGAGACAGTGATTGTGTTATGTAGGTCTCCAGTTTCTCTGGTTTAGCTCACAGTAAATTCATAAGGAATTCAAGTGTGGAAAAGCTCAGAGAAAGATTCAAGTCCAAGCAAATGAAAATTAAAAGAGAGGGAGCTGCTTTTGTTACAACAATAGCTCAAAATTTCCTGAACTGCAGAATTTGCTCACTGACAGAAGCCAAAATCCTTGCTGATTTTCATTTCTTTCGCTGATAATGGTACTTTTGCAAGATCTCTCCACAGTCATCATGAAAGTGGAACAAAAGGCCTGAAAGCCACCATGAGACATTTGACATGAGTAATCACGACATCAGTGATCAGAGCTGTGCTCAGTGAAGGACTGTGGGATAAATGCACATAAAAATTGCATAGCTGTGTACGTGTTGTACTCCCACAAGGAGTTTGCAACCTGCAGTGTGCCCCACACAGACAGCAGCAATCAAACAACATAGGAGATGCAGCCTGTAGTCTGATTTTTTAGTTCTTATTTTTAAAATATAAATAACATTACTGGTTTTTACCTACAGAAAAAAAAGCTGGATGAGCAGCCAGGAGCAGACATTTGACTGAGTGAAGTCCACCTGGATGCAGCAGGCGGGGCAGAGCCTGCGAACACCACAGGTTAGTGCAGGTCTGAGGCACCCAAAGTGACTCTCCCTTCTTGCTCAGCGAACAAGAGAGATTTTGTTCAGCCTAACAGGGATTCCCAGCACAGAAACCAGCTGCTCCAATCCCCCCAGCCGCTCCTTCCTTCCTGAGCTTGGTTATCTACTTTTAAAGCAAATTGCCTGCCCCAGCAGAAGGTATGAATTAGCCTTGTCTAAGGGAAGCCAGTGAGAAGGAACTATGGGGTGGGGTGTTCACTTAAGAATCAGTCTCTGATGTTGTCTCTGCAAATCCACAAATCAAATTAGCTTGAACAAACTGGAGGAAAACTCATGGTCCAGGCACTCTAGCCCTTGAGTAGCAAGGAGCAGCAGCAAGCCATGCTCCAAGGGGCAAAAAACAGAACAGTGGTGGAAGTGAGGTACAAAAACACCCTTCAGGAGATCCCTGAAGTCATTCAGCTCAGGGTGTGTGTGGTGCAGAGGGTATTTTTGAGGGACGATCCTGGAGGTTTCCTGGGTGTGATTGCACTTTTGGAGCAAGGTGTGGGCTTGCAGTGGAGGCTGCTGCTGATGTGCCCAGCCTGTGCCGGTGCTAGGAAGTGCTACATGGCCCATGGGGTGTCAGGGAAACCCAGTATGGAAAGAGGTGACGAAAGACTCCTTAAAATATCGATTTGCTTTGAGCTACGACTTTGCATCTTCTTTCCTTCAAAGACTGTTCATTTTCCTCTGGCACTTAAAAAGAAATCAAGCCGGCTAAAGGTCAGCTTTATTATTTTTCTTGGGTTTTTAAAGATGTTTAAACCATAGCCTAAGGAGCCTACCTATGCCATTTGGGAAAGAAAAATCAGCACACAAAGCCAGTGATTTTAGATGTCCACTACAGCAGGGATGATTTTATGGGCTACAAAATCAAATATGACAGTGACCCTGGTTGTACTGGAACAGCCTCTTCAATTTTTCTCTCCATCACTAAGCTTGCTAATTTAATTCCTTCTGAATCCATAATTACATAAAGAAGATCAGGGTTATCATTATTATCTTGCCAAAATGTTCATGCCTTATGCAATAACTCCTATAATGATTCTACCAGAAATGGGGAAATACTCTTCTGGGTATAGGATAGGCTTATGAGGGGCTATCTGTAGAAAAAGAAAAATAACATCTCTAGGGGTTTTGCCAGAAACTTGAACAAGAGTGGAGCTAGGCTTATGCTGACTGTTTTTGAAAATTCCAGCTTTAATTTGTTAATGACCATTTGTATGACGGACTACTGCAAGCCATTTATCTGCAGAAATAAATACTCAAAATAGAAGAAGAAAACAGGACATAGCCAGGCAAGCTGTGGTTTGTACCAAAGCTTCATATTTGCAGAAAGACAGATATATAATATTGCTCAGTTTTTTCAGGAAAACCACTACTGAAGCATTTTTGCCAACCTCTTTGAGTTAATGTCAAAAAATAATACTGAAAACTGACCTTTGGGGATTTTCCTGGGTAGCATTTCATTGTCAGATAGAAAGCCATGGCCCTGAGTCAGCAAGCAACAGGCAGGCCTACCTTTTAAACATGTGAAGGTTATTTATAGGAGTAATTTAGTGAATCAGGGCTCATATGAGAGAGATAAGGGGGAAGATTTCATAAAAACTACTAAACTACAGGAAATCCTGGCAGAGTTACATTTGAAATGTCACATTTCAAATGGGTCCTCTCCCTACCCTCCCTTTAAAATGAATTCATTAGTTGTAGCAAAATTCTTGTTAATAAATGTAGTGATGCTTTGCTGGAAGATGGACTTAACATGGTTGCTTACTAACCTGGTGGTAGCGTATGAAATCCAAGCAAAGCCTCCAGACATCAATAGAGAACAGATTAATGGAGATCATTCCTCTGCTAACAACTAGCTCATCTAATTTCCTGAATGCTGACAGGCACCACTCAAAGAAGCAACCACCAAGACCTGCAAGGCAGACTGAGTGCCTACATTTGCTGTGTCCTCATAGGAACCACTCATTCTCTAAAAATCAAACCTCCCCAGGGTGCCTCAAGTGGGACACTCAGGAACTGTGATAGCTAAAGCTTTTACAGAACCTCTACTCTGTACCTACAATGAATTAGTCCAACACAAAAATAGATATTTCTAACAAAACCTTGCTGTTCTGATGAAAGACAGTATTCATAATCACTGGTAAGAAGACCACATTTGTTTTTTTTTCCTAGTTCTTCTTCATCCCTCAAAGCAAGCCGAAATGACCTTCCAACAACAGTTTATTTCTTCTTGGCTTGATCTGAACAAAGGCTTTCTATCCACATGCATGTGAAGGAGAGTATGGATGCTTTAGTGGTGAAAACCCAAATCTCTCCTTTGAGCTTTGCAGGCTTTCTACTGTCCTCTCAAAAACCAGTCAACCAAGTGTTTGTGTGTGGTGAGTGTATATAGCAGAGCAGGGGACTAAATTAATCTACAGTCTTCTGATGCTTCCAGCACACTCACATTTAGCAGGCAGTTAGTCAGTATGGTCTCACAGTATTTCTGGGAATTTGGCACTAGACCTGGAATGTTCATGCAGGAGTGTGGACAAGCTTTGACTGGTCAAAAGTGATGTCGCTTTTGTTCCATTCCTCAAACTGACTTGAGCTTAGTTTCTATAACTGAAGGACCTTGCTTCAGCTTTTGACCGAGGCTTCTTCAGAAGAAAAGGTTTAAAGGGAGAAGGTAGATAAACTAATGCAGGAATTCCTGTCTCAGTAGTACCAGCTTTGCCGGAAGAAAAGCAAGATAACTTTGTGGTGGAACAGTACAGTTTTAATTAAGGTTTAGTGAGTGTGTTGACAAAAAAGGCTTTGCTGTTTGAAGCAATCAGGTCTGCTCGTAACACGTGTATTTTCTGAAGTATTTTTAGAGATGCCCTCTGTGGCAAGGGTGCTTTTGCAGGTGTTGGGGAGCGTGCTGATGTCAGAGGGGAAAATATGCAAATCTTCCTTTGTTTGCGTGGCAGAACTTTAACAAAAGCTGTCCCTGGCAGCCCCATTAAAGCGCATTAAGGGCTCTGATCCCTCTCTCACGCTAAAGTTGTCTTTGTCCCAGGGCTCCCGGGCGGGGCTCTAAGGGCTCTTCCTCAGCATGTCAGCCAGCAGGGTCCCCATTCTCTGTGCAACTGCGCTCCTGCTGCAAATGGTGACAAGGGACAAATCTGCATCTCTTGTGAGCAAACCTAACTACTTGTACTTGCCCTGGGAAAAGGAATGAGGGAAGCTCCAGTAAATCTGCTCCGATTTCAGCATGAAACAGTAAGAGGAAATTAATTTATTCACTCATATCCAGTGCAAGAGAAGATTGTCCCTCTATTCTCTCACCAAGGTGAAATGTTCCCCCTATTCTGCCACATTTTCAGTAATCATCAATAGTTTTGTTTGTTCCAGAGTTACCTGCCTAAGTCATTGCTAGATCAGGATAATAATTTGGAACTTTTCTGAAAACAACATTCTGGCTCTAGTAAAAAAGCAACTGCAGTTATTTTTTCATAGGCCAGGTGATGTTGTTCACGTGCTACTTAACTTGTCTTCCCTATTAATGTCAAAACAGGACAATTTCCATGCCTACCCAGCCTAGTCTGGTGGGATACCCTGGGATAAGACCACATTAGAAACTTGACCAAAGCATCATTTCCCTTAGGAAAGGACAGATTTATTGAACTGTAACACTCAAGTTCTGGGCTGTTGAAAGGTTTGCAAGGGTCTTGTTTTTCTAAGGGGCTGAAGCTTCCTGTCTTCTACGCAGTACTCGCAGTCATATGCTCCTGAGAAATTAAAAACATTTTGATTTCCTGAAAAATCACCACTAATGATAAAATTCCTATTCAGCTGCAGAATTGTTCAATTTTCCCAAAATTTTTTCAATGCCCTGGTGTGTCAGTGTTTTGAAAGACCCCAGACAGCTAAGGAAAGGCTCAAGATTTCAGAGTATCTCTATTTTGAAATGTCCAGCCTGAGTTCCAGTAAGCCTTAACCATGTAAGCACACGGGACCACAGCCCAGGCTGAGGTCACAGAGAGCAGATGGTGGCCATTGGTTTCAAAAACTGAGGTGTGGGCAGGGCAGCTGAAATTGGCTTCTCAGAAACAGGTATTTCTAACACTACTTTTGAAAATGCAGAATTCCTCATATGGAGAGATCAAATGGTGAGCACGTGGGGCTAGAAGCCATTCCCACTCAATCTAGTCACAGTTTCACAATGATAGGAATTTGGTTTTTAAGGCTGGATGCTTGTCCAGTTTGGGTCACCATCAGTTTGCACCACCTGGAGATGTAATATTTGACTGTTACCCATTGCCTCTTTCCACTCTGACACAATTTTGTCCTGGGAGTGCAGGGGGCTTAACTACCTTGGTGTTTCTAGGGGCTGGAGCTAACTGAACATTCCTTGTGGCACTGAGCTGTATGGGAATTTAGCAAAGATCTCTTCTCAGGCAGAAGATCCCTTGTCTCAAGAAATCTTCTGATTAAATCATCAAGCTGTGGGACGTGCAGCTAAAGAGAACAACAGAGTTTGAAGAAACATTTAAAGAAATATTTTTGACAATTCCCAGTGCAGCTGGGATGATGATACATGCTCTGGTCCTAGCAATCTTGCCTGGCAGGCGAGGACTAGGGCTTTATATGTAAATACAAATATATATTTACATATTTTCTAACATCTGTTATGAATTTGTTTTCCCTTTGGTTCTATTTAAAGTATGTCTTGTCCTATTATCTCTGAGGCTGAAATTTGGAAGGGTTTCTTAATAAACTCAATGTACTGCAGAGCCACAAGAAAAATTCTCCCTCCTCCACAGCTTTTCAGACAGTCCTTCTACAGTTATTCCTTCCTCGTATTTCTAAATGCATTAGCATCTCCCCAGCCTATGAAAGGAGCACAGTTTTCTTAGTGGATTCCTGCTGGGAAGGGTATAATCTCACGACAAGCTTCCAGGGATTTATATAGGGTCAGTCTAACCCATTTGTCCTGGCAGCCCAGCTTTGTAATTGTCCCACTGCTTAGTGCCTTTTTCAGAGAGCTCCCTGCTATTAGCTCAGGGTCCCATCCATGGTTTCTGCATCCTGGAAGAAAAGCTGCCTGCTGCAAAGAACCAGAGCTGGAGCCACCACTGCAGAGATGGATCCCAACAGCCTCCGAGGCTGAGCAATGCCACAGCCAGGGTTAGAGCTGCAAAAGGACCTTGGGAGCAAAGTTCAACCCACTGTCCTGATAGGAGATTTATGCAGTCTATGGAGCAAAGGAAACAGGGCAGCAAGCAGGATTTGGACTACGTGAGAGGGAGACACACTTTATTTGTGTAAAGTAAATAGGATAAAGTGAAAGGGGAAAGGGCAAAAAAGAAAATGTCAAGGCAGGTTGATGCCAACATTCCCACATGGTCTCTGACAGCAACGGCTTCAGTGCAGGGTGCTCACTGTGAGACAGATCAGGCATGGATTTTCAGAGGTGCTCAGTGCCAAAAAAACCTGAATTCACACTGGCAGTCAAGATGCTTTGCTGAATGAAGAAGCTGGGTGATGTCCTGATCCAGAAGTGCACTATAGCCAGCACCCACAGCTGATTTCCTTATTTTGATAGCAGTCACCAACCTAACTCCCTCATGGCCCTGAGCCTGGTGCAATACCCAGCATGAACTTGAGCTGGGATGAGGAGTCTTCTGGAGATTTGTAAAATTGTCTTGTAAAATGCTTTTCCAAGGACAATTAAGCATCAGCACAAATAAATATAATTCCCTTAAAAGTTCAGGGCTTTGTAGGGCCAGATGACATGCAAATCAAAGGGTTTTCTGCACTGATAAAATTCCAGGAAATGTGGGGCGGGGAGTAAGGAATAGAGAGATAGCCAGAAACAAAATGCTCAGATCATCTATCCAAAAAAGTTGCTTCTCCAGCCAAATTACTCAGTCTTTTGTGAGAAAGATATCTTGGTCTGGCAAGGAGGAAAAAAACAGCTCCACCAGACAATAAATAAAGGCCCCAGTTGAATTCTAAATACCAGTAATGCACTGGAAACTCAGCTTGTTCTCTCCTGTGGTAAAACTTCCAGCTGAAACCCTGAAATGAGTAACCCTCAAACAGGTACAAGAGGCCTTGGGCTGATGCTAGCAAACATCGGAGTTTCTATTGGCTCACCAAAAGCATTCCTGCAGATTTGTCTCCAGAAGCAGCTCATTAAAATGAGCTGTGAATCACTGAGATAAATGTCGAATCAAACTGATAAGCTTCTTATATATACCAAATTTACATGAGTATCAGACATCTCCCTTCATTAGGCTGGTTACTTACCCTGTAGCTATAACTGAGGCTCTGCTGTTGCAAAGTTTTACTGCACATACTTATGTAGTCAACAACAAATTTACCTGCAAATTCATTTGTCTGCAGTAACTAAAAATGCTTCTCTCTTGCTTCCTTGCTCCTTTCTTGCCCAAACCATAAAAACTCTACAGTTTCTGAGAACCACTGGAATGCCTATGCAGTAAGCATAGAAGAGCAGGTCTGTCTATAGATTTACTATGTGACTTCAGCTAAGGCATATTGCTCTGCACTTATCTTCTGTAAAAAATAGGAAAATTAAATGTCTGAGCTCCCACCCCATCTCAGAGCTGTGCACTCTCAGAGGTCTACAAACATGTACTACTCAGAGCTTGCCACAAATGTGCAGCATGCCCAGCCATCCAGAACTTTCTAAAAGTCATTATTTTAAAAATTAAACAAATAGTTTGCCCACAGCTTCACTTTTTAACTAGTGTGTTAAAAAAAAAAAAAGCTGTTTCATAATTGCTATTACAGAAGAGACTTGCAGTGTATTTTCCACCAGCAGCACAATTAGACCTTACTCATTTCAGGTGCAAGAACAGGCGTGCCGACTTTGACTATACACCTCATAATTCCTGACTCAATTAGCACACAGCAGATAATCATTCCTTTTGTAATGTAACGCCTGCTTACCCTCAATGGCTTCTTCCCTTATTCCCACTGGGTTTTAAGTGGTTGTAATCTAGCAGCTACAGCCATGGATTCGTGTTTTAAACAGCTCAAGAGAGAGAAAATGAATTAGAACAATTAAAGCCTTTTCCTTTTTTCATAATATCCAAACCTTGGATCTTAATCCAAACTGTCTGTAATTTTAAAAAGTAGAATATACACCACAGGTATCTTGGCTGGCTGCATGAAAGGTGAAGCTTAATGGTGTCTTGCTCAGAGCCAATACAAAGACATTGCCAACCATTTCCTTTATTTTAACAAGTCCCCAGCACACACAGCATACCTAACACCCAGCTTCCCTTACGATGCCCACCTGTTTTCCAAGAAAAACAATCTAAAGCCTTCTGGTGATCATGGGGATTCCAAAAAAATCAAAACTGACTCCCCTTCTTCCCCTCTCACCAGCTGATTACAGTCTGTTCAAAGCCATCTAACCAAAATCAACACACACTTGATAGCAGTGAATGACCATCAGTTTTTTTGATCAAATTACTGCTCAAACCCCCTAAATTTTACCAACAAAAACACTGTCAATAAACTGTCTCTTTCCCAGATGGGGAGGAAAAAGGACCATGACCATCTGCCTCTGAGCTACAAATGAGCTGTGCTGTGTCTGCTCAGCCAGCTCTGTCTCACCTACAGCACACCTGGCCCACAAACCTCATTTATCTTCAACAGAAAACCCCCAGCCAGCTGTTCTCCACCAAACTTTTCTAGAGCTGAAAGCTCTGTGTGCTTTGCAGTGCCAAATGCTTCACAGCAAGGGAGCCTCTGTGGCCACCCACATTATATTCAAATGCACAAATGAGCCAAGGAGGTTTGCATAAACAATTTGGTACAAAGTGCTGAGATGCTGCTGTATTTCTGCATGACAAGTTCATTACCATTTGGCATTGGCTCGTGCTGACGTACAGTGAAAAAGGGGAGAGACTCTTCACAGTTACATTAATTTCATTTTATTTAATAAAAAAAACAGTATCAGATTAAAAATACAAACACTTCGGGTGATTATCCAGCGTTTTTCCCTGTGTGCCTCATAGAGCTCAAACCAACCAAGGATTGGGAGAAAAAACAAAAAAAAAACCCAAAAAATAACACCAAACAATTTTGGCCGGAGCTGTAAAATAATGTTGCACCAATTAAATTACACCAAATATATTATTATAACTTTGAAATGGCTTTCAGACCAATAAATAAAGAAAAAAAAAAAGACAAATTCAAATAAAAAAGTTGACTTTGTATTACAAAAAAAATTAAATAAGAATCACAACACTAATAGTAACAATGTGCAGTCAAGTTTGTTTTTTTTTCTTCTCTTCTAGGAATGATAACATGCCAGTAAACATGTAACATGCCAGTAACATGCCAGTAAATCCCTACATAACATTTCCAGTTTGGCAGCAAGCAGTCACTCACTCATTCACATTTGTACAGAAGGAAGCAGGCCTGGGCAAAAGCCTCGGAGATACGAGCCTTCAGAGTGCTCCTCACTCCCCTGCCTTGGCTGGCTGAGCTCCCTTCCCTTCCTCCTGAAACCTCTATAAATCCACTCAAGGTTTAGTGACAGATGGGCAGGGAAGGTGTGATGCTCTGGCCTCACAAGCACAGCACTGACTCACAGCAGCTGAGGATGCAGCTCTTACACCCCAGGGCATGAGTTAAAAGCTGTGGCTGCAAGGCACATCCCCCCTTGTTTCATGAAAGGCCATGGAGACTACGTTGAGTTGTTTTAAAATGCACCACAGCAAACCTGTTAATTCAACACACTGCAAAATGGGGTGGTGGTTTGGGACGGGGTAAAAGAGCACATGCAGGGCTTGTGAGAGAAGATGAGACGTCTCAATATCATACAGAGAGGTACACATCTGTAGAGAAGTGACCTGCAGTTGCCCTTCCTGAGCAAACGACAGTGAGCCACATTTCACTTGACCACCTGAGAGGAGTCTCTCAGAGATTTCATGGTATTGACACTGTTTATTTCAGAGTCAAATTTGGTCCAGTGTAAGTGAATAAGTAGAAAGTAAAGGTTCTCCACAGAGGCAGATTAACCGATTTAAGAAACTCATGTTGGTTCATCTTTATGCTAGGTAGCCCACTTAATTTTTAGGAGGAACCAGCAGACTTAAGTACCGTGACACATTGAATAAGAGGAATCTCCAAGTGAAATAGCTCTCTGCCTCAGATGCCAACGATATATGGACTTATACCCGATTCCCAAGGAATCCCAAGAGGAAGTCTATTAGGTTTCTGCACCATCTCTAGGATTTGGGACACAGTGGGTCAAACTCTGCTTTTAGTTCCAGTTACAGGGCAGGAGTGAGACCAGAACTTGCCCCATGTCCCTCTGCTCTGGGTATGAGTGTGGATACAAGCTTTGCAGCTGTGGATCATTTGACATCATCAGCTGAAACCTGTGATTTAATCACACCAGTGCACCTTCAAGAAAGCCACGGGCTATGTGCTCATGGAAATGAGATTGAAATGGGCCTGAAGATTCCAGTTTGCCCAGGCCTGTCAAACACACAGTGCCTTTCTGACATAGGCTTACATTCAGGTAATCCAGTAGACCCATGTGGTACCTTTATGGGAGTTGAAGCCTTCAGTCTGGATAGCTGGCTATGTCTGAGAACACAAACACATATCCTTTTTTGTTTTCAAACTGGTATCATTGCACACTCAGTACCAGCAACACTAGATAGAGGCAGGCCCACAACTTTATGCTAACTTATTAAATCTACCATTATAATTTCATCACTTAATTCTTTCTGCTCCACTACCACCAAACTAGAAACATTTTCATCTGCAGAAAGGCATCTTTCCACTAACTTTCTGACCTCTATCCATTTCCTACGTTCTACAACCTTTTCCTTACCTAACATTCTGGTTGCAAACTACTGTCACCCCCAAATACTACAAGCTAGCAGCAAGGTGGCACCATTTGCTGACAGTGACTGAACTCTAGACTGGAGGGTCAGTTAACCCTTGAGACCCTTTGTCAGATCCATCTTTGTCTGGGCAGCTGCCATTATAATTTCTGTGGCTCTATTTTTGCTGGTAGTTGGAAACAACTTTAGAACTTTCTACTCACTGAAGAGCAATGGCTCTGGACACTGTGGGAGGTCCAGATACGAATGCCTGCTCCATTGCTTGTCCACAAACACCTCATGAGGGTTTTCTGGGGCAAGTCTCTCAAATTATCTTAGAACATGTTCAGAACCTCTCAGGTCATTCTGGTGGAAGGGACCATACTGACCACCTAGCCTGGTGTCCTGCATAATGCAAGCCAAAGATTCCCACTGTGCAATCACTGTACTCAGACAAATAACTTCAGAGGGAGATAAAGCCTCTTGTTCTAAAAGGCATCCAAATCTGACTTGAAGAATTCAGCTTTTCTCTTAATAAAGCCTATCTAATATTAATTACAAACTTCTCAAAACGTGTCCCTCACTTCCAGTTTTAATTCTGTCTAGCTTTGACTTTGAGCCATCAAATCTTGATGCTTTTGTCTGCTAGCTCCTGATGTGCTTTCATCACAAAGACCAAAGGTTTTTCTCTGGTCACGTAGGTAATATTTTGAGAACACAAAATTAGAGAAGTGTGAGATGGCTTTAGGGCAAATTTACTCGGAGTTCAGCTAAGTAGGTACAGTCAGCTACTCTGAATCAAAACCTACCATTGAGAGCAAATCAGTGACCTGGCTTACTCCATCATAAAGGTACACAGAATAACTCCCTTCCTTCCCTTTTCCATCTTCCCTCTGCTAGTTGAGCTTGTTGCAGATCTCTAGGGCTTTCTTGTAGACCTGAGTCACATCATCCATGTCTGTGAGAAGAGAAAAACTGCTGTCCCCCAGACGGTTACGGTAACGCTTTAGATACTGTGGCCGTGGGCGGTTCTGAAGTCCTTCGAAGTCTTGGATCTGGAGGAAATTTTCAGCAGAGACACAGCTCCGAATTCTCTGCCTGTTTGGCCTGTTCTCTTGCAAATCCAGCAAATCAAATGAGTCACTGGACAAAATACTGTCATCACTAATTACACTAGAAGGGCGACTGTAACTTCGAGGTAATGCATCCCCAGGCAAGACCATTTCTTCCATGGCCTCCAGCGTTGGTGTGTCAGGGCTAATCAAAGCAGGTTCAGTGCTGTTGGTAGAATACTTGCTGTTATGTTTCAAGATGCCCTTACGCCTGCAGGAATGGATGTAAGACCCATTTCTGGATGGCTCTGTGACCCCTGGAGAAGTGTCACTGTTTACTGTCTCATCATTATTGTCCAAGAGTTCAGAAGATTCACTTCTTTCTGGAGAGGAGTAATAGCCAGACTCCCTCTGCTGAGTCTTCTTTAAGATTCCTTTTTTTGGCATTAGTGAAGACTGCTTAGTGCCATATTTGCCAGCTACCTCTCCTTCTACAACACTTTTAATGGCCATGCCAGTCCTACACAACTCTTGCTCCAGCTTAAAAGCAGAGGGTAACACTGGGCTGACAACTCCTTCAATGAAACCTGCACTGTGAGAGCGATGTTCACTGTTGCTCCTTTTCTTCAGGATGCCTTTGGGTCTCTTGGAGGTTGGTTTGGTTGCATTTTCAGCTCCTCCTTCCTGGATGGACTGTGCAATGTCATTCTCCTTTTTTGATTTTTTCAGAGACCTTTGTCTCTCTAGTGTGACTTCAGGACCTTTGGGCTTAGAAAGGCACTTGATTTTGGTATCAGTCTCTGGCTGGAGGCCAGTAGAACGGTGATGCCAATCAATGAACCTTGCCAGCAGTGGGGACTCAGAGTCCCTCATGGCATCACAGTCACAGACACTGCTCTTGTAGCCCCAGTTAACCCACCAGTGGTTGGCAATGTCTTCAATGGTGGCTCGGCGTTCAGGGTTCACCATCAGCATCCACCTAATAAGACCACGAGCATCTGTGGATGAAGAATGGCATATAACATTTTTAGAACACGGGCATTCTTAGGTTTGTCAGTTAAAATTGAAAGTGTGAAGACAATCAAATGAGCAAAAATAATGTTCCATATGACAGAGAAAGTGAAAGGGAACAAGGCTTTCACCATCAGTCAATGATGGAAAATGCCTCTGAGCACTACTTTTTATCAGAAGAATATGAGTCACTCTGCAAAATATACACTGGGCTATCCAATAAATTAATGTTTGTACTGTATTAGACAGTGAATAGTTCCGTATTACTGAAGGAAGTCACCAACCTATTGACTCTAATGAAAAAACTTAGAGGAAAATAAAACAGAATTAGGATGTTTTAAATGATCTACACACTATTGCTTCTGTATTTACTTTTTCCATAAACAATGTGGTATTCTGTGTATTGTAAAGGTTTATTTTCATACAGAGAGCAAGAAGACAGAAAATTGAAAGGAATGGCGAACAACCGATACAAGATAAATATTAACTTAAATATAATATTTGCATAGATATTTAAGGCTGGAAGGAGTCATTATCATCAGTGAGCCAGTCTTAGCTGCTACTTTTCTGTCAGGTGACTGCTTAATGTGCTATCCTTGAAGCCAACGTGAACATAGTAGCATTAATTCAGATTTTGGCCTGCCTACTTTAATAAGGGACTGTGTTGCTCTGACCATTCACGTTCTCTCTGCTTGTGATAGCCCACAGTGTAGTGAGAGGATTAATCTGTACCAGTATGTTGTAGCAGTTTACAGCTTGTCTGAACTATTCAACTTGCAATAGCTAACAGACCTCCACTGCCACAGATCTGCTTAAAAGAGCCCTTTACAGCTCCCCAAAGCAACAACATCTATCTGCTACAAAACTTTAATTCCAAAAGGGCTTTTAGAAAGTGCTGTACCCAGATGGGAATTTACAGCAGATGAACTCAGTAGGAGAATGAGACTTTTTTTTGGTGTACATCATTCTAATGTGACACTGTAACATGTTGGAAGGGGCCAAACAAAATGTTCCCCTCTGAACTGCTGTCAGCTCAGTACATGGCTCTTCCTCCTTTTTCATACCTGAGGTCTGTGTTGGTTCACGATATTCTCCACTGCTGATCTGCCTGATGAGATTTTTGTGATCGAAGCCATCAAAGGGCATCGTTCCATAAACCAGAGTGTAAAGCAATACACCAAGGGCCCAGCTGTCAACCTGAAACACAGACACAACACATGTGAAGCCCAGGAAAGTTAATCCCTGACCCTCTGCATGCCATTAGCATCGTGTCCATCTGCACCTACTGCTGGTCAAACTTGTATCTAACATCTCACTAACCACACACAGGCAATGTAAACAAAAGTGAAGCAGCTTCAAAAACGGGACAGACCCAAGTGAACTCACATGTACAGTAACATGTGCATTAAGATTACCCCTCAAGAACATCACAGACATCTCCATACCACCACAGAAAAACTAACCCTTCTTACCTCTGGGCCTCTGTAAGGCCGTCCATTAACTATTTCAGGGGAAGCATACAGTGGACTTCCACAAAAGGTCTGCAGAAACTTGTCTTTATGATAAAGGTTGGAGAGTCCAAAATCAGCAATCTGCAAATAGAATTGCACAAGGCATTTGTAATATTAATGATTTCTTCAAGTAACAAAAAATCCTTTATCAGGAAAGACTTTGTTATATTTGTCTCTGCCATAGGGCAAGGAACTTGATATGGATTTTAATTTTCTCTCTAAAGGTCCCTCAGAGAAGGGCTCCCAGGTCAAGTCCTCCTGATTAGGAACAAGGAAGCTTTGGGCCCATTCACAGACAGGCCAGCAACTGCACAACCATCAGCTGGTAATTTTATCCTGGATGAATTACATATGCTTGCAAAGACAATCTCATACTGGGAAGCCTGCTGTCCAATGACTGCTCTTCATCTTCTATAGTCATTAATACCAGAGGAAAGCAAGCAGAAAGTACCACCCTTGTCATCACATATATGCAAGCCAAAAGCCACCACCTTTAAATTCAAGAAGAGGAGGGAGGCAGGAGTGTTGCAGGAAGCTAAGCATTGCTGAAGAACGTGATTTTTGACATCATCTGGAATGAGGGTCAAAGTGAGGCAGTCACTCACTCCTCCAGATTCAGGGACGTGGGGCTGAGGAATCTGAGTTGTTAAACCCATGAGATGTCTATCACGAGGTAATAAACACAAGTCTGGTTCCTAACTGGAAACAATGGGCCCAAATCCGGCTTTCCCAACACAAACAAAACTTCCCTTGGGACTGTTGGGAATTTTGCCCATGTAGGAATTGCAGGATCAGGTCCAAATATTTTGTTTACTTCGATTCTCTGTTCTTGTTCTTACAAAACAAAGGCTGAGGACAGCAACACTAAATATTCCCACAAACCCTGCATTTTCTTTGTTTCTCTAGCACAAGGCAACACATCTCATTTTCATCTTGTTTAAAACCCAAATGTTTCTGCTTGCCAGAGATACTTGTATTACTGCCCACAATCAACATAATGCCTATGTAAAAGACATAAAGCACAGGCATAAAAAAGGTATTGTAGATACAAAAGACAGGAGTTTTCTCTGGATTTTCTTCACCTTATCCATGTCTTTTCTACCAGAAAGAAATTAAATGCCAGGAATTTTCACAAGAGAAAATTCAAGAAAACACAAAGGGAGTGGGAATAAAAAAAGGATTTGCCAGCACTATCATTCACTCTTGGCTTTCTAAAATGTGTATCATCGATGCCTCTAATACCTGTTGAACTACAATGTTCAGTGAACTCTTGGAAGAGGCAAAGTCTTTGTCTCTACTACCTCAACTGGTACAGCTACACTGTACCAGAAAAATAACACAGTTGAGACCACAACAGGAACATATATATTTTTCTAAACAGAAAGATATATAATTGTTAGATACTTTCACATTAAAAATACAAACTTTTAAAATATATCCTTTTTACACAATTTTTAAAGTCACAAGTCAGATATGAGATTTCATGCTTTACTCTTCCCTATTTTGATGTTCTGCTTGTGCACGTATTTCACTGGCAATCTGCATTCATCCTGCTCAAAGAGCAGCTGATTTCTGTTCATTAATTTTAATTCATCTCACCATGTTCATTCATAGATTGTATTCACTCAGTCCCTCAGGCAGTGTATTATCAACCCACAGTAGAAAATTCAACCCTTAAATAAATGCGGTTTGTAAAATCTTCATTGTATGGTTGGAATGTCATTGAAAACAGCTGGTGTAGAATTGCAGTCTGCAAACATATTCTCATGGCTCAGACTGCACTTAATTGCCTTAAATTCCACTTTCTTATCAAGTCACCCTGCCTGGCTTGCAGGAAGTTGGTTTTAAGCCTTATGAAGTGTGCCCTGTCAATCAGGGGAAGAATGGGATCACTTCAGTGTTAAAAATTTGTGCTGGTCATTAATTTTTATTTTAGTTCAGGATGCAGCTAAGACAAGGACAAACACTGCAGTGTGATTCTTTATGAAAATACATTCCCTTAACACCATGGAATGTACAAAATGCATTTGGATGTGCATAAATATACATATATATATATAGGGATACACACACCATTGTTCACTCTAAGAAACTTTCAGACTTGGGCATTCATGTTTTCATTCTGACCATTCAGGAAAAGAGTATTTATGTTACAGTCCACTCCCATGCTCACAGACTGATGTTTATCAGCTTTTCCCATTAAAACTGTCATGCCCCCCAAAACAAGATTAATAGAAGCCAACATTACTTCATGTTCTTGGCACTTAAATGGAACTAAGGCATCAAGTCAAAAGAACTTCCTAAATTGGGAGGAGCAGAAAAGTGGACTTTTATTCCCCTTGCTTCAGGAGTGTGTTTCATATTTACTGTTAGCTATAATAAACCAGATGTAAGTTATTGCTGAAGTGTGGAATATAAATTCCATGAAGTTCACACTCATGGAAATTGTCAGTTTTATCCCACTTAAGAATCTGTCTCCCTGCACTGCAGATAGAGATTAGGTCTCTAAATAATTAGGTCTCTTAAAGCAAATGAAATGTACGTGCAGTTGGTGAGACTTCCAGCAAAGTAAATCCCAATTCCATACACTTAGTCTGCATATACGAAACCCTTGTGGATTTTTTAGTGGTTAGTCTGATTGGTGTCCCCTTACCAGCCCAGGAGAACGTGTAGTTAGCAGGATTATGTTACTGTTATACTTGCATTGTTCTACTCTTCTATCACTTTGGGGTTGATCATACCATTTACGTCAACCTCTGCTAGATATCTCTTTTAGCTGCAATTACCAGCGCAGGAATTGTTCTCATCCCTACTGTGAACACGGATGTTCAGTCTCACAAGTGTTTAAAACTCATTTGAATTCATTTATGTCTGCTGCATTTAGTGGTTTTCAGTAAAAATCTGCAGGAAATAGTACTGCATACAAGTCCATGAAAAACCTAATAATACACCACAAATTGGAACACCTTTTTCCTCTCATTGCATTCCACCTCTGGCCTGAGGATATGCAGGACTCTTCAAAATGTGTAATGGTTTTGTTGCTTTCAGACACTGGTGTTTCCTTGTTGCTGTATTCTAACACATGACCCTGCTTTTTTTTGCTGAGATTTTTACTCACCATCGCAACTCTTAAAAACAAAAAAAACCCCTTCTTATGTTTCCATACACTCCTTTATGACCGTCATTTAATTATCCAAAGCTTAAGAATGGTTTCCAAGTTAGTGTAGTAACAAGTAAAAAGGCCTGGGGCCCTTTTAGGTTGGATAATAATTTCTAATGGATTACTTGTCCTCTTTATTTCCTGTTTTAAAAGTATTGTTTAAACTGCTATGCAGGGATCCATTTTTACAACACCTTATTTTTTCTTCACATTATTATGACATGTTTTTGTAAATCATAATGCATAGATCACTGGCTTCATCAGCAACATGTATTTAATTGCACATTGCACCCAAGAACAAAGATATTCCTTTAATTTTCTCTTTCTTAAAATCAAACTGCTAATTTTGTGCTTGTAATCCACTGAATGAAATATAAATACTAGGAAAGTACCGATAAGACTATAAATCCACTTCTAGAAAATGCCTTCCCCTGAGTATTTGAAGCCTTCAGTCAATACCAAACCCCAAACTGCATTTTTTTTCTGCCTGAACAAACCACATGTAAATACTCTCAGAATGAGGACCTGATAAATTTACTCCTAATAAATAATTTACAGTTCCATATGTGTTTCCTTGCCAACGGTTACTGTTTAGTGACACAAAGAAAAAGTGGGAAGTAAAATTCTGTGCAAGTAACACAGAAACTACAGCAACATATTCAAAGCTTCAGCATGAGGGAAATAGTAGCTGCATGCTTAACATCAAGTATTCAAAGCTGACCTTAGTCACAAGGTTTAAAAAAAGAGAGCACAGAGAAAAAGGAAAACCATACCAAAAGTCACCTCTTGAAGCAATCCAAATTCAAACACTATTGACTGTAAGATGTGTGAAATATCAGTATCTTCCAGTCTGGTTTTCAGTTTCATGAGACCCTCTGCAGAACTAGTGACTAGGGGACAGCAAAGAAGCCACTTGCCCAGGCCAAGGCAGCCTTGCTTGCTCGGAAGCCTTAACATTGAAGAGATGTAGCTGAGTAAAGGCTGGAAATTTGAAAAATACCTACAGTAGTTTAAACACAATGCAAGTCAGGAAAGGGAAACCCTCAAGAAAAAGACATCCAAATGACTGGAAGGAATCTGAGCAGGCAGAGCTACCTGAGTTTCTTCCACAGCAGTGCCACTCACTATGGCAGCTGAAATGCAGCCATGGTTCTGAAGCCCCTGGGTCAGCTCCAAGCGTGCACCAAACAAAGCTACCTGTCCTTGGCCCATCCTTCTGCTCTACCCGCAGGAGAACGACTACCATAAAGGAGAGAGGAGCAGGAGTGGAGCTGACAAAGCTCAGCTCCCCAGAGGCTTGAGGACATGATTGGTTTTGCATATGAGGACCACAGTGCAGAGATCCAGCACTCCACAGCCAGTAAATTCCACAAATTCCTCTTTTCTCTCAAGAATTCCCTGATTAGCTGGGAAGATAGTTTGGCGTGTAATGTGGAAAGAAAGGTCATCCTGCCTGCGGAAGCCTGATTCGTATACAATGTCCTAGAAAGGCTAGTTTTTGTTTTCAGCACTGCTGAGAACAGCTCTGGCTGCTGCAGACAGTGTCCCTGTCTGTAGGAACAGGAGAGGGGAGGTCTGCTTCAATGCTGGATGCTAACAGCAAAACATCCAAATATTGCATTGGATGGGTCTTCCATAAAAGACTATTTTTGGAAACCACATATTTATGTGCCTTTAATCTACTAGTTGATCCAAGTTAGCTTCTGTCATCAGTGTTACACAGATGGCAGCTGCCACATGTTACTTTCCATTTCCATTGCACATCAGCTCGAAATGAAGACAATCTCTCCAGTGTGAAGCACAGAAGGCAGTGCCTGCAGCTCTAGGGCTTTCAGGGGAGACAAAAGGAATACACAGGGCATTTAGGTACTGGGCTACCTCCTTGCAAGTACCTCCTTGGTTACTTTTTTAATTAAAGAAGGATGCTCAAGCGTCAGCAGAAAATCTTTGGTGTTCCTCCCTCTGCTTGCTTGCCCATGGATGAGCACATCCAGCCACCTTTACATGCAGCTACCCGAGGAGGAACGAAGTTGAAAGTGAAAGAGGTTCGGCCACCTGGAAATTACACTTATTTTATAGAGGAATATAGATAGGATATATATAGGAAATTACTCTGGAGATTAAATCTCTGCATTATTTAACTTTACACTACAGCTATAAACAATAGAAGAAGAAGACAGGAAAAAAGGTCATTCCCATGCTTTCACTGGGGAGAAATGGCATGGAAATGACATCACTGACATCACTATCCAAAGTATACGTTTGTGTCTGAAGTTCCAAGGCCATTTCCTAATGAAGCACATGTGCTTTACTAGGTTTATTTTGAAACCCCATTTGCTTATTTTCCAGCCATGATCAAAAGAACATTCAGACTGTTCTTGAAGGCACTTGAACCCTGTAAACCAGAACAGTTTTTTCCTAGCCCCAGAAGCAGCCAGCAAGTAATACCATTTGTACAATAAGCCCGATTGCATGAAATGCTCTGCTGTTTTCTATCAGTGGGTAGATACTGCATTGGGAATCATGGCCTTTGCGTGGCAGGACAGGGCTTTCTCCCCCGAAGTATGCAAAGCTTCATTTACTGATTATTACTGGGAATCAGTGGTGTCTTCCCGCAACCTCCAAACCTCTGAGCCTCTTGCCAGATGCTGTTGCTTAGTAGCTGTTACCATAACAATGGCTCTTCTAATACCTTGGGTAAAAATGTTATAAAACATGCAAATCCATTCTGAGAAGCTGAGAAAAAGAATCCTACCTTAATATTAAAATTGTCATCAAGAAGAATGTTTTCCAATTTTAGGTCCCTGTGGACAACACCGTTCTGAAACAAGGAAGAAAAAAACGGGGAAGAGCATGAGAAAATATTGGGAAAATTAAAGGTGAGCTGGAAGGGTGGTCTTTGGATCTACATTTCAGGGCTGATTTCCCTGTCATAACACTCATGGCCCAGTGACTAGTGGCAGGCACTGTATTAGTCACTTGGTGTGTGGTTAAGGGAAGAATGACTGGAATCTGTCCTCCCACAGAGACTCTAAAACAGCAGGGGGGTGGGGNTTTTCGGAACTTAATTTCATCCTGGATCCTGCCACCACTGTGTGAAAGCAGGATATTCTTCCCAGGCACCAGAAACCACTATCTGTCAGTGACGTTAGCCCCTACAAAAGACTTCATTCCTCCAATGAGCAGCCACGTGGATCGGGGGAGTTATAATCCCAAAGGATTGTAAATGTTAGGGATGGAAGCGAACAGACTTGGTCTAGGTCAGAGCCTTCTTTACAGATACTTGGGAAAATTAACTGCATCAGGAATGGCATTGCTGCTTTTCAGCACTATGCAGTGAGGACTTTGAGAAACCCCCTTTTTTATTAGAATTCAGTTAGAGACTTAAGGGTTTTAAGAATTCAAATTAAAATTGTGTTAGCTGCTCACTGCCTTTAGCTTCACACAAGTTTTGGCTCTATGCAGCTGTTTCATAAACAGGGATAAAAGGTCCATGATGAATTGCTTGACTTGTCATTCCAAGTGGGTACCATGATGGATAAGGTCATTAGCAAATGGTATCTTTCCCGCTACATGTGGTAAAGTTACTTTTACCTATCCAGAATGAGTATGTACTAAAGCTCATGCATGAACCTCATAGCTTTCTCTTGTTTTTTTCTTTCATATATTATATCTCCTATTCTAAAGTTGTTTACTAGCATATTCGAATTGCAAACTAACATTTGTTTGAATGCATTAATATTAATGCTGTAGAGGTTATATGGGATGTCTTCTGTAGTTGATAGTGTAATTTTTGAGTTTTTAATGTCAGGAGAATTATTTTAAAGGCAAAAATGCAAGGTAGGTCTAAAGTAAGGCTGTGTCTGGTATCTGCCATAACACAGGAAAACATCATTAGTCCTTAAAAAAAGGCACTAGTTCTGTGTAGCCCTTTTAATGAAGATCTCCTGTTGTACTGATAAAATCATATGCTCTGATACTTAATAATGAATACTGTTGCCTCAGACATGCTTTGAAATATATGCCAGTCATCAGCCTTGAAACAGCATTTTTTACTATGAAATCTTTTGCTCACCTTGTGGCAGTAATGCACAGCAGAGACTATTTGCCGGAAGAAATGTCTTGTCTCTCTTTCACTTAATCGCCGCCTCTCACTGATGTAATCGTACAACTCTCCTTTACTTGCATACTCCATGATGATCACAATCTTATCTTTATTTTCAAACACTGCACAGAAGAAAAGGAAAGGAAAAAACACCACAGTTGATTCAATAATTTGAAAATTGATCCTTCAAAGAGTAAAGAAAACTCAGGATGTCTGATCACATCCTCAACCACCACTGCGGGCTGGAAAGATGTAACAACAATCCCACTGCAAAAAGCAAGTTCCAAAGCTACTTTTTACCAGAGGAAGATTACAACATCTCAGACCAAGAGAAGGAAGTTGAGGTTATCCTCTCTTTCATATGGCTGGCTACATGAACTTCTTTGCCTCAAATAATATGGGGTCACAAGGTGGCCAAGTCAAATTTTCCTACTGAGGTGAAGTGGACACTTGTGCCAGTAACACATGAATACCAGCTCCTGCTCCAGCATGGAATTTCTTGTACAAGTAGCCCAGTTGAGGCCAGAGGACAGAAGCAAACAGGAGCCCTCATATCATCTGGAAAGGGTTCATAGAAGGCATAATAAATTTTTGTCTTTGGTGACCAATACAGGATTGCCATCTGGCTTACAATACCTGTTGATTGGCTTTCACCTACCACCAAGATCCAGCAAGTGAACTGACAGATGTGTCCTCCTTCATCCCAACTCTGTGTGACAGCATGGCAGGCACGGGCACCTGTGCTTGCTGTGGCAGCAGTGCCTCCAGAGCTGTACAGCTTTTGTCAGTGTGGCTCGGTACCCCCTCTCATGCAACCAGCTCTTCCTCAAGCTTCCTTATCTCCTGCCCCTATCCACGTCCCACCACGTCACAGATTGCATGCTGTAACCCTCTGTTGCTTGCGCAGAGCCGGCAGCAGCACACAGCACCAGCGTAAGCAGAGCAAGGAAAATCCATCTCATACACGTCACAGCCCGACTCTTCTTTGGGGCTGAGAGTATGTCAGCTGCATCACATGCTGTCAAGGACTTCACTTGAGTGGCAGATAACTAATATTTAATCTAGTAAAGCAGGCTGTTAATAGTCTGGAATTGCTGTAATGTCCTGGCTGCTAAATAGTTCTTCTCTTTTCTCTCCAAAAATTCATTGCAACCCACTGGAAACTTCCTGCACCTGCCATAAGTAACCACTGTTATATGAAAACATGGTGATTTTCCTTTTCTTTTTTTCTGTGGCAGCACTGGTCACACCGGTAGCAAGGTGTATACAAATTAATGAGATTAAAGGGTTTATTACAAACAGATGCTAGTTTTGACCAGCCCTAATGTAATGATGCCTTCCTATATCTCTTTATCAAAGTTCAGCCAGTAGTCTTTGGTGATTAAAAAAAAAACAAACAGAATTAAGCTTCAGCTTTTGTGGTGAATTGCGAAGCTGGCTCTCTCAACACACAGATATTTGCTTCTCTTAGGCTTTGTCTCATGTCCTCTCACACCTTGTCACTCAAATCTACAAGCCAAAGCCTCTGAAGCTCACTCTAACACCCCTGAACCCTAGCCAAACAGCTCTGATAAAAGGGAGAGCAAACAGCCAGATAAAATTGGCTGCTTACTTGTCTGCTGGCCTCACTGTACCCCAAAGCAGAGGCCTCTGCCAGCGACTACATCCTATGTGCATCCTCATTAGCAATAAACTTCGGAAACTGGAAAAGCCGTCTCTGGATGGATTATACATACAATATCCTCTCCAAGAATGACAGACTGATACTGTCTGGGAAAAACTGAACATGCTTGTTAGGTACAGGCCTTGTTTAAGACGGCAAAAATAAATCATTTTAGTAAACTGAGACAAATCACTGAAAATGCTCTTATATAAGAGATCTGATTTAAAACAAACACATAAACCACACAACAAAATTCCCCCAAAACCCCAGCTGATTCCATGAGCTAGACATTGCTGTATCACGCACATATAGGTGAAGGTGCCACATGGCACAAATGATCTGAGTGCACTTTCAGGGGAATACACATCCCAAGGACTTCTGACTGAGGACCACCCTCAGCTAAGAGGCACGTTTGCCCTTGGCTCTTCTTGCCCCACTCCCCCAAAAGCTGATGTCCCACCAGGTGTTCGGTGCTGATGACAATAACAGCAATAACATCCCTGCCACAACAGAGCATTCTTCCAGACTGTGTTTTTATGGAAGTTTTTCCTTCAATACTCAGTCCTAAGAGTTTTCTCAAATCATCCTTGATGTTCTGAAGTTTTAAATTCTAAAATCTAATTTCTTTGGACTCAAATTTGCCGTATTAATAGAAGTCCCTATCCAGATGTACTTTCCAACATTTCTACAGAGATGAGGTGGATAGCATTTTGTTTGGAGGAATGTGTGCATTCAAAAGCACTTTCCATTTCAAATTTTCTCTTACACTCTCTAGGAAACTGAGATAATACCATCAAGCTTAATTTAGGAAAGCGTAAATCCCTGTTCCAAATTTCAAATTTTTGTCACAAAGCCACACTAGAATCAATGAGAACAGAATTGTTCCAGAAACTCGTATTTGGCTTTCAGTTTACTGGCACATTCTTCTTCATAAGGGAGAATTTTGAGAAGGGAACTATCCTCGAACTTAGGCTACATACAGAAGCCTCCTCACCATCACCATGGCTGAACAATTAGAGAATTAAACAACAATTTGTTTCTCCACCCAGGAGCAGAGGTGAACAGGGAGGTATTTTTTTACAACTGCATCATTTCGCATCAGAGCACCTCCACCGTATCAGCTGAACTTCATGAGTGGGCACACAGCTACTTCCTGTAGAGAGGGAACTGAACAGCAGACAGAAAATTCTAAAATGAGAGCTGAGGCTGAAGGAAGAGGAGGTTGAAAGGCAGTGGGATTTATGTATATACACACACACAGCCTTAAAGAGGAATTCAGTGGTCAAGACTATCAGGCAAATGACAAGATGGTATTCTGGCAAGTCTCACACCATCAGCCAAGTACACCATGAATTTTCACAGTACTATTTAGGATGTCAGGCAGGTTTCACACAGGCACTTCTGAATTTCCCTTCAGAGCACAGCACGTAGTTTTATAAACATATGCTCAAGAAAGCTTTGTGGCCAGTGGCTGGCGGAAGAGCAGAGGGCATTAATTAAAGGTTGAATTGACTTACTGCAAAGAATAATGAGGTAATAAATATACTGCCCTGTTAGCACCTGGGCTGTAACCTGTGGGCTGATGACGGACGGGTTGCCACCATATAGCTTCTGGGACTGCTTGGTTCACTCTTTGTTTTTGCTGCAGATGATTTATTACTTGCCATCCTACTGCATATTCATTCTGAAACTCACCCCCAACTAGAATTATGCCTGAACCCTGGCTGCACCTACTGCCAACAGAGAAGCATGGCTTTGGCAGGATGCTGAACCCCAGGAACCTCCCAAATCTTGCTAATTCTGGGACAGCCATGTCATACAAGCCTGCTCCTCAGCCCTGAGCAAGGTCAAGGGAAGGAGGCCATGTATGAGCAAGGTGGGACTGCTTTAATTTCTTTCAAACCATCAATACTTTGCAAATGGCTAGCCAATTTAGTAAGTGGAGAACTGCCAGTACCAACACCCAGACATGGATAGCAAGGGAGATGGCCTATCACAATTAAGAATCAAGACAGCGGGGTTGCTTAGATACAAGGCATGAGCTTCACCTATTAGAGGGGACAGCAGCAGGAGAAATGCTTGCTACTGGCTGTGCATTTCATTTATTTCTGAGCCACTGTGTTTATTTTCACCACTCTGCAAGCTGAGTTACTCTGAGAGCTGCAACAAGACCTTGATGTGGCGGGAGGACTGCTGCACTGACTCAGCCATAGTGCCAACTGCTGCTGCAGAGTAGTGCTTGCAAATCACTGCTACTCCTTAGCAGAGAGAGCCTGCTGGTTGAAGGACTGACTGTGGAGATGACTGCACTTTATGTGGCCACAGGGGAGGAAGCAGGGACAGCAGTGTGACAGCACATCAGGAACCAGGAGCAGGAACAGCATGAACCCCAAGGTGTGAGGAACAACGTGATTACATCCTCACGATGAAATGAACAAAGGACTAGGACATTGGCCACAGCAACGTGGAGAAACAGCATTTTCCAGCAGGCTACAAGCTTCTTTGGGCTTGGTCTGGTCACCCCAAAAGCCTTGGAAACCACCCAAGCAGCAAAGGGTGCTTAAGATACAGTGGTCAAAAATTTCTTACTCTTCTTTAAACCCCACCCTTAACTCTAATGAGTTTGTTTCTCTTTCAAAAGTGACAGAGAAAAAGTCTGAATCTCCAGGCTCATAATTAGAACCAAATCTGCTGACTTCAAAGTGCCTTGAAGAACATAAATGTGAAATTGGGAAAGAATTTCACTTCTTGCTATCAAAGACATATCTGAGACAAGGTACATTTTGTAACGTGAACAACCTGTCCCTCTTTTGCAGGTCGTTCTACTATAGTAATAGTTCTTGCATATAATCCCTCCACTTATTTATATTTAGAGACTGTGAAATTATGAACTCAGCTTCTATCTACAGCCTTCCATTTTCCAAATAGAGCTGGTTGACCTCTTGCTCATCAGCAGTCTTCTTTTCAACCCTACTGCCAAATTCTTCCCTCTAGCTACACCAAAGTCACCTCCTCTCAAACTCATGGGACAAGTCTGATACCAAATGAACATACTCACTACATTCATTCACTGCTAAGATGTGCTTCACCCTAAAATTGTTGAAAGCCCAGACAGGGACAGTTTTGCAAACATCAGTCAGAAAGATTTTATGGTACACTGTACACTTCTCCATTAGGACAGTTCACTTTGGACTGATTTACTACCAAAATAAAAAAAAAAGCAGGAGGCTTTTGCCCTTCCTCCAAGCTCATAGAATACTACAGCCAGAGTGAGTGCTGAGGGGGGTGGATTCTTCCCCCCACCCCGCCCCCCAAAGGACTACCTCGTTGTGGGCTGATTCCATTTGGTTTACATGTAACCCTGGGGTAAGGATTTTAGTTTGTTAGTTTAAGAGGGGCGGCCAATCGCTTTGCACTGGAACCATTTGAATTCTCCTCATGCCTTTGCTCTCTATCAGAGCAATCTCCTAAATTAGTTCCAGTATGTTGACATTCCTTCCATCTGGTGTCTTTCCATTCAGTGGTATTTTTATTACTCTCCTAACAGCCGCAGACAGAAGTACCTTTCCACTGCTACAAAACGCTCTTTTATTAAAGGTCAGCCAAATCAAAAGAACCAGCGAGTTTGTTTTTAATTTTGGAGATGCAGACTAGAATAACCTTTTCATTCAGAAAATTCATGTATGACCCAATTATCTCACTTGCGTAATAACCCTTGAATTATTCTTCAAAAAGTCACACAAGTACTGAAAACTGTCTTTTACCTTAGAAATTCAGCCTGATTCAGCTTTGGTGTTTTTGACTGTTTTACAGCCCCTTGGCATGATTTTTATTTAGTTGGTTTTTCAGTAGTAATAGTATTTTATTACTGTTTTTAACAGAGCATATATAGCAGACATGAAAATATCCAAGTCCAATGAGAAAACCACTTATATGCATACACATAAATTTATGCATATGCTTAATTATAATTGAAGATATCAAGATATAAAGTATGTGTTTTAATGCTAAGCTTGTGTTAAATTGTTTTCCTGAATTATGGCCTTATTCAGCCAAATTGTATCTCCTTTAAATTAAAGGAATGTAGTTAAGATCCTGCAATAATCTTTTTAAATCAGACAGCATGCTATAATTTACTCCCCAGTGAGGAGATTAAATCAGAATGGGAATTATTATCCTTGGTGAAGTTGTTTCTCACAGAGCAACCTGCATATCTGAGGATATGCAGATTGTGATGGTTTGCTATTTAAAAGGAAGGAAAAATGACAGCTGCTAATTTAGCCATAATAACATGTTACACTAATTGTCTTTGTTTTGACAAAGAATACAAGAGCTAACTCCCCTTTATTTAAATTATGACTTAAACTGTCGAGGAGCTTCAGAGAAGCAAATATTCACATTGCTATGGTAGGAGTGTGTAAATGGGAAGATGCAAATAAATGTCATTGCTGCTGGCAATGAGTTTGACATTTAAACTGGACCTGCCCGTGATCTCACACATTTGAGTTTATGTCATGTCCGGTGAAATGCTGTTTAGGTGATCACCCTGAATGACAGGAAATTCATAAAGCTGGGGTATGGTAACTAAAGAGTTACGTTTGTTTATTCTTGTTTTATTAGTATCTCCAGACACTTGAAATATTACTTGATGCTCTTGGATGTTATCAACCGAAAACAATGAGAATAAAGCACTAGAAGGTCAAAAGCCTACATAATTAGAGGAAATCAATTAGAAATGTGGTTAAACAGTATCACTGCTGAAGTAATTTCTCCAAGCCAAAAAAAAGAATCATTTCAGCTTTCCAACTTCCAACATTCTTGATCAAAGCCCAGCCATCCACATGATGTTTGAAGGGACTTGTGGCTTTTTCAGGTGTTTTGCACACAGAAGGGGTGGGGTCATTAGGCACCAAAGTTTGTTTTGATTATGTCCGAAAACCAGGAGATAGCAAAGGCTGGGATGGAGGCCAGAATTGCTCTGAAGTGTCACAGCCTGAGATAGGCAACTGTTGTGCCACCCTGGCCCCTGGCTGCGGCCCCACCCTGAGGTCCATATGCAGCTGGCAGCGGGAGACATTTGTCTGAGCTGGTGCTGCTGCAGGGATGCAGCTCCTCAGCAATGGCTCATGTCCACACACCGTAACAGCTGCCACACAGGCAGATTTCCGACCATGCAGCTGGTTTTGCTGATAATATGGTTGGTGATTTGACTGACACAGCTCCCCACACTGGAGACAGGCCTATGTGCGTGTGTGTGAAACACCAAGTGCGTTTATGCTTTGTTGCATGAAGTCTGGCACAAAATGTGAGATTGAACATGTATTTGGCAAGTGCAGTGAGTATCCTGGAATACTATGTCACTGCTGTTACACACTGTCAGATTATCTCCCATTGCCTTTGGGGTTTGAAAGTAGAGCTGAACCAGTCTCCTGATTAAGCATGCAACCTAGCTCAAGCCATTGTGGACTAGCAGACACATGATGGAGAATCTCACTGCTTTTTCTTAAGAGTACCAAAAATGCAATCTAGAAACAAAAAGTAAGAAGTGCATCTTACTTGGGAGATCCATATTTCGTGCCTTGTTAATGCAAAGGGTGCAGCATTCTTATAAGCATACTGGCCCAAATTCAGCAGAGCACTTCAGCAAACACTTTCCTTCAGTTACTTATTTACGTTAATGCCATCATGTTCTACTGGCACCAAATTTTGATCCTGATGTTTAGTCATTCTCCAGGGAAGATCTCCTTTCTACAAACAAGTTAGCTAATACTCTGTTCACCTTTAAGTGCATTTTGCAAAAGGGGAGACTTTTCTGTATGGTTACGCTGACCAAGGACAACTCTTTCAGCCCAGAAACAGTCACACAGACAACTGTATTTCACACTACAAAGACTCAAGAGCTTACTCCTAAATGTACCAAGTGTAACTTCACCTTCATGATTGGCCCAACATCTGTTTAAATGTTTGCAGAATGTTCCTTCCCTGGTTTAACTTTTGTAAAGTATTGCCAGATGAGGTAAATTTTGCACTCGAGCTACCCCTGGAAAAATATGTCAGCTCTCAAAGGTTTTATTATAAAATCCTGGAGTTTTCAAGGCAAAAAAGCAATAGGGCAAAGGAAGGGTGAGGGGCAGGGGAGAGACAGACAGATGAATGGACAGAGGCATTATTCTATAAATTAAAATTTATGTGCTGAAATCGGAACACTGCCAGCAAAGCCAGCTTTGCTTTATCCAGTCCCTCTCAAGGAGTTTAAAGTCACTTAAAGGAGCACGTCCCTCACAGCCACACTCGACAGATTGCCAATTACAGCCCTGCTGAGAGGATGGAATTTCTTTAGTCACAACTGTACATCTGCCCTGGCAGTAATGAGCAAGGTACATGCCTTACGATTAGGTTAGAAAGAAGTACCTCTAAACTGGAAAGCTTGGTTTCCACACATCTGAATTTGCTTGGTATCAATAAAAAAGATAAGGTTGTGTTTACATCAAGTAGACAAATTCAGAGGTTAATTGCTATTAGCGGGAAGGTCAAAAGGATACCTAAACAATATCCTACTTAAGGAAAACACATGTCTGCAAATGCAGTACAAAGAGTTTTCAAAGATTATTACAGGGACATCCAGCATTGTCCATGCTATGTATATCTGTGCAACCTGGCACCTACAGAGAGAGCTGTCAGATGTGCAGTGGCAGTCTGGAAACCTACAGTAAAAATTTGTGAGATAGGAGTAAAATATCTCAAGGGTGGCTTCAGTTTTAAAGTTAAGTATCTGATCTAAGTTAGTCAGGTAGACTCCAACAGGAGCCTCCAACATGTCATTTATCCCACTTACCTAAAAAAAAGTTTCCCAGGAGGGAGCCAACCACCCTGTGAAGATGCTGAACTCTCTTGACTAGAGAGGGACACTAGACTTGTAACATATGCCAACTGCAGAAATGTTGGATTGCTTAATTTTGGTGAGATTAAGCCCATCTCTCAGGATTTACTGACTTCAACATTTTGTGTCAGGGGATAGCAATATTATCACTCTTTATGCATCACTCAAGAGGAATAGCTATGTGTTTAAAACCCAACTTCGAGAGGATACAAATCCTTCAGTCCTTGATATAGTCCCTTAACTTCACAACAAGTACTCTTCAGCTTCAAGAGAAGCACACACTCAAGGGCCCCTGAGGTCACACCCTCACCTCTGGGCAGCCCCTGTGGGTTCAGCTGCACAACCACACGTCTTCCCAGTGCTACCATATCTAAGTTACAGCATCAGCTGCTACAGGCCAAATACTGACTCTGACTGCTTGGAAAACGCACCAGAACTTGACATAAGTGCTCATCTTCCTCAGACAAGATGAATTCTCCATCATGGAGCTCAACTGGCTCTGCTGCAGAAATACTGCTCCTCCCTCCACGGGCCAGGGAAGGAAGTTTTTCTCCCACAGGACTTAGTGTCTGCTTCCTAAAAATGCTGTAATCTCTTTCACTTTTACAAATATTTTAACTCAGTAAAAACTATTTAAAGTAAGGATGAGAAGGGCAATTGGTCAAAGAACCACAGCATGCTTAATATATTTTCTTCCTGAGTTCCCATCCACATTTGAACTAACTTTTGTTCCATTTGCAACCCACATGCTGACACAGCATCCCTCCCCTTTTCTGTTTCCAGATCCTTTTATGAGTTTATTCAATAAAAAGACAGATACTCATCTCTTTTCAAGTACAAGAACATGCTTTTGAATAACTCAATATGCGATAGCGTAACAGTATGCCAAGACAGCCCTTGTTTTAATCAGTCATATCAACTCTCAGAGCAGAGCTGCCATACACATCTCATCACCTTCTGCATTTACCTCATGGCTACGGAAGTGTGTAGGGCTACATTCATGCTTCCTTTTCTTCACAGAGGAGAAGGGGTGATCCCCAGGGACAAGGCTGCGTGACCTGGGTCCCTCTGAACCTCTGGAATCCACATCCCAGGTCCAACAAGCAGCCTCCCTCCTTGCAGCAACAGACCTTTCTGCTGGTGTCTTCTAGCACATACATGGTCTGACCCGCCCGGCTAGTGCTGGGACATAAACAAACTGGCAAATCTTCCTAGCCGTGTCCCAGGAAGAAAGGAGGTAGAGGAGAAAGACAGGATAAGGAAACAGGAATGATAAGCCAGCCACCAGACTGACAGGAAAGTGTGCAGAGGTAGACAGGAAGCGGATGCTGGGATTCAGGGGGAAAAGCTGCAATGGCAGAACTAGCAACTTCAACTGGCAGGTAAGGGAGGACCAAAGTCCTAGAGCAGATAAGAGCAGTCCTGTGCAGTCCACGGAAAATAAAGCAAATGAGGACTGTCTGTTTCTGTTCCCAGTCTAGGGGCTGGGAACAGAAACAGACATTAGGCTGGTTCATGAGTGAGGTTGAAATGAAACTGAACTGTGTTGTGGAAGCAAGGACATGAGGTGATACATGCAATCATCTCCCACCTGCAATTGACACAGTGAACTCACACCAGAAGAAGCTCTTCCAAGCAAAGGTTTATGCATCTGTGAAACACTGGTAGCTCAGAGGGAAGGCAGTGCTCAAGGCAGTCTTGCTGGTAAGGGACAGGTTACACAAGGAGTAGGGGTTGGTTTGGGTGCACGATCTCAACAAACATGAACATCAGGTCTGAAAGAATGTAACAGAGCAGTCAGGGACGAAAATCACATTCACTAACCTTCATATATGGTGATGATATGAGGGTGGCTGAGGGATGACATGATCTCAATCTCCCGTCTGATGTGAACCATATCTTGTTCATCCTTAATTTTGTCCTTACGAATGGATTTTATTGCAACCTATAAATTCAGGAAATCAAGCATTATTCTTGGAACTGAACAGATGCATCTAATCCACTAAGAAGAGTTCAAAAAATAAATACAGATGTTAAATGTTGGCAGAACGTGGAATGACCAAAACAAACCTTTAAAATACAAACCCCCGTGCTCCAGCTCCCTCACTGTATAGCAATAAGTACACTCTCATTACAGTAATGGGTGACATGAGGTTTTGGGCTCTTCAGGTCTTAGGACTTCACTAAGGGGGAACACAGCATCTTTTGGAAAGATCTCTGTGCTAGCCTAAGAATTCTCCTTATGCAAATGGCAAAACTCTCCAAGAGATTTTGATGGGAAGCACATTTGCTGAGACAGGATTGCATCTGACAATTTCGAAAAGAAACTTTTTAGGCAATTTCTCTGAAAAAACTTTGAGCTCTCTGATGGAAAGGAGGCAGGAAATCCAGGGTGCCGATTATGTACTGATATCCATGTTAATACATAAAGGATCCCATTAACACAGGTTAGACCATGGTTCTCTAAAGCAGGCAAACTGTTCAGGAGTTATGACTTATTCAAAAATCAGAAGAAATAAATCTTTGAAATTCACATCTAAACTCGTCTTCATATAAACCCAAGGCTTCAGGTCCTACACAACCTTGTGAAATCACAGCAAAACCATATCCTTCCTGCATCCTTCCTCAATCAGCAAGCTTTTTTACAAGCATATCATGTGACTGGGTATCTTTCCAAAAGGCAGGGTGGGAACAGAGGAAGTGATAGCTGAACTTGCAATATAAATTCAAATTATAACAGTCCTTACGAGTGTGTGTATGTGTGTTGCCTGTGAAAAAAGGGCTTATCTGAACACCCCCATAAATAATCATGGAGGTCATCTCATGCCCTATGAGAAATGCAGAAGGCAACAATGCAGAGAAGCGGGTGGGAGAGGGAAGGTGAGGGCATTGTGCATACTGAATGGCAGCATGGCCTTTATTATACTCAGTATTTACCCTGCATTTTTTTTTTAAGCTAGAGTTCAAGGAATAAATATCAGATAGCTTAAAATCAACAATACACCTTTGAAAAACATCACTGACCTGGCTGAGATGATCACCCTTCTATGGGTAAACCAAATTTGTGTCATTCTTTGCAGCAAACTACTGTGGACTTTCCTGGGAAAACATTTGTAAATCTATGATTTACATTATTTCCCCAGTTAGTTTAGGAAAAAAAAAAATCACTGCCTACTTCAGTAATTGCAAGTGGCATGACCAGTATTGTTTTCATTATATGATGTAGCACTGAGGATATTGAAGATAGAAGAGGAAAACTTACAATATTATAAAATTGAAATGTACATAAACAGGAGCCAGTTTAAAGGATCGGGTTTCCTACAAAGCCTTCAACTCTGAAAAGCAACATTGTTCAAAAAGCATTAAGCACATGCCCCATCCCCTTGAATTCCCAAAGATTGCTGCATGTGCTTAAAATTAAGCTCTTGCTCAAGTGCTCCCCTACTTTGGCACAGCAGAACAAAAAGAAGTCAAGGAACAAAATTATTGGCATGTTAAAACCAAAACAACTCTTTTTTTCCTCTTGACCCAAACATTTGGAATAGAGATTTTATAAGTAACAACATAGCTATAGTCTTATTTACATGGCACATATTTCTAGAAAAGATAATACAAGAGATCTTAATTGAATGAATGACCAAGATAGCCTCCAAGAAATTCTAGCGATGGGAAAGGCGACCAACTCTAAAGATGATATTGGATTTTTCCCCTTCCCACGTTTGCACTGGAACTGACTGCAAATGCAAATACACCCTGTATACAGAAGGATGTGGGTGGCTCTTGGAGCAGTATGTGCATTCCTGCAAGAAATAAATATAGACATGGGTAAAAACAAATTCTTTATTAAAAGACAGCCTTGTACTTGGCTCTGAGGAAGAATTCAAGACGGGTTTCATTGTCAAATATACAACAGGGAGCAAATTCTTCACCATTCATGGCTGGTAAAGTAATAACAGCAGCCCAAAGGACATGCCAATCTCCTGATTACTTGACTGTGTGCTTCACAGACAGGACTTTTGCACACCTACCCAATAATTACTGCAACTGGCCTCTGTGGAATAATTGTATATAAGAAAACATATTTTTAGATACAAAATGCAAACATAATCGAGAAGTGTGACAGCACATTGTAAATATATGTTGGGATCAATATTCTAATGCAAACAGATGTGTTGCCTGGGAACACATCTTTTAACAGGACCAGAGAGTTTACAGTCTCACAACCCATGTTGAAAGTTAAGGCACCTTAATTTATAAAGGCCATTCTTAAAAGTTTACCCAAATTTCAAAGATGGTACTTAAGCTCTCCTGAAAGCATCACTTCCCAGTTGCAGGGGTAGAATTCAACAGCCCAGCCAAAGTACTTAGGATTTTGTCAGTGGCATCCAGGCTGCAACGTCTCATCCCAATATAAGGAAAGAACACATGCTGAACACCTCTCTTGGGTTTTAACATACAAGACTTTCTCTTTCCTCCATCAGCTCCTTCAGATCACAGTGACTGGCACTTGGAAACAAGGAAAGGCAATTGGCAGGTGTGAGATATCTTTATTCCAGTGGTGTCAGTGGAGCCAGGGCAGCTCTAAGCCTCCACCTGGCCACGGTCAGCCCATCTCCTGCAATCCTGAAAACAGCAAGAGCGCTGCATGGGAGGCAGTGCCCCTTGTACGTGACCAGCACAAGCACTCACACATAAGAGAGGTTTATTCACATGCACTAACAAAGCACTATCACTGCCTATTTGCACAGCACATCAGCTGTAGCCATTTATTGTTAAGCCTTGATATGCAAGTGGTGAAACAGCACAATTTATCCACTTTCAGAAGATGAGGAAATCGAAACAGAAAGGTGACATGACTCCTAAAGGAAACAAGGACAGTAACATCTCAGAAATTGCTGCCTGCCTCTTCCTCTCAAACTGTGCAATACACCACAGAAGAGCCTTATTCAACAAACCATCTGCTTATTAAAGGATGATTTCTGATACCCTTCCCCATGTTCAACTGCTATTTCTCTCCTCAAAAAGGGTGTCAGGAAAGTGAAAGGTTCAAAGGCATCTCAACAAATACTTTTCTCCCCATGCCATCTGCTTGGTGGCCTGTACAATCCCCAAGTGGATAGGTTCCACACTTCAAACGCTATCAGCCATGCACAGCCTTGCTGGTGACCTGGTCCAAAAGGCCAAATAGTGAGTGACTCGTGTCAGCAGACTGTCAGAGGTGGCATCCCAGAGCAGGATTAGTGGAACAGGACAGCATTCATTCCAGCTCTTCCCTTCAAAGAAATGGATTTCTGCCAGATAAGTCTTCTACCTGCACCAGTTTGCTCAGATCACATCAGCAAGAATACTTGGGCTCAAGTCTACTGATGTGAAAAAAAACAGCACAAACAAGAAAGCAGCCCAGTTGGGTTTTATTCAGTATTTCATGGAAACATTACAAATCACAATCACATTCAAGGTATTTTATTACATGTTTCATTGTTTTCATATCTCTGAGCAAAATAAGACCGCTAGCTGTATATTATGGTATTGGACTGTAAAACAAGCCTGTCTTCCAGGTATTCTAAAATACCAATAATGTAACCTCTTGAATGAAACTTATTTATTTCAAAAATATATTCCAGAAAATACATTTTCAAAGAGCACTTATGCTTTTGACATCAGACAGAGCTGACTGAATTTTTCTAAACCCCACTTATAGGACTGCTGCGTGATGAACCTGAGTAACTCCAGCATAATAGGAAATAATGTCAATTGAGAAATACCTTATGAAAGAACTTGTTTGTTCATTCTTAAGGTTCTTTTCTTTCTTTCTAGCCTGCTTTCTTGCTTTCTCTGAAAGCAGCGGCTTTACTGTGAGCAACATCAAAATTTATTAAGGGTCACAGCCCATGAATCAAGAGTACAGAAAAAGCAACATGCTTTTTTACATCAGCTACATTAACTACACCAAATATTCCAGCTTAATATCTGCAGAGAAAGTGCTGTTAGTCCCTTTGGTAGTCTCAAAACACGATACTTATACCTTTACCACACTTTCCCAATATATTTTACTGAGTTTAAGACTTAGATAATTTAATTATAGTATTTTTAGTAACGTTACTAGTGGAGGAATTTGTCTTTTTCCTAGCTTCTTGTCTTAATGAGAATTTCAGATAACTCCAAGATCTTGCACTCAGAGAGAGTAACATACCAGATTCTTAATAATGAAATCTAAAGCCTCTCACCCCAACAAAACAGGTTCAAGTTCACCCAAAGCCCCTATAGACATAGTATCCAATGTGGCAAAACACTTTAGCACATGCCTGACTTCACACATGTGAGCAGGCCATTGCCTTTTGTGGGACAGCTCACACATGCAAAGTTAAATACATGCATAAGCACCAAGGTCACAGCTCAAAACTAAGCCATGTGATGTTCCCCTCTGGGGATCATTACTGGCTGTGTGCACCAAAACCATCCCCAGTATCTTCTGCAGCTCTGATGGCTGCATGGTCCCACACACAGGGACAGGGGGAGAAAAAGGCCTTCAGAGATGGGATGAAACCATCTCCACCTGTACTGTCAGTTCTGGTATCAGTCTCTGCTCAGAAGGAGGCAAGAGAATACCCTCTCCAAAATCTATGGCACAGGCAGGGGTTGTGAGCCTTAATATTGCCAGGCACTTCCAAACTGCTCTGCACAAGAACAGCCCCAGCTTCACTGCTGCTCTGCCTTCCAGAAGCAGATAGGAAAGAGGGAGCACAGCTTTTGGCTTCCCATCCCTCTGTGACAGCCTGCAGAGTGTGCTGGGCAGCAAGTGTAGAGAAATAAATTGCTTTCTTCAAGGCTGCAATAAATTACTGGTTTCCATTTGCTGGAAAGAGGATTTATACTCACTCTCTGAACTGGTGTATTTTCCAACACACTTCATGCTTCTTTGCTTTTGTTTCATACAAATAACTGGAATTGAACTATACTTCAAAAGTATGACAGTTGCAAAGGTTTCTGTACATTCAGTCATATCTGTGAGAGAAATGTCTTTCTTCCTTTTCAAGCTTCTTGGCTGCTTAGCAGAGCAAAATGGGTAGAATTTATTTTTACAGAACCTGATCAAGATCACTGTGTACAGAAAAGTATCTCCAGGTCTAAACATCTGGGCAAAGGCCATGGTAGGCAGTAGGTGCCCATTTCATATCAAATCTCCTTGTCTGCTGAGTCACTGCTGGCATCATCATTTACAGCTGAGAAAAAAAAAAGCTGTATTTTCATCAAAGTGAAAATCTGTTTCACTTGATTTCAGGAAGTTGGTTAATGTGTTTGTTTTAGTCTAATGAACCTAAGTTTGCCTCATTTCCAGCTGAGTCGTGTGAATATAAATAAAGGTAGAGGTAGCCACAGTACGGAGTCACAGATTTTTAAGTCGCTGAGTGTTGTAACTGAGTCTGACTACTTAAATGCCACAAACAACTGACCCTTCTCCAGCAATTTCTGCATGCAGTACATTCAGACCCATTGAAAACAATCTTCCACTCTCTATTATCTACCAAGGCTATTTTTAGGACCATAGTGAGATATGAACTGTTTTTTTCCACCGAGGGAGTCTGTGACTTTTAAGCTGGTTCCAGCACTTGTACATACCACCCATGCTTGAACAAATTCCAGTGGGCTCTTGCAATACTATTGTGGAGAGTCAAAAAATGAGCATCAGGACAGAAAGTGAAGTTCCCTGAAAAAGGGAAACCAGCTTGTTGCCACTGAGTGATATGTTAAAAAAGACGCTTAAAGAAAATTATTAAAAATTATTTTCTTTGGGTGAAGAGGGAGGGGAAGGTTAAATACACATAAACCTCTCCTTTCTGAAAGCCGTGAACTGAATCCATTCCCACCCAGCAATGGGAAGTGGGTGAGCCAGCCAGTTTCACAGCTCTGCTTCCTTTCTTTGAGACTCCAAGGTGGGAAGTGCAATGTGCCAAGTGCCAATGGGGTGTGGAGGTAAAGAATAGGTTGATCAACCAGGGGAGGAAGAGAAAGGGAGAGCAGAGGAAGTTTGGGGGTGGGGAGAGAAAAGGTACATTGTTCTTTCTCCAGATCCACAGAGCCAAGTAAGAAAGAATAAAGTCTGGCACCATATAATGTTTTTTCCAGGGGAGTCTCTGCCTATGGCTCTTGGCCCAGATATCACCAAGCCAAGAGTAAAAGAAACAAAGCTACAAAATTATGTGGTCCCTGAGGTGGCTGCAATCAAATGATAAGAAGGTGATGCTGATAATGCAGTTGTATTGAAATGGCACTTCCAGAGGCTGCACAAAGGAGAAAAAGGAAAGGCAAGGGGTGGGCTGAATAACTGTCTAATTGGCCTCTGGACCTTCCACGTGGGAAGAAGGAGCAGATATTCCTATGGAGAAATGAAGCATCCAAAGGGTTCTGAAAAGATATTCTCATAAGGACCTCTTTTTGTAAGCCTCCTACCACATGATTATACCTTTGCTGTGTCCACTTACTGAAAAAAAGTTATCTTGAGATTCCAGCCCTGAGCCAGATGCAGTACTAAAGAGCATCATACAGGACATGTAATTCTAAGAACAAGCTTCTGCATGTTCATAGAAAATATTTCATGCAGTCACTGAAAAGTTGACAAAAGGCCACTGTGATTGTAAGCAAAATTAGTGCCTGGCGTTGTGCAATCTGCTAACACATCTCTGAGAGCTCTCCCTTTCAGGTTGACACAATGCCATTGTTCTGGGGATTGTTAGTTTTCACATCCTAAAAGCCAGATCATCTCCATGGTGATACTGCCTGGGAGACAAGGATCCAACAAAATCCTTATTAATTATTTATCAGCAGCCCAACTCTATTGTTTAATACATTGGCAAACTACGCAGTAATCGCGGAGTTGCTCAAAGCAGTAACCGGTGCCATCTGCACCCAAGTGAGCCTTTGCTGATTTAAATCTCAGCTTCTACTCATTACTTTGTTCCATCACATGTTTGTTCATGTCATGGATGTTACCAAGGACAAAACACTTGTTGTTGCAAGCCAGCAGCTGCATACATAAAGGGCAAGGATGCACGTGTCTCGATGCACCTCTCAGGTTCATGCACTTGTGTGAGGTAAAGGTATTTTTTACAGCTGCCTCACTCTGCATATAGCAAATATCAGCATCTCCCTGTTTCACTCCCCTCTTCACAATGTACCAGATAGATTATATTTCTAAAAACCAAAGCTGATGTCACTACTTCTAGAGAAACTCACTCTTGTGCCAAGGCACTAGAAGTCCCAAGTCAGTGTGATAAATGTTTAATCAAAATTCTGTTTGCATAAGCTGAGGCACAATGTGCCACTGTCTCTTGGAGAATGAAGGTACCTCAGGTTTAATTTTCCTTTTCTGGTTCTGCTGGACACAGTTGCTGCTATCATATCATAAATGATGATTCACCAAGTGGAGAAGAGCAATTAACTATTCACAAACACTCAGCAAGGGGATTATATGTTCTCTCTGGTTCCCCCTTTATTCACAAAGAAAGATGTTTGTATAATCAAGTTTTTATGAGCAGTAGAAAGTACCAGATGAACACATTTATACTGTACATATATAAAGTGGGTGCCAGGAGGAACATACAACACCCTTCCTCCACTTCTTTCCTCACCCTCGCATACGGTGCTTGTTATCAGGATTTGTGAGCACATTTCCTGAGTAACTGCTGCCTTACTGAGAAATGTGCATCCCTTCATTGTCTGGTACCCACTACCCTCAGCTATGTATAAAAAGCCTGGCATATTTACACCATGCATTCTCTGATAAATTTCCCTGGCAGACCTTTCTTCATTTAATGCTGAGAATCCTTGCCTCAAGTCACCTATGTCAGAAATGTACTAAAAACTTCTCCCTTCCCAAAAGATTTTTACACCACAGTACTGAAGTCCTAAGTCATAGCACTGTTCAGGTCTAGAAGAAAGATCCTACAAATAACCACCATCCCTACCAATAGTGATGCGTTTCCTACAGTGATGCCTCAAGTTGCCCCCTCTCACCTCTCCCCACTGTCCCAAGAGCATGCTATCACAACTCTGCATCCACTTCAATCCTCCCTGATCCACAGTAAAATAAATTTGCTGTAGTAGAAGCAGGGGTTGCAGAAGATTTGTTGAAAAGCAAAGATCTGATGTTACTAGGTTATTAAAGATGTTTGCAGCTGTGTCCTCTCAGGACGGGAGCCCAAGTCTAGTCTGGCATCCTAGGAGAGTCCCTGTGGTGCAGACTTCACCTTCCTGGAGAAAAGAGTGGGACTGCTTACATTTTCTCTAATACACTTCTAAAAGTAACTCCACATCATGCACAGATCGATGAAGACCATCTCCTTTCCAAAGTCTAATAACTAGACTTTGGAAACGCCCATCCAATCCCTTCAAATTTTCAAGAAAAGATCATGCTTTGGCACATAAGAAATTAGATCTGGAAAGAAACTTGGGTAGGGGATTCCCCCAAGGCAATGGATGTTCGTAACTGTAATTTAAAAAGAAAAAAATGCTTTACAGCCTCAACTATGGATCATTCTACTTAATAGATGTTAACCAGCACTGAATGCCACATTCACTCAAAAGATGAAAATTGCATTTACAGTTAACTTCTAGCGAAGTTGCCAAGCAGATGTTTATTTTTGGCTTCCATATTTACCAAAGCCAAACGCTACACTGACTTGGGATTTTACAAAGCCTAATTGCTTTTCTTCCAGGTTACAATTTGTTGGAACCAAAAAGGGGGAAAAAAAAGAGGGGGGGGGAAAAAAAGCAGAAAAAAAAAAGCTGACTCCACTTTTAAGTAGGAAAAAAACTGGTAGCATCTGTTTCTATCGTGTCTGTTTAAATCATAGTTTAAATGAGGTTAGAATTGTGCAATCATTATTGATCAACTTCCAAACACAGCATAGCTCCATCCAGCACATGTGCAAAAGAGGAAAAGTCACTGCAAGTGAATCCTGTGTCAGTCAGTCTTTTAACTTCTGCAAGTCTGTGTGCAGACTGCTTAGTGCAGACTGTGTGCACTAATTAAATTATTGGCAAGTCAAGATAAAGAGGAATGAAAGAATTCACAAGCCCCAAGTTTACTGTTCTCAGTGTTACATGGCTATTACAGATCCACTCTCCAAAAACTGGAAGATAGATTTGACAGTAATTTTGGGGCTTGATCTCACAGCTACCACAGCTGCTGATGTAATGCAAAATGCCAACCTGAGGCAGCAGAGAGGAACTTTAATTCCATGTTGTTTTTTCATTGTGAATTAAGCAGTAAACCACACTGAAGTAATCCTCCAAAGCAGGAGTGCACACTGTTCAAAGGCATCAATTTGGGAATGAAACACAAAACCAAGATATGGGCTATGTCGTTATAAGAAACCCTTTATGACTTTCTTAAGAAGACAGGTATAAAGCCCTGGTGCCTGGATCTAGTTCCAGTTTGAAAATTACAGTCTCCTGTAATTCCTCCAATAACTTAAATTGGAAATGGGGTTATTCACACCCTCTAAGCAACTGCTGCAAACTGTTACAATGTGCTGCTAAATAATGGTAACCTCAGCAGTTACCAGAGTCTCTAAAGTGATTTTACAGGTTTAAGTGAAAGGTACTACATCAGTGCAAGGCTGTAATTCACATTAAACAAGGAAGAGGGTTAGACATTGTTTGAACTCTTAGAACCAGTTTTTTCCCAAGAAGCCACCTCACAGCAGATTTTCATTCATTGGTGCGTTCTGCTTGAGAAAGTTGTGGATAAATAAATGTAACTTGTCTTATTCTCTCTCTTCCACTGAAGTTTCTCTGAGTTCAGAGAAATCTCAGAACCACTGAGAACTTTGCACATCTTTGCAATGCCTCTTCCACCACAAATGTGAAGTCAGCTGGTATTGTGTGGATCTTTTGATTTTACTCTCTGGTTCTGCAGTCCTTCAGAGAAAAAAAGGAAGTGCTGTTTCACTATGAGAATTACAGTAGAACAAGGAAAAAGCTTGGGAAGAGTCTTTTTTAAAAGAAACGTCTGTACTTTCATGCACCACAACACTCATTAAAACCCAACACCATAGTGTTCAACCACCTCAAATTCCTAATTAACAGAACAGAATTTTTAAGCGTGGAGAGATTTTTAAAGCTGAATTTGTAGACTTCAGTCTTTTTAATTAACATTGATGAGCAAAGACTCATTGTACAAACATGGTGGGCCACAAAAATTATATGATGGAGAGTCATAGTTCACGTTTAAACAGCAAAGCAGGAAGGGTTAATGATGCAGAACTATCAGAAGCACCTGTATCTAGTATACTTTCCTAAACTAATCTAAGGTGGATCAAAATATGAACACCACTTCCTGGTGGGAATCTAGCAGATCATAAACCCATATCCTATCTGGAAAAATACTCTTGGAAAACAAAAAGATTGGCAATCATGTATCAAAGCCTCACCCAGAGTATTTTGCTCCAGGGCTTACAGATCACTTTTCAATATTAAATTTGTTTTTGTTAACACACTGCTTCAGTATTACATTGTTCTGCCTGGACATTACCTATTTAATGGTCCCTCCTGGGAAAGAACCATCTTAGAATTTATGATGGAATGCGGTGGAATTACTACAGCAGGAGGAAAAGAGTTTGCTAAGATTTCTTCCCCATCCGTCTCTGATTTCTGAGAAATATTTATACCCCTGATGGTAGAGGAACCTCCTGTTGTTCCCCTCTGTTTACTGAAAGTAAATTATCAGGGCCACCCTAATGGCTCAGTGGAGAGAGTAACACAGGAACAGCAACACTCTTGCCCCCGGCAGCCAGCTGGGCTTGGAATGGATGTGAGAGGGTGAAGAATGAATTACACTTTCCTACAATTAAGTGGCTGGTGATCCAGCAATTCTGCAGCCTTAAATGCATAATTCCAGCTTTCCGTGCTAGAAGAGGAGTTCACAACTGTAGGAAGTTGTTCTAAGTAGTTAGGAGGAGACTTAAATTTGGAGGGGAAAAAGCAGAAAGCAATTATTTTTCAGGATGGAAAGTTTTGCCTAAAAACTCCCGCAGACCTTTCGAGCTCCAGGACTGTTGCCCCCTTCTTCAACATCCACAAACACCTTTTTTGGCACGTGTTTTGGCTGGAGTCAGTTGAACAAGCGAGAGTTAGAACTCACATTTCTGGGATCCCATTGCCAGAAGCTAAGCTGTTAGGTAGTGCAACAACAGCAGCCCAGGCTTCCCACATCACCCTGCCAGTGACCTTCGCACAGACTTGGACATACCCTCTTCCTCAGAGTGAGGAACAATTCCCTTTCATGCTGTTCAGTCCAGAAACTCATCTCAGCAAGTACCACAAATCATGTCAGACCGAGCAGGACTATTAAAGTACTGCTGCATAATGCGAATTGCTGTCCACAAGGGACCGGACCAAGAGACTGCCTAACCCACTTTGTTTAACTTTTTAGTTAAACAATCCTGAAAGGGGAAGCTGCACTGCTACTCTGGAAATTACAACTTTAATCTCATTTGAACCACGCATTCCTCAGTTAAACTGCAGAAATAATTTAAGAACCAACTCCCAAATAAGACATTTTCCTACATTTCCTACGCTTTGTGGAAATATATTATTTCCAATGCTGTGAAGTAAAAGCAGACTTATTAATTTACCCAGGTTAAAGTTCTTCCAGTAGCACCAATAAACTCTAATGTCAGGCTAATTATAGGCATTTCACCAGTTTTGCATATTCACATTGCTCAAAGCAACACCACACAACACCAGTGGAACATGGATCGCTTCTGACCCAAGCCCACAAACCATTTGTGCATATTGCACTCATCGCTCACTCACACTGCACTGCCCGTAGCAGGAATCCATAGTGCTTCCCTGAAAACAGAGCAAGCTGCATTTCCCTTACTCAGGCATGCTCTGATACAGCTCTGAGGTGCCAGCTTTTACTGGGTTATTTAAACAGCATCTAGAGTTTTGCTGGGCAGACAAGAAGAATAACTTGGGTGTGCAGTAAAACAAAGATATAGCTGTTTGTGCCAAACATTCAGTTTATGGCAATACTTCATAGGAATTATTCCCCATAACAACTGAACTGTCATATCCTACAACTACATCCCAGGCAACCTCCCAGCTGAACTCACTATGGCTGCTGTCTGATGTGCTCTACATACAAACACCCAGAACTAACCAGATGTTCTCTATGTAAAACATTTGGTTTGAAACACGCAGTGCTTCTTTCCAAAAATCCATTACATTTGTTTAATGAACTCACACAGTTCAACTAAAATATCCTGGAGCAGACATTTGACTGCAACTCTACTCTACAAGCCCCATCTGCAAAAAGAAAAAAAGAGAAAGAAAGAAAAAGCAAATGAGAATGCTTTACATGATTTATGCTGTCTTTATGATCAGCCAGTTCATAAAATACAAGCTCCGCTCTACAGACAATAATGTGAATCGCTTTCAAGTGTATTGTTTACTCCTTGCCTGTGTTAAACAAATATTTCAATTGAAACAAAGTGCCGAACTCTACTCTTCAGCTTACGAGTGTTAATGCAGCTGAGAGCAGCATTTTACCCACGTACATCACAGGCGATGAAATTTTTTGTTTTATGCTCAGAGTGAGTGAGTAATGACATCCAATAATGATAACCAGCTACGTTCACAGTCACAGAGTTTTCCTTTCATCCAAGAAAGGCCTGAAGGAGGTTGAAGTACAGAATGAAATCCTTCTCCCTGATGAATTCTTTGTGAGCAATGCATAACCCACAACAAGGCCTATCACAGGTTCCCATAACCACGTTTGCATAATAAAATGCCAGACAGAATGGGAGAATGCTTTGTTTTACTGAAACACTGGTAGAAAACTCAAACTGTACACAGAAGAAAACCCTGTACTTGAAAAAGATGGCTAGTCTCTGGCCTGGATGCAAATGCACTGCACAGTCCAGCTAAAGGCCTTCATTCCTGCCAGGTCGTGCTGACACAATGGCAACCAAGTTGTATCAGGTGGTGCTCGACAGTGATAAGCTGTCTCCAAGGCACAAGAGATGCTGGGCTTTCGAAAAATTGGCACCATCCCTTCGAAGTGTGATTAAAGCCATGGAAGAGGACATTCCTTTTAAGAGCAATTTTCCTGAGATGGTTATACCCACACAAGGAATGGCTCAGCACAGTGCTGGAGCTGTGGTTGACGTCAGCTCTCCCCGTGGCTCCACCACAGACTTTCTAGATGAACCTCAGGGAAACCACTCACCTCCTGAATGCCCAAAGCATGGCTGTAACAACTGGCTCCTACAGGAGTTGAAGCTTCAACCTACAGATCACCATTTAATTATTTTACCTCATTTTGGTACCCTGAAGAGAATAAAAAACACGACAAAGGAAGTAGCATGAAGGATGTAGTTCCTCATGTATAGTCCTGATTAAAATGCTATCTTCCCAAGAGGGCAATGTGAGCATCTCTCAGTTACATCCCTACACAGGTCAGCCAAGCCTGCATTACCTCCAGCAGGTATTTACAGGAATTTTCCAAGTTCCAGGCCACATGGCATTAGAGCACACGCCACATGGGAAAGTTGCGCTCTCCCCTCTTCTCCTCCCAAAGGCTATTTTATTTCCTCACACCAAAACGGCCTGCAGCTCTGCCCTGCTGGATCTGCTGTACCAGGTGTCCCCAGGCATCTCCAGGCACCTTCACTCCTCCCTTCTGAGCTGCACTCTGCTGAGGAAGCCATAAAGTTTGATTTGTGCAGAGTGGCAAAAATATGCAAATAAGTAACAGCTCTGAACGCGTGCCTTGGAAGCTCTTTCTTTAACAAACGCTTTGCTGTCTTCCCCTGTCAGACTTGTGTGCAAAGGACTTAACCTTTTTGTGTCAACAACAAAGCACCATTTAACAAAAAGGAGCATCTGTTTAGTTACCACACAGCTCAAAAAGGTATTTCTATTCAACCCGCATTGCTATCTTCGGTGATTAAAAAAATATCCACACTAATTTTTAAAGTAACACTTGTACCTCAAATAAAGGGAGATATCTTTCATCACCAGGCATTTAATAGAGATTAGAAATATCAGCAGAGATCAAATGCCTTATTGTGTACAGGAAACATGATATGAAGGCTTTGAGATCTCCATCAACAGCAGGACCCCAATTTTTCTGATCTACCAAGGAATAGCTAAACTTAGTCTCTGAACTTCGTATCTTTTTGCAGGAACAATAAATTGTTATTTTTTTAAGCCTAATGTCCCTTAACTAGTGTCTTTATTCTGAGGCAGTGCTGCCCAAGGCCAAAACGCTGACTCAGCTCCACGGCCCAGCCAGACATTAGGATAATTGCAAGTCCCTCAAGCCGCCAGACCTCAGAACAAAGACACTGCTCCAGCCTTAAGTCGTCCCACATGCGGCTGCTGCGCCAGAGTAGCCGAGGGGCTCTGGGATCACCACAGGCCAAGTTCCCCAGGAAGGCGAGGCAACAGGGGAAGCACAGCCTGCCAAGCACCGATGCTTCCTCACAGAGGCAACCAGCCCCACACAAGGTGCAGCAGACTCTCCCACTCACCAGGCTGGCATCCCAGGGACCCAGCAGCAAGGGCTCCCAGGCAACACGCTGAGGTGAACTGGGAAATGCTGACAGTGAGAAGGAAAGGCTGAGGAGGAATCCAGAAATTAACAGTTACATTAGGAGTATGTTAAACTCAGCAATCTCAGGTGTTGATTACTTAATCCTTACAAAAACAAGACCCGTATTTATTTTGTGATTTTTACATTCACCTACAAGTGGCCGGGATGGTGTCACACATGCCAGCCACGCCAACCTCTTGTCCCACAGCTGCCCTATGACTTGTTTTTTTTTTTAAGTGAAAGGAACCACCCATTAAAGTATTTTATTATCGCCTAAGGTAGGATAAGGATAGAGCCTGGAAAAGTCCATATCTGAGCAAGACCCAGGACTTCCATCCATCACATCACGGACCAGTGGCAGCTTTAAGGACTGATGGCTCATAATCCATCAGAGCTAAGCAAGTCCCATCTGTCTTTGGAGAGCTGGGGGACACAATGAGCTTATACCATGCAATAGTTTAACAGACTGAATTGAGGATTGCCCCATGGTCTGTAGTTCAAAATACAGAAATTATGAAGCTCAAGTAAGAGTACAAGAACCATGGAAGATCAAGGCTACAACCTTGCCCCCTCCATGCTTTGCAACACACAGCAAAGGCTACAGGAGGGCCTCCGTGTCTACTGAACATCTGGCATTTTTGGTGTGGGTCCAGGATGTTTGATGGGTATGGCCAGACACAGTACACACATGGAGTACCTCACCCAGCCTCCAAGTATTCAAAGGTCTAGGATCCCCTAATTTATACAACGTACCATGCTGCCTGTGAAGACATGGTGATAAATATATTCTGTTTAAAAGCAGATACTTCTCAAATCATAACTTGCAGATGCTCGAAGTCTTTCATGTGGGTAAGACAAATGAGAGCCATAGAGACTGATTTTGTAGCCAGGGAGTACAGGAAGCAACAGCAGGAGAACACTATTGAAAGCCTGGATACACTTATGGCTTTAATGAATTGGTCATCAAATATAACAACACACATATGCAGTTTTTACCTTGCTTTGTAGCTCGCTCCCTGCCCTCCCCAGCTATTCCCCATATATCTAGCAAAGTGGAAATTATTTTGAGTTTAGTTTATTAAATGGACACATATGGTACTCACATCTGCTGGAAGATATTTGAGGGAAACGCTGACAAATATCATTTACATATTTAGTTGGAGACCTTTTCATCTGAGACATTTCCTCTGACATATCAACTATCCTGACCACATCGACCCATCAGTGCTAATGACAAGAGGTTTTTCTATGAAGTGTCTGGTGCACACCTGGGCAATTTAGGGACAAACAGACGAATCCTGACTTGTGGAGGAGGCAAGAAGGAGATTCTCTTGCAGGTCAGAGATTCCCACGCCAACGTGCCCATCACTGGTGGCGTGCAAACTATCAACACAGAACATCCGAGCTGGGCACTGGCTTACCCAGGTCAGGAGCTGCAGAGGCTCTGGCCAGCACACAGAAGAGCCACCACTGGCTTTTGCTATCCATGCTGTGAGCTCCTATCCCACCCTAAGCCTGGAGGCAAACCTGCACCTCTGGCTTCAGAGAATCATCCAGAGCTGTGGCAGAAAACATTGTTTGGTCCCACTTTTTACAGGAAAATATGCATGGTTGCACAGCAAGAGGAGGTGCTTTGACATCAGCATCCCAGTTCATGTGGATACCAAGTACAATTAGCTTGGTACGAGAGGGACAGACTAGAACCAGGCAGATGCCCATGTCAAACCAAAGGTCATCAATCAGTTTCCAAATGCCTGGTATGCAGGTTTTGGAAACGTGTTCCCATATGCTCTACATTTGGATAACCATGGCTGTACACACATTCACCTGCTGGTGTTCAAGGCTGATATACCCAGAGCTGGTTTTCAACCCACACATTTGTCATTCTTCCTTGGCACTGCTGTGGCCACAGCGTGCCTCCTCCTAGAGACTCTCTAGTTACTTATTTACCAGACAAAACATAGACTAACTACAATTAGAGTTCTGCAAAGAATAAACAATTGTTCACAAGAACTGCACATTCCACACGGTTTTATTCAACATGTATGACCCCAAACTACAATATATACAATAACTGTCTCCACATGGCAAATCCACATTGTGGTTCCTAAAAAAATAATAGTAATTTTTAGAACACATGCCACTAAAAAATGCAGTACATTCTAGCAATATCGAATGAAAGACTTTGTACCAGCAATTTCCATTCTCTTGTGTTCTCTAGCACATGGTGCTGTGAAACCATTTGTAAAAACACTTAGTCATTTTATAGTGTTTTAGCGGAAAGCTGCATTAAAAACATTGGCTCAAATTCTGTTGTGAAATTTCACATGTAGAGGGAATCACACTAGGTATGCACCAAGCCAAAATGTGCCCTGTTCATTAGTCTAACTTTCCCATATTAACCCTCTCAGAAAGGAATACACTGAGACACAGGGAAGTTAATTATTTGCCCAAAATTGTTCAGTCCAATGCAGGAGGAAAAAATTAAGGCAATGGTCTCTTGGAAACTTTTAATTTCTTCACCTGCAAGAAAGTGCAACATCATTGAAAGAATATCACTCGATCTTCACTCAAAGCTCAAAGAACATGCTGTTCTTTAATTTGGTAAAAGATTTGACAAACTAACATATTCTGATGACCCCTTACTGGCTAGTCATTAATTCAAACTTTCATTCCACTGACCCATACTCCCCTGAACAAATCTGCTTCTCCAACAGAAATTCTCAGTGCAGAAAACTAGTATTCTGTTCTAGTGCCTTTCTCCTGACAATCTTCATGCAGTAATCAGTTATTTCTGTCTCAATGTTAAGGTCTTCTTTGGCATTTCAATTATCCAAGTGTTTATATGAAAACTGCAGCAATTTGATACAACCAGGTAGTAACTCTTATGGTAATAAGTCCACAATATTCACTGTGAATTACATTAGAATAATTCCAGTGGGATTTTTTTCCATTTGCTGCTTTTTTTTCTTCTTTTTTTTAAACCATAATCTCAGAACACATCTAACAGTTAAGGGTGGAACAAATAACAAATTAACAGCAAAACTATTTTCAAGCCCATATACTCTTTCCAACTTCTATTCATTCCAGATCTAGAATTTCCATGCATGCAGAAGATGACCCGAGCTTCACTAACATGCCTTCAGCACCATGAAAACACTGTCCAGATTTAGTCACATTACGACTCCCTAAAGGAACTCAGTTTGAACATCTTAAATACATAAATAAATAAATAAATACATATATCCATACATGAATAAGATCTAGGTGGTATGTTTTGCAAAACTCCCTTTCGCCTTGAGGAGCCTCTGGCCCCATGTGAGTGCAGCACGGCAGGAGAGGTGCCCACAGCAGCCAGCATAGGCTGTGCAGATCCTGCTGGCAGCTGCCAGCTTGGGAGCAGGGAGCAAAGCCGCATGCCCTGCGCGGGTCACCGCGCTGGCACACACAACAAAGCAGGAGGCAGCGCGGTACCAAAGGGCCAGCAATGGAGACCGAAGCTGGATGCCATACAGGGACAAAAGCCCCGGGTAAAGACAGAGGCCAGGAGGTAGGACAGACTGAGCTCTGTAGGAGGAGGGTGTCATCCACAGGACCCTGATGTTACATATCTGCATGTCTGGAAGAATCAGGTATCAGGTTGTGCACTCAAAGCTAGCTGAAACTTCTGCTGATTTTGGCTTTAATTGGCAAGTTTTTAATTTCTCCTGTATAAAATGGGGTAGCAATGCGAGCTATTGTTACTATAATTGAAGTGTATTATCAGAGCTGTGGAAGCCACATTCACGAATCAAGAATCTGCTGAGCAAAGTACTGTACAGACACTTCATATCATAGCAACGTGATGCAGATACTTATACCTGTGTCTGCCACAAAGGAGGATGTCTTAGTAAGAGCAGCAAAGATTCTCAAAAGAAATAAACAGATTCTGTGTCAGATTTGGACATTATCCTGCAGAAGATCCACATCGAGCAATCAAGATAAATGTCAATATGAAGCAGTGACCCAAATGCTAACTGAAGAAATTCTCAGAGGAAAAAATGGAAATATATAATTAAAGATTAAAAAAAAATTACCATGCATCAGACAGATATTGACATTTTCTGTGGTATTAGCAGCACAGGTGAGAGAACTGGGACAAACATTCTACCTGGCTTTCACTGCCCTCAGTGACCCACGAGCACACTTTTATCCTGTTTCAAGGAACTCTTAAAAACCACACTCCAAACAGACAAATGGTTGGGTGGCCAACAAGGCCTTAATTACTGATGTGACAGAGCTGTCATTGTTGGCATTCATGCTTTGGTTTTGTCATGATATGGAGAAATACAATCAGCAAAGCAAAAGTCCTCCTTTCGTGTAATCTGTTGCTGTTCCAGGTTTCAAAGATCCTGTGCAGCCCCTCAAACTCATCAAGAAGCAGACCTGTTTCAAAGCAAAGATTTGCACTGCAGTTGTAAATAAAAAGACTGGTTGCTTTAAAGTTTGAGGGTTTTTTACAAGATTTTGATTCAGAAACCAATTTAATTTCGCAACATCCTTCTACCTGCACTTATTCTGCGAAGGAGATAACACGGCAGCCACCACACACAACGTGCCAGTCCAAATATGCACCACGTGCCTGTTTTTCATGTTGGGCTGCTGCTTGTCATCAACTCCCAAAATAATTAACTTTCTGGAGGAACGGCTGGAGGAGAATAGTGCTTCCTCCACCTGCTGGTGAGGAGGAAGAAAAGATGTCATGTCGTGGCTAAGGCAGAAAGAGGGGGATGAAGGTGGAGGGGAGGCAGGCTCCTGCAGCTACTCCCCATCGGCTCCCAAGGGAGAGAAAGGGAGACAAACTTCCTGGCTTTTGCAAACGGCAAAGAGAAAACGCCTATCTGGAATCTAAATTTGCATTCTAATGAGTATTCATTCCAGTGGAATCAAAGAAGAATCCAGCAGCATTTACTGTCTTCATGCACGATGAACAGAATCAGCCAGAGGTGGTCAATGCACACCTCAAGTAAGGCTGAAATAAGTGTAACCGTGGATTTCTTGGCTAACAAACATTGAATACATAACACTAACAAAAGTTCCGTTCTTTGGTTTAACATGTGCGAGATGACAAGTGGAAAAAACACCCACAGAAACATCAGCATGAGTGTTACTTCATAGGCTTGAGATATCATCTCTTCATCCTTACACTTGCTAACAGGTGCCTTAATTTAAAATGTCATAAGTTGCAACTGTGTATACTGAGACAGTACTAATGAAGAAACCTTGCTGGCAAAATTAGACACCTCATACATCATATACTGGGCAATATTTTAACTGCTCCATGCAGCATGCAATACTGTCTGTAGTCACTGTGGCAACTAACGCACAAATTCACCTAAGTTGTTTCCAATAACAAACCAAATGTAACATACAATCTACCCCGGAGCTTTATGGCAGGAAACTTTATGATCACGTTCCACTGCGTTATAAGGAAAGACAATAAAGTTAAAGTTAAGAGGAATAACAATTTGAATAAACCTGTAACCTACTAACATGTGCCAAATACTACTTTCATTCAAGTCAACAGAAATCCTGCTATTGATTTCCAATGGCACAGGATTAAAGCACATCTGTACTTTGCGTTGAACTGTCTTCTCACCTTGGTTTTACTTTATTTACCCAAACTTGCCAGTTTATTTCATTTCTGAGCTCTGCTTATACAGATGACGACAAATCCAGAGTTTGTGCTTCACATTAAAAGCCTGGCTAATCACGCAAACCTCTTTATTAAATGCCATATAGCTAAAGAAATTCTTGACAGACAAGAGAAGTGGAAAGGCCAAACAGGAGAATTGCTTGAACAAGACTGATGAATGGGAACACAAGGTCCAACTTTGCAATCTGTTACCATACAGCTTCAAATACCTGCTTACCACTGAGTAAAGAAAGAGATGATCAGCTAAACCAGCAGTGGAATAGGAAGCAACCAGCCTGGACAAGAGCACCCTTAGGACTCTCACTGCCGGTTGCAATAGAATTGGCATTGGACACGATGCAACAGACAGTGCTGGCCACATTCCCTGCTCTGTGCATCCCCTGCTGGACACAGCAGCATCTGGTCCAACCTGCTCATGGATGATGCAAACACTGCCCACTAATAAGAACTAAGAAGAGGAAAGGGAAGAGAGGTGGAAAAAACAAAGAAAAACTGCCCCTCTGATAGTCATCCCATCGGTTCTCTTACCTCACTCAGGGAAAGGAATCAGTGTTCACTGTAACAGCCAGACAAGGGAACTGTCAGAAAATAAGAAGTGTTTTCCATTGACTGAATCTGGCTGGATTCCTGACAACTAGCTTTTATTCTGCAAGCGGACAAACTGTGGATATTTTACATACACTCACAGATGTTACAGTTCAAATAGATACGTTACACCAGAACTCGCCTGCAGACTAGTTAATAATTACAAAGTGCCACACGCCAAGGCTTGCATTACTCCATTAAAAAACTCACACCCTGGTAAGGACTTGTTCAGCTTCTACATACCAGCTGATACAGCGAATGTTACATTTTTATTGCATTTAATATTGCGTAGGTATTCCGATTTTCACTCTCCCCATTTCAAGATGGCATTAACCATATAAATTCAGTTCAGACTGTAACATCAAAGTATCCTTTAGCTGTGCAGTGGAAGAGGTTGAGTTAGCAAAATATGTAAAGACCTAGTGTGTTAAGTTAGATGAGACACACATCTACTCTACATCCTTTCCTCTGTGAGGGCTCTTTCCAAAGCCAAATCTCATGGTACATTACTGCCACCTTTTTTTTGTTAATTTCTCAGCTCCTTGAAAAGAGATGTTTTCAACTTATTTGCTTATTCACTACATTTTATAATGCAACTCAAAACTAATCTACTTTTAAAATAATAGTTAACATATAATATAACCCTGAAGCTTTTGTTAGCCTGAAGTTGTAAAATAGCCAAGACAGCAAACTTTAAAAATCATGGACTTAGAGTGAGCATGTGCAGAGATGTCCATCTCTGGTTTCTCTTTAGCCAGCCTCCAAATGAGCTAATAAACTGAAAGCATATATGATATGACTCTACAACTTGGCTGAAACTCTCCTTTTCACTGTCGACACAAAGATATTCAGTTGCAAAGTAAGTGTTCCTTATTAAAGTCATAGCATGTGAAATTTCATTTTCTGTTTTACAGATCCTTCTGCCTCTGGGTGCGTGTTGAACTCCCCAGCAACCGAAAGGGAAAGATAAATGTAGCGTCACCAGGGAAATGCCTTGCTTTTAGATGAAGTCTAGAGAAAACTCAGTGTACTTCAGGACGAACACCTCTGTAGAAAACCACCTATTTCTTTAGCACAACAATGCCTGCCTCTCATTTGCCTGCCCTCTGTGGATAGTTACGTATTTCTGGGAAGGAAAAATGACAATAATTCTGGCTAACGTGTACGTTGCTTCAATTGCATTTCTGCGCCCGGCTGGAGCGCTGCACCAGTGAGGAAACGCTGAAGCTGAGTTATTGCTGGACAACCCCCGGGCTGCTTGAAGTCTCGAGCCAGCCGGCACCGCTGAGCGGTGAAACGGATCGTAAAAACCAATGGGGTGCGTTGCAGCCCCTGCAATTTTTTTAGGTGTCAGCAAAGTTCAGGTCACAAAAGTATGACCGAATCACGGCATTTTTAACCACAGAAGCAAACGTTTTCCCTTCTGACAGTACTTTGTTGCACTGTCAACAGCGGTGTTGGTTAGCCAGGGGATGTGACAGGTTTCTCCGAAACGTGAATTTCCACTAGGGAAAAAACTATTCACAGTGGACTCGCACGTAAAAAAACCCATGACAAAAACAATAAGCCACCCTATTTTTCCAATAATACCACATCCCTTCAAAAGATACCAATGCGCTACTCCAGTACCTCCACCACTCCCCCCAGATGAAGGTCTCTCTGCAGGGCTGGCACTCTGAACAAAGCCCTGGACCGCAGGCACGGGTGGGATGCTGAGCGGGTCCCGTCCTCGCCAGCCCCGCACACAGGACGGGGCTCCTAAGCGGATTCACCCGGCCGGCTCTGTTCGAAAGCGGCGTTGGAATCTGATCTTATATATACCTGTATACATAAAATAAAGAGGCAGAAAGAAGCCGTTCTGTTGCCTTACCACTCTGCCAGAGAACCTCTCGATGGCCCGCTTGACTTTGCCATAGGTGCCTTTGCCCAAGGTCTCCTGCAGCTCGTAGCGATGCTTCAGGTTGTGCTTGTGGTGATGCCGTTTCACCCCCTGCTGCTTCCTCGCCGCCGTTACCTCCGGGGACGAAGCCGCCCCGACTGGCTCCTCCATGGCCGCCGCTGCCGCCTCGCCGCCGCCGCCGGGCGGGCGGCGTGCGCCGGGGAGACGGGGGTTCCGCGGCGGCTCCCCTGGCCCGCTGGAAGGCGCCTCAGCGGAGCCGAGCCCGGCGCCGCCGCCCCGGCCTGAGCCCCTGGGCCCCCGCGGGGCGCGGGGCGACG